>KK115652.1:87305-236877 GCA_000611955.2 Stegodyphus mimosarum | reverse complement strand
CAGCAGGAATGCAGATAATTATTTAGATATTCTAATGTTAATGTAACATATATTCTTACTGGAAGATAGGCTTCTTTTATATAAATAATATTGCGAAAATTACCGATAGTTTATTTATGAATTTCACTTGTTATCTTATTACTATAACCGGGTCTTTCAAATTTCTATTACTCGCATAACTTATACTCTTCATTTTTATACTCTAAAATTATAAGGTATTTCTCCCGCCTTCTTCGCAGGCCTTCGTGGTGTAGTGGTCAGCATACTTGGCGCATATTCCAGAGGTCCGTGGTACGAGTCCCAGCGAAGGCATAGCCCATTTTTCATTTCACCTGCTTCAAAATAAACCTAATGTCTCTACAGTGGGGCGACACTGTACCTCACTGAACTAAAAGGGGTGGTGGATAGTGATTCTCCACCACCAGTGTTTGGCAACTGATATTTTTCATCTCCCTTGCTTCAAAATAAATCTAATATCTCTACAAAATTAGTAAAAATGGCGTGAATGGGTATAAGCCAGAAAATAGCGTAATACACTGTCTCTTTCGATGGATCCTTCGATGTTTTGAAAGGAGATTTACTCAAGTGATAAATGAAACAGGTGATTTTATAGAAAGTCTGTGAAATAATTAATTCAGTAATTGCTTTGTAAATACTTCTAGTCAACATGATGAGAGAAATAGAGTCGAACATTCAGCATTTAATATCTAAAGAAAATTATTTTATCCTCCGCCTTTAACGAAGGTTAGCAAAATATTTCCAAAATAACATTAGGCAAGAATGAGCCAAACCTTTTATTGCTCACATCTCCGAATCAATAATTCGACGTTTATCTTCTCTTGTACCAAATTCAAATTCAATTTACGTTGTTAGAACAAAAATCAGAATAAATCAAGCGGTCATAATAGTTGAAACATAGTATCGAGTTGGAATTTATTTTTGTTTCCATCTCGGTCATTACTGTATCCGACTGCTGTGGCCTGCTTTGTTCCAAAAGAGCTCCCAAGATGAGGACATAATTATCTCATATATTTAAACTACGTTAGAGAACAGCGCTCCAATAAATAGTGTATATGGGAGCAATAGCCTTTGTTTTCTTTCGAATTTCCTCTTGATTTATTGCACTTGGCACATAGTCATAAGCCAAGATGCGTTGGGTAATAGTTTGCATTTAAAGGAAGCATCAAGTTTACATCACATGTGGATTACCATGTATCATGTTGACAGATATTGACGCCATCAATTTGTTGTCCTTTCTTGGATCCGTATAAGCTTGTTTGTTTTACCTCCATAAAAGCGGATTCCTTTTAGCTAAGGAGCAGGCTGTGAAAAGGATAGTAGTCAACGAATTACCCAAATGGTAGCCTAATTTCTAAGTTTGTTAATTAAAGAATTGTTCCTTGGACATTACATTATAAAAACATGGTTATATTTGAATATCACTCTGGATAACAATTTATTTCATTATTCTGCATGTTTTTATTATTAAAGATAATTTAATATATCATTATCGTAAGGATCTATTTAGTAGTTTTCAGGAAGTTCTTTCAAAAGTGTGTTAACAGTATAAGGTATTTCTTCCGCCTTCTTGGCATGCCTTCGTGGCGTAGTGGCCACTACGCTTGACGCATATTCGAGAGATCCGTGGTTCGAGTCCCGGCGAGGACATTGCTCATTTTTTATCAACTCCAGCTTCAAAAAATCCTAATATCTCTACAGTGGCACTCGAACTAAAAAGGTGGTGTATAATGGTTCTCCATCACCAAGATTTGGCGATTGGGTCCCCTCATCCCAGCCGCCCTTTAAAAGAGGACGTATATAAGGTATTTCTCCCGCCTTCTTCGCATGCCTTCGTGATGTAGTGGTCAGCACACTCGGCGCGTATTCGAGAGGTCCGTGGTTCGAGTCCCGGCGAGGGATTGCTCATTTTTCATGTACTCCAGCTTCAAAAAGTCCTAATGTCTCTGTGGTGGCCCCCGAACTAAAAAAGGATGGTGGATGATGATTCTTCACTACCGGGATTTGGCAACTGGGTCCCCTAATTCTCAGTCGCCTTTTGAAAGGGGGAAAATCCTTTAAACGGTATTTTTCTCTCGCCTTCTTAGCATGCCTTGGTGGTGTAACGGCCCGTACACTCGGCGCGTATTCGAGAGGTCCGAGGTTCAAGTTCCGGTGAGGGCATTTCTTATTTTTCATGTACTGCAGCTTCAAAAGCTCCTAATGTCTCTTCAAGAGGGATACGCAAAATATCATCATCTTAGTGTATTAATTGCAGCAGATAAGAAGGTCAATAATTTCAGGCAAGAAACGTACAGTCGAATGCAGAATGATTGTTTCAACTGAGATAGTGTATACTAAAACATGCTACTATCAAATATATTGTACACCATGAAATATGTTCCAAAATGACGATCATCAACAACTTAACGAGCAAGACAAACAAAATTTTGTGATACCTGCAGCAAGAATCATTTCTTTTCTCATATATATATATCGATTAAGAAATTTAGAACTAATTTTTGACAAAGACAAAATTAAAATTCATAATTAATAAATTTCAAATAATCCATTAAATGTTACAAGGAACGTAAACATGTTAGGTGCTCAAGGCTGTTGCCATCGACAGGTGTAAATTTGCGCTCCTTGCCACGAGGAATTTCGTGGGCTTGAGCTGACTGCGTCAGACAAGTAAGCATAAGTAACAACAACAAGAAGAATGTAGAAAATGTTAAAACGAAAACTTTTCAAACAAACAATACCCCAATTCAAAAAATTAATGAATTTTTTTTAAAAAATTAACAAAAACAGAAAATGAGTTCAGTCAACATCAGTGCTACTTCGTTAGGGGAGGAAGAACATTGAAATCAGTTAAAATTTCCCTTCTACAAAACGCCAGGCTTTTCTGTATCCAGAATTAGCCGGTGTCCAATTTTTGATGTATTTTTATTATAATATGTCATCCGAAAATTCTGGCCCTTCCCCAAAGCAATTTAAAAACAAAGTAAATTTTATTTAGAATATTGAATCTTAAATAAAGAGAATTCTGTTTTATTTTAAGAATTGAAAAAGAAAGTAAAAATATAAAATACTTCAGTGAAAAAAATTAAATCAAAATTTTTATCTTTAAACATATAGCAAATAATTCAAAGAATTTAAAAAGTTATAAAACTTAGGTGAAAAGACTTGACTCACAAGAAGTAATTAAAAACGTCGAGCGCATTCAATAGACTTCAATCAAAACTAAGTTTTGATTACACTGATTTTTGTAGAAGAGCGATTTCAAATGATTTCAATGTTCCTCCCCCCCTGACGAAGTAGCATTGAAGTTGATTGAATTCCTCTTCTGTGTTTGTTCGTTTTTCTTTAAATTTCATTAATTTTTTTAATTGGGGTATTGCTTGTTCGAAAAATTTTGTTTTAACATTTTTTGTATTCTTTGTAACATTTAATGGATTATTTGAAATTTATTAATTATGAATTTCAATTTTATCTTTGTGAAAAATTAGATCTAAATTTTCTACTTTATGTCTTTAATGATAATTTTTCAGCTGCTTAATGTGGTAAAATACTGGGCATGTTTATATTTTGTTTCCAAAGAATTGTTGTGTAATTATATATATATATATATTTCATGAAACTTTCATTAAAGAAAAATTCTATGTTATCAAAAAATAAAATTTTATCTTGACAAATATTTAGAATTTAATATGAACGTAAGTAAATTTAACTACAAGTTGCCATTTGGAATATATTACAAAAGTGGTAAGACAAGAATGTCAGAACACAGAGTATTCCAGAAGAGCAGTAATGGTATATTTTCTTTTCACTAATGGCAATGCCTCAGTATACCTAAAACGTTTAAGGAAGTTTACATCCTCAGTTGAGTAATATAAGTTATTAACTATTTTGGAATTATATTTTGTTTATTTCAAGCTCATTTATTAAAAACAAATAAATTTCTACCGTTTGAAAGAATAATTATTTAAATTAAATTCCTGTTTTATTTCATATAGTCATAATTAATCCAAAAGGTAAACCATAAGAATGTGCTGTATTCAGGCATAAAATTATGTTTTCTGTTTGTATCTTTCTCTTCTTTTCTCAAGTTGTCAGATTGTTTCCCTCCTCCATTTGTTTTTCCTCGTAAAAAATATTCTCGCTTTGAATTTTCCTGACTTTCAGTTTTCTCATGATAGTTCATCACTAATATGAATTTTATTCATGTTACAGGCAAATTCTTGTTTGTCTGTACATGAACAAACAGAGTTATAATCTAGCAAAACAACAGCCTTGTATATGGCATAGATTTAGTCAATATCTCAATCGATTTCGAGGGCAAACAGGTACAGGTCCCTCTTCAGGAGCAAAGAAATCTGCTAGGATAAGAAAGCAAAAGTGTCTTGGCGATTTCTTTGCTCCTGATGAAAGGGGATCTGTATTTTTTTCACCTCGAAATCTACTAAATTATTGAACAAATTTCCTCCAAACACAAGATTGTTGCTTTCCTAATTTTATGTTTCACTTTGGAGAGTTTCTCTTCTCTTTTGAGAGCTGTAATCTGTTATTTTAAAATAGGAACTTCAAGGTTGTTTTATCCCACCCGACTTGCTTCTCAATCATGGAAACGACAGCTACAGCAGATAGTTCGAGTGACTTAATTTTTTTCCTCCACTCTGTTTAGAGTGTTTCTCTTCATGAAAAGGGCGCGAGTGAAAGTTGACTTTAATTACGCTCTCAAATGAGGTGGAGAAACTAAATGATATGCGGAGATCGAGATCGCAAATGGGTAACCGTGGAAACAGATTTGACATGTACAGATATCAATTCCTGTTTGTCTGTACATGAAGAAACTATTTTTAAAAAATAGATTATATTATGTGTTACTCAGATAAGATTAAAAACAGTTAAAACAGTGCTTGATTTCGCTCTTGTGCAACCTTTTCGTTCAGCTATTTTTGTATCATTTGCGATTTTAACGCTATTTTGACCCTCAGTGCATTGACAGAAATAAGGGTTTTTTAATGTCTTTCTCTCCCGGTATTTCCCAAACATTTTCTGAGAAATTTCATTGCTTTCCAAAGCTTATGGACGCATTTATATGCATTCAAAAATTGGCTGCAAATATTTACGTCTTTAAAAATCAGTTTGGGGGGGGGTTCCCCCCCTTTTATGTCACAGTTAAATGTGGGGAACCTCTTACGCCGATAAGCGAATAATCGCTTAAGTGTGTGAACAGAGACGTAAGATTCATGAAGGGTTAATTACCCTTTATTTCTCAAAATAAGGATGAATACAGTCCGTTCCTATCTCAGAGCGTACAGCAAAGCCTCCACTTGGTCTTAAACTGAAGGTAATAAGAACTAAAGCTTAATTAATGCTTAGCTAAAAAGATATATCCGAAGCTATCAGGATTCTAAGTAGTTGGCCGCTAAATCTCTGTTAAGTAGGCGAAATCATCAAGGGCCTGAAGTACGGCCGAGCGTAGTAATAGCTTAGAGAGAGACGTAGTCAAAAGACGAATGTCGCTGGACAGAAACTCTGGCTCTCTAACGAAGTCAGTGAATACTAATCTTACTTATTTGCATTAAACGCTTTTCTCAAAATACATTATAAGATCTCGCTGGCCCAGCTTGTCAGAAACTGGGGTAGTGATAGCTACTATGTGTGAAATTACACAGAAACGTGAGAAGGGGTTGAAGCCCTTTTTTATTTTGTCTTTAAAATGACAAAAGCGTCTACTTGACGCTCACAAGCTGCGCTATCCTCGCGGTTCAACTCAAACAAAACGTAAAACTGAAAGTAATGATTAGATGAACAAATATCAAAACACTACCGACGAGGCTCTGAGATCCTAAACTAACCGCGTTTTTAATTACCGCTTAGATTCAGCAAGATGACTGATTAAACAGTCGAAAACTAGCACTTCTGCAAAGCTAGGCACACAGGCCGACACGCGCCGATCTAAAATCTACCAAGCAACCTCACTAGCGTGACTTCAAAGCAAGACTCTCACACTCTGGTTTCGTCTACTATTTAATTCAACTAGCTTCCGCTAACTTTAAATAAACTGCGCGTACTACTACAATTTACATACTCTGGCACGGGCATTTCTAGAGGGAAATGAAGGCTAAACAGGAAAGATAACTTAAATTTAAAATAAATGTTAGTTAAAATAAATATAAACCCTACAACATTCTGGTAGGATATTGTAAGCTGAAATTAGGAGAGATAGGAAAGTAGGACAAACTTAAAGTAACTGTTATAAACTTCGGATAAACCTTACAAGTTTATAGGAAATAAAGGCTAAAACAATGTAAACTTTTGCTACAAATAAAGTAAATTTCCTTGCGAAATTAAAAACCAAATTATACAGTATTGTTGCGTTATACGGGTTCGTGGATTTGAGAGTATCCGATGAAAACACGATGCAGAACAATAAAAAGCACAATTTATTTACAAGAATCACTGTTTACAGCATGAGTTTCCAAAATCACTTTTAAAAGCGTCGAAAATCTACAATAAATACGCTGAAACAATCAGCAACACAGCTTCAAGCTGTAACTGTAAAGGTAGCTTCACGGCAACACTAAACTTATAATAAACAACGTGGAACAATCACCAATACACTGTGATGCTATACTGTAAAGGTAGCTTCACGGCAAAGCACTATCTCGATCGCTTTCCGTTCACAAAACTCTCGCGTAGCTTAGCACTCACAGTAAGCAGCGATTCTCGCAACTAATCACTCTTTCACAATCTTCACAATCTAGCAATCTGCCTGCTCTCAGAAACGCAAGGGTTTATATAGCTTTTCTTTAGGTTCCGCACGTTTCGAGAAATATCTCGACAGGAAGTTATTCTAGAAGCTTCCCGATTGGACCATGGGATATCGCCGATCTGGTCGCCAAATGGCCGATAAAGTCGCCAATCTGGCAACCCTACCATACACTATTTTATGGCAACCCTAGTGCTATGCCGGAAAGCTTACATACAGGCGCAACCGCCGAATTTTTCGCAACAGTATATTATCTGTTATATCTTACTATCAAATCCTTCTGTACTGAGCCCACCAGCGGCAGAGCGGTAAAGACGCTGAACACTGGTAGTTCGGTCCGAGGTTCGAATCCCGCGAACTGGCTGGTTGCATGGGCGTTTTCGTGGTTTTCCCCATGTGTAACGTGTACACGAGCCAGTTCCTCTTAGAAAGTCCTCCAAGAAGGCATCCCTCCCTTTAGGCAGGTAGCCCTCGTGTGCTTTGCCATAATTGAATAACCTAACGTAACCTAACCTTCTGTACTGAATGTAACTTAAAAAGAAACCTGAATAAAAGGAACGAACGTTTTTATCCCTTCGGAATGAATATTTGTATGGATGGGTTCAAAATTATTTGTCAAAAATGTAAAGGCAGAGAAAGGGCAAATGTAGTCTACAATAACTCGTCACCGCCTGGATATGAATTGGGGATCTTCAGGTCTTGTGCCTCTGATCACTTGCCCTTTAAGTGGGAAAACGTTTAATGATTTATCACTTTTCCCCATGCTTGCTCTTGTTGTGTGAGTTGTAGAACGTCTTGCTAGCACAAAACTGTCTATGTTTCGATCCCGGAGAGGTCACAAGTCGTTTATAGTTTTTTCTGCTCTGGAAATGTAATAATATGTACATAGCGAAAAAAGGGGGGACAGTTCTATATCTCCCGTTCTACTGGGCCGATTGAGGAAATTCAAATTACGATTTTCATGTCTCCAAAGCGCGACTTAAGATGTATATTAGATTTATATATAGCATCATTCTAACATAGGTATTTTGACACAAAATCCGACTTTTTCTGAAATAACATGCCGAATTTTTTTCCATATTTCGATTCTACGATTCAAATTATGCCTAAATATTAAATTTTGTAAAATTTGGTGCATTTCGTACGGAGAAATTCAAAAATTTGTGTTGGCGTATTTTTTTCAGTTTTCGCCAAGATTCCTTTTCTCTTTTTCATTGCAGACGAGAAGAAAAAAAGTTATCGTTCATACTTTCAAATAATTTTAACAAAGTGCGAAACCGCATTTGTGTTTTTATCGCTTTTAAGAAATATGCCAAATTTTGAAGCTCTCAAATATATAAATTCAGGTATATCTTAACAATTTTGATTAAAAAACTGTAATTTTTTGCAGGTGGGCTTACAAATACACCTACTTTAAGATGACGGTACAAATTTCATAGATTATGATTTAAATTGTTTTTCGAAACCTCTTTAAAGATTATTTAAAAATACAAATTTTAAAAATAAATCATAAAAAATGGGAGAATTTTATTTGCAATGAACCTAAATTTTGAAATGTGAAAGAAGGAATCAATTAAATTTAATAAAAAAGAGATGTTAGTAAATGTATATCCAATTCAATTAACATTGAGGAGCTAAATTTTCAGAGCTAGTTGTTTAAAAACTACTCCTGCGTTTTTACCAAATTTGTTAGTTTGGCATAATTTGAGTCGTAGAATGGAAACAAGGAAAGAAAATGGCATGTCATTTCAGAAAAAGTCCGTTTTTGTGTCAAAATACCTATATTAGAACAATCGCTATATATCAATCTAATACATATCCTAAGTGGCGCTTTCGAGACATGAAAAATGCAAGTTGAATTTCGTCAATCGGCACAGTAGAACGGGAAATATAGATTTTTTTTTTTTTTTTTTTTTTTTTTTGCTCAGCCTATATATTTTGACTGTTGGTGTAATTAAGAGTTGGATCTTTAAAAAATTTTGGCTTACAGTTAAAAGTCCTCAAATGTTTAGAGCAGCTGATTTGATTTATGTGCATCTGCCAAATCCGAAAAGAATTTAAAACTTTAATATAAGCAGCTGATTTTATGCTGCTGAAAATACGAAATTTCCATACGCTCAATCTCACAAATAATTCTAGCTAACTGTCATTAATATTTTGACGACCTTAATGTTTTAGCTGTGCAACTCCAAGTCTAAAAGGTAATCAGTAAGAATTACTACCAGATATGTTAAAGAACGTTTACATTTAATGAGAAGGAAACAACACATGCTTGAGATGAAACTTCTTTCTTGATTTTTTTAACTTTTTTAGCTCTACCACTAAGATTTCATCTATACTTAGTTCACTATTTAATCTCTTACCATTCGAACTACTATCAACTGCCAGATATAATAGCCAGCAAGACATACACAGAGAAGATTTAAGCTATCTAAACGACAGAAAAATCTATCTCACAGAAAGCAAAGGTTGATCTTGTACTTCTTATACTCAAATACCTCTTTTCATACAGCGCTGAACACAAGAAGGGGGTCGAGTGAAAATGTAAACCCCTGTCAACACGTATGATTGATGACAAAAAAAAAGAAATGAAAGAAATACCCTCGTTTTTCCCGAAAAGGAACGAAGAAAAGACGGAATGAAGGAAAATGTCTGGACTGTCATTTTTGGAACCGAAAACAGGAAAGGGTACTTCATACAACAGTAATAACCTAGAGAAGCTTAATACACGCTCATGAGGAATGTCATGCCTTCAATGGAAAAATAGGATGTAGAGCTCTTAGAAGCACATAACAGACAACTTGAATAAACAACTAAAAAATATGCTGAATGACAAAAATTTTGGAGTTATTATTTTCTGTTATTTTTTGTTTTTGTTGTTCATCATTTATAAAAAAATGCATTAAAATGAACGTGCAGTGCGGTAGACAAAACAAACGGTGATATATTTACGAATTAGGAGATGTAGAGGATAATAATATTTTTCTTATGCGATACTTATCTTTTTATCTTGCCTCATTTATCTTCTATATCTGCCTTTCTTCATTTGGTCTTAATCATCTTATTATTACTTGTCTTTATTACGCATATTCTAATCTTATAAATATCGTTTGTCTTAAGCTTAATATTTCGATTTAATTTTAAAATTAAATGTCCTTATCTTGAACATCAGCTGCTTTTGAAATTAAATAACCTGCGTGTATTGTTTCAAACAGAAATTTTGAAATTATGTCTATTTAATTTCAATTTTTGAGCAGTGCACTTTTTCTTTTCTTTTGGGCTAATTAAGTACGAAGCATATGCAAATTGTATGATTAAACAGAATTTTAATTTTCTAATTTTTGTGTTCATTACCTAAAACTATTGCCCTTGCCAAAATTGAGCATTTGAATTTTCCATGCAGGTGAATAATAATCAACGCCGGCGTGAAAAACATCCAGCAGATAATAACTGTAGGAGAGCAGGATTTGGTGCTAAAAAACAATACTTTACACAATTACCAATACACAGAACACAGAACACAATAACTGGACCTCCGTCCTGGGAACCACCACTAGGGCCTGATTCTCGGGGTGAGTGTGTCCAAGCTTCTGAGACCCCTTCAACGGCGACGTAGTGGTCCTTTATCTTAAGCAGTCAACTGAAGCATAACTACAAGAGCTTACTACTGGCGTTGCATAACTACAAGAGCTTATTAGTGGCTTAGTTGTAATACCGCTGGATATTGGCAGTTCGGCTTGAATTCTATTTCCTGCGAATAGGTTCACTGCATAAACGTCTTTGTAGCATTCCCCATGTAGAACGTGAATATGAAACAGTTTCTCTTATCAAATCCTCCATGAAGGCTTCTCTTCCTTAGATTGATAACCCTCGTGTGTTTTTCTGTGATCTGAGCAATCCATTCCAGCCCAGATCAATTGCCTAACTCCCGCACTGCTTAAAAACTGTGTACATTTGAAATTGTAAAACTTTTATGTATTTTGTAGACAACATGCGTATATTCCTATCCTACTGTGCTGTTTGAATCGCCCTTGGTATTTAAATATAAATTGCCGCCCAGCCTGGAAAGTAGGCGGTGACTCTGACTGCTATACCGAAGGTCCCCAGGTTCGAGTCCTCGAGAAGGCATGGATGTAAATTGTACCTTCATAAGAGGTAACGATGGCCGCTTATTAGGTGCCTCCATAATAAAATGATTACCTCTTCTGGCCTGTGTTCTGAGCATGCTTAGCGCCATGTGGGATGGTTGTTTCTGTGCTCGTCGAAAAAGAGTTATTATTCGGTAATTATACCATATGTGTTAATAAAAGTGTTTCTATTTGATGATTTTATTGTTTCGGTTTTGATATTGAAGTGTATTTTTCAACTAAAAGACGGTTTACTGAAGATACAAGGATCTTTAATGTTCGTGACATCAGCCGGCCTCATTTACATACGAATGCGAGTTTTTTCCAGTTATTATCTTGCATATGTTGTCTAAATAACTTTTGACTATTGATTTGTGTTTAGTACATGTTTATTTGTATCTATGCTAAAAAGCACAGTTCTAACTTAAGTGGTTTGAAAATTATAATGTTCTTAACTTTTGAGTACACGTTAAGCCTAACTAGGCTGACTTTTGTTGACATTTGAACATTTCATAGTAAAAGTGGTATATGACATTTGGTGCCTCAACCCACCAGGTCTTTTTTCACGAAGGGGTCAAAATTTCGAAAATTTTTGGTGCGTCTATATCGTTGTCTTTCTGCCCGTAGGGTAAAATCTTTAATTGTATAGGTAAAATTGCGCAGACAACTTTAAAAATTATTTTAAGTTTTTTTAAAGAGTTTTAGCCGGTTTTATTGAATTTTAGTTATTTGTTTGTTTTTAAAAAAAATTTTGAAAATTGCGAAATTAAGAATTAAAAATTGAAATTAAAAAATTGAAATTAAGAATTTGAAATTAAGAAGCATTCTAAATTGGATTCTATACACTCTTTTACATTATTTTAAAGACTGTAGTGTTTATATTTTGTATTCATGTATTATATGTGCTAAAGTATACGGTTATCCCATTGCTGGCCATAGCTATGTCACTATTAAAGACATCATTAGTTGATACCGTTATTGATTATAAACGGAAAGTATTATAGACTGATATTTTCTCTGTCATGTGAGATGTGAACAGGATTGTAGATATATTGAGAGAAAAGAGAGTGCCAAAGTGTCTAGCAGAAAATTTGAGTAATGGAATAAGTTACATTGCTGTTTGGATCATAAATAAAAATTTGGAGCAATCTGATGTGAATAAAGAAAGATCTTTGGAAGAAAGGTTGGGTTATGTAGCAAAAGAAGTGTCCGAAATCCATGAGAAATTAGAAATTGAAAGTAAAGATGATGGAGAACGGAAGAAGTAAATCAAAAAGGAAGAATAGAATTAGTAAGATCATTGAGGAGGATTCTAGGAAAGAAAATTAACTTATACTGCGACCAAAGAAAGGAAGGCGTGGACGTATATGACGAACTAAAAAGTAATATAGATCCAAGACAGCTTGGAATTGGAGTGGTGAGATCCTTTTGTCGTAAGAATGGAGATATGGTTGTTAGGCTACAGAAGAGAGAAAAGTGGGAAGTATTAGAAAATGAAATTATGAACAACACAAAGATCGATCACCAATCTAGTTAAGCCTAAAAGAAGAAAATTCATAAGACTAAAAATAATAGTATAGAATGCATCGGATGCAGTTTCAGATGACAGACCAGTCTATGCCTTGAAAAGTGAAAGTTCCTGCAGTTCTGATTATATTCGTCCTCTGTTTGAAAGGAAGGCTTTGTGAGGTTTTAGTTAAACTAACAAAGTTTTATTTTAATTTACCCTTTTCTATCTGTTCTCATTTCAACTTCCCGTTAGAATAAGCGCGCGTTTCAGCTTTATGCTAATTTGAAGTGGAGCCAAGTTCTATTTAAACGAAAGGTAGAAACCTTTCAGGGTGAGAGAGCTTTTAGTCTCAGACCTGTTACTCTGTTCAACGTTCGCCCGACCAGCTAGTATTTAAACTCTAAGCCTTCGCTAGTACTTCTTGAAGAAATCTAAGTGCGTTAGTATTAGCTAAATCTTGCTACGCACCATTGATAGTTTAGCATAGAGGCCAACCTCCCGTTCGTAGCTCTGTGAGCAACGACTTCTTAATTTCTACTCAACGCTATTTTAAATTATTTGATTGTTCCTTTCATTATTTTCTGTATCCCTCCCGAGTTGGGAAGTGGCTGTACATAATTGTGGTTTAATAAAAGAGGATTTTAAATCCCTTTGAAGTGTAGTTCTTCTACCACTTATTCACAGTATTCTACCACAGAACATAGCTGCATTCAGCTCCCTGTTCAAGGACTTAGGACTTAGTTACTTTCACGAAGATGTTTACCAAAAATATGCACCGAACACTCAGTCCTGACAGCTTCTGAGCGGGATATTTCCCACACTAGAGACACACACATCACTAGAGAATGTCAAGGATTTATTATTGAAGAGCAGCGACTATTAATGGACTGGAAATCTTACTCGGCAAAATTATATCTCAGACCAAAGCGTTGCACCAATCGTTTAGCCTTTGGTCACTCAAAGCAGTTCTATGAAAATACAGTGGTGTGTGGAATTTGTGCAGAGGAGCGCAATCGCGCTAGTTGTGTGGCTGACGCTATACGCTATATAAACTGCAAGGAATTCAGTCGGCGGTTCAATACAAATTATGATACAAGTCATGATGCTCTTTTGAACGACTGTTTGGTGTTTCAAGGTGAAGTAAGCTTTATAAGACAGCATCTAGACATATAGTTCTACAATTCTTGTTCTTATATACTGCATCGGCTATGACAATCAGTTGATTAAATATTACTTCTTATCTCCTAGGGAATAAAATTATTGGAATTTCTTATTTTGAGAATAATCTAACTTCGCCTTCCTTGAGAAAGCTAACAGCTTTACTCATAGCTGTGAGTTATATTATTAAATTATTTTTAGAATTTGTATATAGTGGTTTCAGATACTTTTTTCTAGATTTTAAGAAAGACTTGATTTTAAAGGTAGGCGTTGGTGATTTTATTATATATATTATTTTAACTGAATTTGATTTTAACTTTGGAATTAATTATTTGGAATCAAATATGAGAATATTAAACACCAATTTTAATCAGCTGCTTGCCAGCTCTCTGCAATTGATATTATGGATAAATATATTCCAGATATTATTACTATCCAAGAGCTTCACTATGTAAAAGATAAAATAGTATTTATTTTGGGAACAGTGATTTATGCAATCCCGGGTAGAACAGCAACCATTGTTACAAAGGAAGAATATTGACTTCGTGGTGGGCGTGGTACAAGATACCATTGCAGCTGTCTCTGACGATGAACATTTGGGAATAATTTCTGTGTATTTCTCGCCGGTCGAAGACTTCAATATTATATATTATATTATTGTTATTTGAAGTATCTTCGACTCTAAAAATGTTACAAGTTAACCAAAAACGTTTTTGCTGTCCATTATTATCAGAAACGATAGACCTCTAGTGCATATTATTCAGCATTAAATCTCGGAATAATCTCCATTAGCCTCCAGCACCGTTTCCCAACTTTCTTGCCACTGCTTAGCGCCCTGGCAATAAAACTTAGGGAAACTTAAACGCAAAGAAGTCCATAAGTGCGTGCTGCAGGTCCACTTCATATAGAAAAATTTCCCGCGAAAATGGTTGTGAAGGGAATGAATAGGTGATAATTTGTGAGCGCTAGGTCCGCGAAAATAATGTCTCCCAGTCAAGCCATTGTCCTGGAGGTACAGCACAGCCTTGCGATTAAGCAACACTGGCTGCTTCTGCTGATTTGCAAGTTGCAGCCATTTCAGCTGTTACGAGTATAAGTCTTCAGTGTCTTGCAAGTTTACACATTTGAGTATTGCCCTCCTCTCTGGCTGTCTTCAGTGCCTCGTCATCCAACACTTGTGATCTTCCAGCATTCGTTTCATGTATGTGGTTTGAAGTTTTTTGTCGTTCTGTTGTTTGTTTTCAATTGCAGAAATTATCTTTGTTCTTAATTGCAATTTAGCGTCACTCTAAGCCATAGCCTCAAAAATTCTCTGTAGTTTCTTACGCAAAGCTAAACTCTCCGGTTTGAGGAAGACTGTTATCAAATTTTATGTCGTTTCATTAAACAGTTATTTCTCTGAGCCGTTTAACTCTTTGAGGGGCAAGATAAGGCAGTTAACGTTTTCAGCAAAACTCTTGTTTTATTTACTATATCAGGTGTTACAATTTATTTGCGTTAATTATACACATATTTTGTCTTTATTGACACACATATTTGCGAAATTATTTGCGTTAATTATACACATATTTTGTCCAAAACGCATGAAAAAATGAACTTCTGGAGGTTAGTGTCAGTGACCACCGCCCACAGAGCACATCCCTACAAATCAGTCTCTATAGAACTGATGGAAGCAGTTTTTCGTTTTCAAGCAGAGTCCAACTTTGCATGTTCTGCATTCCCACACTGTTCTTACAGGCTTTTTCTTTGTGCTGCAGAGTGCACATCGTCATGAGGATGTCTTCGATGGCTGATGCTTATTTTCTTGAAGACGAATTGCTGCATCAACTAATGCCTTATGTTTTTTGACTGCCATCTATTGAGCTACAAGGGAACTTTAGAAACGGTCAGTCTTGAAAAACCACTCACACGAGTGAATAAAACGTTCAATAGAAATGTTGGTTACTGTAGGTAACCACCACCCTTCAAAAGAGTTAATTTGGCCATATGGCCGGCTTTGCCGGCTAGGCGGACATAGGGAATTAGGCTTTTAAGCCCGCTTCTGGCTTAGTAATGGCGAAAGCCTAAATAGTTAGGCCCGCTATTTAAAATAAACAAATAGAAAAATATTAAAATGAAACAAACGAAACTCGGTGTTAAAACAATAGTATTTCTTTTAATATATTATTTAGGTACTGCCTGATTCCTTGTACAGGACGTTCAAATTAATAGCAGTGATAATTGGCATAAGCCAAACAAAGGTAAATTTAGAATATTAATAATTTTCGCCTTTTAGCCATTATTAAATGATTTAATAACGTTGTGACAGGCAAAGGGGTTCCAAAATTATAAATCATAAGTAAATACCTTCAACTCCTATGGGGTATTTCAAAATTTTCTATATTCATTCAATATATATTTCACCGACAAAATAATATTTACAATGTAATGGTTCTCTCCTAGTTCAAAAATGCTGACGTCTATATCGCAGAACTCTAAAATGATATAACAAGTCCTTTACTATGTTATGTGAAATCTGCAAAGTAGCTGGAAACTCCTGGCTTTATAAATCTCATTTGTTTATCTGAGTTGTTTATCTCATATGCTTATCTAGTTGTTTACCAGATCTGTTTACCTCTTTGTGCCATCTGATGCGTCAAATTTATGTTAATTTAATTTACTTTAATACCAGATTAAAGGTATCTTTTACAAATACATATATAATACATCAATCTCCGTGTCTATTGGCATGGATAATATATTTTAGAGCTACATGTATTCGAAATATCATTTTTTAAAACCAAGTAAATGCAGAAGCACTGTAAACAGATTTCATCGAAAACATTGGATATTGTTTCTTTACGCCACAATTTTATCTTAACATTTGCACGGGAGGGTTGTATCTACTAATTTCTGTAACTCATAGTTGCGTGTTTATTAAATTTTAGAATAATTTCTAGTTAACCATAATCAAAAGTTACATTAAAAAACCGAGAACATGTGCCTTTTCTGCATCTCATAAAAAATGCCATCTTTTGGCCTGCTGCCACTTTGCATTATATTTTGTTTTCTAGAATAACATTTCTTTATTTTTGGCTTAATACCAAACTTCAACAGCACTACTTATGATTCATGATCTTTTTAATAGCGCTATTGTTTTAGACGCTATTGTATTTTTTCTATTAATTTATAAGAAAATTTAAATTTTAAGTAAAATTTTTTGCGTTTCATAATGAATAAATCTTATACCTCTGAAAGATTTCTGCAAATTTTACATGGTTTTTAATCCAGTTGCAAAGAAAATGTGTAAATGTAAATTAAATAATTAAAACCTCTACATGTAAATACATTTTCAAAAGGACTTGCTTAGTGGAGACAGGAAGCTAATGACTTAAGAACAAATTTTAAAAACATTACAGTATTTTATATTGCTAAGCAAAAAGAGAGTGATAATTTATAATCAGTCACATTTAAACTTATTCATCATGTTTCATAATAACCTAAAAATAAATAAAAAATTATTTTATGGTGGTAAAATAAATTTTCATGTAGAGTTCTTAAAAATTAAAATTCTTTCTCTATTCATTTGTCAACTTTTTTGTTTTCTCCTGGACTTATAAGAGAATTTATTTAATAAATAAATCATTCTTCTTTTTTCAAATTTGAAAAGTACATTCTGATATACTTTAGTATTTATTATTTTGAAATTTAATTAAAACTGTTTTATTTTTAATATGCACCTTTTATGAATTATTCAATAAATATCCAAAAATAAATGTGAAAAAAAATCAAGTGATTTAAATTAATCTGAGATTCTTTACTTAATAATTAATTATAATTAATTTTTTTTAATTATATATTCGAAACCCTTGATTAACAGTGACCAGTCGCCTTGACGATTCGGCAGCTACTAGCGTCCTTTGGTTACCATCAAAGGTACCTCTGGTTTAATTTGACTTTAACAATTTATCTAAATTTATTGCCTTTCTGTCCATCAGCGGTCTAATGTACTGACCATCAGTAATCACAGATCAATGGTTACCAATCTAAACGTCAGTGTCCTTTGGTTTAATTTCATTTTTAAAACTCACTCATATTTACTCCCGTACTTCACATTGATGACCTATGGGTTTATTTCTAGTGAATCGTCAACCTATAGGTTGCTGGTAACCAACAATCTTAACAATCTTTACTGTGTTTCACTTAAATTTTCGTTTTTAAAGTTTACTATGTTGCTCCATACCGTAGAATCTATCGATGACCGCCAGTCAGTAGATCTACAGACAAAACTTCTTACTGTGTAAAAATGTACTGATGCGTAATTTTAATTTAAAGGTTACCTAAATTTATTTTCCATCATACAAATCGCAAAATACAGTTTGTTTCAATAAGGAAAGCCAATAGTATGATTCTTTTTCCTCTTTTGCTTACGTTTACAAATCATTTCGATTTCAGCTAAGCTATAAGTATATTAGTGAAATTAATCTCTCTGTAACTCCTTAAAACTAAAGATATAATTTTGTTTTTACTTTTACTGTACTAAAATTAAACAAACAAATTATTTCTTATTTGTATGAAATAAAAATTACATGTCTGTTTCTACACATTAGCTGTATGATGTTGACCAGTCTATAAGCCGTATATACTGTATTCTGTATTAAACATAACAAGCGACGTATCAAGGAGGAATTCTCCGAATGGGATGAAATTGCCTATGCCCATATCTTACGATAGAATAGAATAACTAATAAATATCTAATAAATAGATTAACTTTTTGACCAATGACTGACTAGCTGGAGCTTCAGCAAAGGAACATCCAGTTGGTTTATAAAACAGAGGACATTACAGTGATAAGGCATAACTTTCGTAAACAGTATAAGCAGATATCACAATTTGAGAGAGAACGTATTATTGGACTAAAAGGAGCAAGGTAGTTAAATCGTAGGATCGCTAGACATTTGTCGGAGCGATGCTACTATTCGAAGATATTGGCAGAAACGGTGAACCATGACTGAACAAAGCGTTGAGAAGGTAGTTGTCGACCAAGAGCGACGACAGAACGCGATCATTTGATTGGTGCACACAGGCCCTGATGCGTCTTTATCAACGATCTAACACGTAACCAGGACACCAATGATCATTCATAGGTTACTTGGCGAACAGGGGCTGAGATTGCAAATGCCACTACGCCAACTACTTCTCCCGTTACACGCATTAAGGCACGTTTGCAGTGGTGCCGGGTGAATTGGACCAGAGATTTCACGGATTGGAGTAGAATTATTTCTTGCAATGAATCCCGTTGCTAACTGAACACCGATGGCTAACGAAGACATGTCTGGAGATGTTCAGGATAGTGGTGTGAAACTCACCTGATGGTTGCCCACCACACAGCCTGATAATCAGGTGTTAAGGAACGGGATGTCATTCATTTGATAGCAGGACCCCTTTGGTTGTCATCCGTGATATCCTTACAACAGGGCAGTACATTGACGAGATTCTGCACTCCTTAATTTTGCCCTTCGTTTTACGGACCTCTGTAATTACAGTTCAACGGGATAAGGCACACAGCACCCCTTTCTACTGCTTTTGTTCGTACTTTCTAACACTTCCCTTCTCATGTCTTCCCGACAGATAAAGTTTGGTCTCTGCTGAGTAGATGTCTTCGATTGTCCTTAAATCCCGCCGATCTAACTCGCCGGTTGGAGTATATATGGAAGTGGTCTCGCAGAAGGACATCCGTCAAGTCTACGAGGCAATGCCCAACTCGATAACAGGTTGCGTCAAGACCGGAGGTGGGCCAACGCATTATTGATTTCTTTGTTCTTGTAGCTATATTTCCTGAATAAAACATTGAATTCCTATGGTACCGTATGCGTTTCGTTTTCAATTACATATACTTCATAGCTATCGACTTTCGTCCATTTGACTAATTCCTTCTTGGCACGTCGCCTTTTATGTTATAGAGTGAATATCTGTCTAAAGTTATTTAATAGTTTCAAGGGAAGTTAAAATAATGTCTGCTGCATTGTACTATCATTTTATCCAATTTCCATCAGCGAAAAAATTAAAACCGCATCAATGAATTGACGAAACGTTTAAGTTTATTAAACTTAGAAGAAATGAAAAAGCAGTTTGGATGGCTGAAGTTTCGAATATTTAAAACCCAAATCTCAAGATTTATACAGCATTAGTTAAGATGAAAGATTAAAGAGTAATTGAAATACTTTCAAAAAATAATAAATTCTCATCTCAAATAATAACAGATTCATTAGAAATAACTCACTTTATATATAATGTTTAAACAATAACATTCGTTTTGTTATAAAATTTGAGGGGGAAGAAAATTTATAATGTTGGTTACAACCTTCCACACTTTTGTCTCAGATCACTGTGGCTCTGTCCGACGTTCGCCTGACTAGCTAGTATTTAAGTTCTAAGCGCTGTTACGCTAGTACTTCTTGAAGAAATCTAAGTGCGTTAGTATTAGCTAAATCTTGCTACGCACCATTGATAGTTTAGCATAGAGGCCAACCTCCCGTTCGTAGCTCTGTGAGCAACGACTTCTTAATTTCTACTCAACGCTATTTTAAATTATTTGATTGTTCCTTTTAGACCTAAGTGCGGTCATTATTTTCTGTTATCCCTCCCGAGTTGGGAAGTGGCTGTAAATAGTGGTGTAATAAAAGGGGATTTTAAATCCTTCTTATTACCTTTCCAGTATAGCTTGACAGTGTATTGGGGATTGTTCCACGGTGTTTTATTATAAGTTTAGTGTTGCCGTGAAGCTACCTTTACAGTTACAGCCTGAAGCTGTGTTGCTGATTGTTTCAGCGTATTTATTGTAGATTTTCGACGCTTTTAAAGGTAATTTTGGAACTGTGCTGTAAACAGTGATTCTTGTAAATAAATTGTGCTTTTTATTGTTCTGCATCGTGTTTTCATCGGATACTCTCAAATCAACGAACCCGTAGAACGCAACAATATTTTGGCTTTCATCTTTAATATTACACGCAGTTAAAAGCTGGAACCTTTAAGAAAGTTTTTTGATAAAAATACACTGTTTCAGGAAATATTTTTTATTTTCACAATGCTATACGTATACTTCTAACACGTGATCTCTCAGATTAAGTATGTTCATGCCAGGGCATGAGATACAGAAGTCTAGACAGAATAAAGAAAACAAACCCATTCCATACAGATTATGAGTTATGATATTAAAGAGCAGTAAAAATGTGCTAGAATGAATATTCTCAGATTAAAGAGAAATAGAAACTACTTGTGTATCCCTTTCTTAGCTTCCACAAAAAAAAATTAAATTTCCGTTCATAGTTGCATTTTCGTTTCCTTATTTCAGACTCCGAAAAAATACGCATTTCCGAAAATTATCTTTAAGCTCAAAAAATTTAGGTTGCCCACGAGCTTACAGAAAAATACATTTTTATACAATACTTTCGAGTTTGAATACAATTCTGTTTATACGTTTGCCTTTCTTTCCTTAAAATTTTATTTCTTTTACTGTCCCTTTATGTACGAATTTTTCGCTTTCATTCTATAATTTCTGGAATAATCGTTGATTCAAGAATAGATACAAAACTTTGCAACCAATTTGTAAATGTTATTTTTCCCCTTTATATTGCAGACTTGCAGTTTAATGCTACAACTATATGTACTAGTTTGGAATATTGTAAGTTTTGATACTAAGTTTTGGGTTTTAAAATTTAGGTTATTTGGGATAAAATTTAAAAACAAAATATGTAAACGATAAAATCTCAAAAGTATTTTACACTGATTTTGGCTAGAACACTGCGAAAAAAAAGGGAGGCGGACAAAAAAGTGCCAATTCTTTTCCATATTTCGATTCAACGACTCAAATTATACCAAACTACCAAGTTTTGTAAAAATCGCACGAGTAGTTTTTTAAAAGTTAGCTCTCAAAATTTTAGCTCATCCATGTTGATTGAATTTAGTATATATTTAATAATATCTCTTTTTCTATTAAACTTATTTGACTCTTCCTTTCGTATTTGAAAATTCAGGTTCATTCCAAATAAAATTTGTCCAATTTTATGATTTATTTTTATAAATTTAATAAATAATTTTTATAAATTTTTCGGAAAGAATTTTTAATTATAACCTATAAAATTTTTGCCATTATCTTAAAGTAGATGTATTTCTAAGCATACCTACGAAAAGTTAGAATTTTTTATTCAAAATTTCATAAGATATACGTGAATTTACAATTTGGCGCGTTTGGAAATTTGGCGTATTTATTATAAGGGATAATAACGAAAATGTAGTTAACGCACTCTGTCAAAATTATTCGAAAGTATGATCGATGACATTTTTTCCGCTCATCTGCAATGAGGGCAAAAAAAAAAAAAGAAAAAGAAAAAAGAAAAAAATAGGTTGTAATAAATTAGAAAGTTCGCCAAGTGAATTATTCTTGGCGCAAACTGAAAAAATCCGCCATGATAAATTTTTAAATTTCTCACCAAGAATTACAGAATTTAATATCTAGGCATAATTTGAGTCGTAGAATGGAAATATGGAAAACATCTGGTATGTTATGTCAGAAAAAGACCGATTTTGTGTCAAGATACCTATGCTAGAGCAATGCTATATATAAATCTAATATACATCTTAAGTCGCGCTTTCGAGACATTAAAAACTCAAGTTGAATTTCGTCAATCACGCAGTAAAACGAGAAATATAAACTGTCCCTTTTTTGGGGGGGCGCAGTATGCATGTATTAAATGGGACAAAGATCAGTTGACGATAGGTCTTAGTTGGTGCTTCTTTGATGAATAACTGATCTGATTCGATATTCATGGATTTAGCCTGTGTTTAAGGATTTAATCCAAAGATTTTTAGCATTTAAAAGCAAATAACTGATATTATTCAGTATTTGTATATTATTTTATAGTTCACAAGCTGATGTGAACTTTAGCGATCAGATTGTGACGCCGTCGTATAGCTAAGAATTCTTAAAGGCAAATAGGATAGCGATAATACTTGATTTGTTTGACAGAATTGACTTTTTTAAGAGTTAAGGAAAGCAAAAAATTATTCCAAATAATTTCAAGACGAAAACCTGATGATAAATGTAATTTAATAAGGATAATAATTATAAGCATATTTCTTATTTCGGGCGGGAAACTAAACGAAAGCATTTCATCCAAAGTCAATCAAATATTACACTAAGTAATTAATTGAACAATTTAGTAATTAACGTAATGAAATAACACGGATATTAACTCTAAATCACTAATCGACGAGAACCATTATTCACTACAAATATAATAAAAAGAATTTTCGAAAATATAGTTCTATAAAATTGTTTTTATATCGAGAAATCTCGCAATGGCATTTTCAGAAATTATTGAAAAATGTTGTTAAAGGTACTGGTCGTTTATTGTTGTATTCCGTACAACGAGGCTACAAATGTAAACCATTTTCTGTTATAGATGCATGAACTGCTCTTATTTTCTCAATGTATCGAATACAAACATTAGCCATTTGCAGATTAAGGCAGTAAGAGGTCTGTACAAAAACTAATTTGTATGGGTAATATTAATGCTACAAACAGCTACAAAGAGCTTGTGACCTGCAGTGTTGCTCTGATAGAGTGTTCGAAAAACAGAAAAATGAACACTTACCTAAACGATGGTAATGGAAATAATAAAGATGATGGTATTGATGGTAACAAAGATGATGGTATTGATGGCAATAAATATGATGGTGTTGATGGCAATAAATATGATGGTATTGATGGTAATAAATATGATGGTATTGATGGTAATAAATATGATAGTATTGATGGTAATAAAGATGGTATTGATGGTAATAAATGTGATGGTATTGATGGCAATAAATATGATGGTAATAAAGAAGATTTATCCCAGATTTTTTATCTTTTATAAATTTGATTGATCCAGCCATCTAGTTGACTTTTGAAATTGAATTTGATACTCTTGCCTTCTTTGATACTCTTATAATTCTCAATGTATCCCCCATGGTAAGTCATGGACATGACTTCACCCGGCTAAGCAAAAAATGGCTTCTTTTTATTGTTATGTATTTCGCGCTCTCAAAGTTTGTTCCTCAGAACCATTGCTTGCTAATGAACACAATTATTTGAGATCACTTGCCCCTAACAGAGGATTTTCTCCAGTGATCATTGATAAAGTCTTTAAACTATTTTCATCTTACCATAAAAGAAGACGTTCCTCTATTAAAAATAACATTAATAGCGTTGTCACTCTTCCATTTTGTCTTTCTGCTAGTTACAAAATTGCGCGGATTCTACAGAAGTTTAATTTTCAAGTCATTTTCTCGCCTTTCAATAAAATCCATAGTTCGATTCTTAAAGATTCTATAGGGGACTTACAGCATATCGTATCAGTGTGGTTTGAGATATATCAGCCAAACTAAAAGAGCATTAAATTTTTGTATCAAGGAACACGAATCTTATGCCCGAAAAGGGTATTTAATAGCTAATCGTAGTTGGAAATTTAATCATAATTTTCAATTGACGAGTCTGCAAAAATTATTCAAAACGCTTTTTCAATTGGTGAATTGGATTTCTTGAAGCTTTTCACAAAGACTTCTCTTATTTCACTAATGACTTAAATCCTTTCCTAACGCTTTTAAAATTGTATAAACCTAATTTTTCAATTTCGATACTGTTTTTACCGATAAAAGGTGCTATCTTCGCCCTCGCTTTACTGCAGTAGGTTATAAATATCACCGTTGAGCCCTCTCTGCTTTGTAGTCTCGCAAATTTGTTTGTTCCTGATGAAGAGGTACATGTACCCGGTTGCCCTCGAAACTGACTCAGATCTTGATTAAATCTATGCCAAACAGAGAGTTGTTCCATTGCTAATTTTTTGTTTCACTTTAGCGTGCTTTTTTTCCGTTTTGACTTACTAAAGTGTTAGGTATGAAGAATCCTTTTATTACAATTGATGAATTTGAAATAATTTCACCATGAAGAATATCATAGACACAATTATATGCCAATACACACACACACACACACGCACATATATATATATGATGATTTTGAATAGCTTTCGATGTCCGTAATGGCTGTGGTTAAGATAGAGATGAAGATTAACGACTTGAATTTCGATAAATCACTAACCTTTATTCTCACACATATCATACCCAATTAAGTTGGCAGACACTTATTGAATCATAAACTAAATATGATAAATTACTATGTACATTGGTTTTTTTAATAATAAGGCGTAAGCAGTTGAGAAGCAAAGCGGCGCGAGGATGACAGAGCAGCAATTAGGGAAAGGAAGAGAATGACGTAATTAATTCGCCAACGGTATTTATACCAGTTTGATGTACAAATACAGCTAATCTATGATTGGTTATTTTTAGTTGCCCTTTTCAAGTAGCCTTACATAACGATAGAAAAATCTCGAATTTCGGAGAACAGATGAATGTAGGGGAAGAGCACCAAATGTAGAATGTTAATTTTGAGGTCGCCAATTATTTTAAAGCAACTATCGTATTTTGTTATATCTTACATATATATAGTGCTTTATACAATACGCGTATATAGGATAGAACCTTATTGATAAAACTAGGTATACGGCAATATCATGTTGACTTCTCGCAAAGAGCTTTTACAAATATCGATTTATCACTTTTCTTTAACCAGGATATATATTAGTCAATTTGCTACATTCGATGTTTAAATTCTGCAACTTTGTCATTATTTAATACGGCCGGGCTAGGCAAGACAACTCGCCACATTATTCCTTTCACATCAATGCCAATGCTGTTGATATTTTCTAACTTTCAAATTTCACTTTCTTTGGATTTACTTTCAGGAATTCGTTTCTTCAACAGAAAATTTACCACTTCCCCCCGAACAAAATTCTATTACCCTTAGAATTTATGCTCCTAAAAAGGGGTGGGGGCACAGAGCTGATGGAAAAAGTTTCCATCATAAAATCATGTTTCAGTTTATGCACGTGACCACAGAGTGCTGTTTTTTTGGTTACAAACAGCAAAAGCGTTTTCTTTGCAGTGGCGGGCACTAGACATTATAGGCATTGATCACTAGTGAGGCCAAAAGCCGTGGTCACTTTATCTTGGAGTCACCTAATAAGTGAGCCACAGTCGCCTCCTATGAAGAGATATACAGTTTACATCCACACCTTCTCTGGAATTCAAACCCAGACCTTTCGGTACGGCAGTAAGGATCATTAATCACTTACACATCTGGGAAGCAATAGCAAAAAAAACAAATGTTCATAAAGTCATCGCGAAAACACTCACATGTGAATTACGAAACTTAGCTGCACAAAAGTAAAAAAGCACAAAAAATTGCGAAAGATAAATTTTCTATCCTCTTTCAGGATTTCAGTGTTGGCCAGAAACATTCTTTACGATCAAAGCAGTTCTACGCCGTGATTCTGGATACCTATTAGAACTGACCACGTTAATGCATGTGCCCAATAATTCCATTGATTAATGAATAGAAAATTCGTTTCTCTTTTGAAAATATTCCATGTACCAGTCTTTGGTTACCTATGAAGTAACAAAGATATAAGCGCCTAAATAATGACAGACCCATTGTTTTCCATGCACCTGAACCGTGTGAATTCGAAGGGTAAAATTAACACAGTAGGTACTAGGGATGTGCCAACTACTGAATTCAACAATGATATTGAACACTATGTCAAAACTGGTCTTCCATTGCGCCTTCAGAAGGAGACAGGAAAAATATGAATGTGGTATTCAAGTAAAAGAAGAGTTCTATGCTTAATTTTCTTTTCCCGGTTGCTTTGTGTGGTATCACCCTTTTATTTAACAGTTAAATGTGGGGAACCTCTTACACCGATTAGCGAATAATCGCTTGAGTGTGGGAAAAGAGACGGAAGACTCTGTTAAAAATTCATCAAAATTGAAGAAATTGATGGAATTGAATGCGGTGTGCGGAAACTTTTGTTGGTTTTACGAATATTATTACTATTATTACTTACGTGTTCCGCTCTTCGTATTCCGAAGACTTTGTAAGGAAAACTGACTCGTATTAACATGTTACACATGGGGAAAATCACAAGAACGCCCATGAAGCCAACCCATTCGCCGGATTCGAACCTCGGACCATCGGTAATATATGCTTTACGAAATCCTAGACATCCTTCTCCTACCATAGCGGAGATTAGGAACATGCTGAAGGAGCGTTCGCCGACAACGAATACCCTCATAGCTCGGATAAAGGCGCATGCCAGCATTCAAGGTAATGAGGAAGCCGACAGGCTAGCAAAAGAAGCAGCTCACAATATCGATGCTCAAAGCGTTATTACCAAACTCCCGTGGTCTCGCCTTAAAAACGTGACAAGGACAGTAGCTCAACGCCAGTGGCAATGGGAATGGGACACTACCGAACAAAGCAAGAGGACCTATAAATACTACCAAAAAGTTTCGCTCGATCGTCTTGAGTCATTTCCACAAATAACGAGATTTGTGACGGAGCACGGGCCTATCCCCTCCTATTACTATGACTATGAACTATGCCTGCCACAAACTGTGTAACTATGTAAGCATATATTATGAACTAAGTAATCATATATTATGAACTATGTAAGCATATGTATATGTTTGTGGAATCACAGGATCAATGTGTGCCCTTATAGGGGCCTGGATAGTTGCGAAGCCTGGACTAGACATGAATAGTCTAAGTACGCCGCACGGGTGTTCAGACTCTGCTTTCAACTGTCAACTGTGATGCTGGCATTAGTGCATAAAGCGTTATTAGTGATGTAGTTTTACCTCAGCCAAGAATCGCTGACTGAAGCTTTACAAAGATTTCAGACACGGAAGAGATGGAAGAAAGGTTCAGGTCCAATCACTGTTGTCGGACTGACTTCCCTAGTAAGACGTTTCGAAGAAACCGGAAGCTTGTGTTTGATCAGAGATAGATCTGTACTTCCGATGTGGCTTCGCAGATTGACACTCTTAAAGGATCATTTGTGTGCCCTTTTTCTTTGCACAGCGCTGCCGCAAAAGCTGGCAGGAAGACTTGCTCAGTTACTGGAAAACGCTACTTGCAACTGCTGCAGGATAAAGTGATCCGCACTTACTTAAAATAATATCCTTGATTACAGAGACGTTTGTGCAAGAAGGCGCACCTCCTTATATCGCAACTGAAGTGAAGACTTTCCTAAGCAGAACTTTCACCGAAGAGTGATTAATTAGTCGTCGCTATAGAAATGAGTAACACCCCTCGCTGGTCTAACTAAACACCACTTGATTTTTGGCTTTGGGGTTATGTCAAGTCTACAGCGGACCGCAATTGACCATCTTTTTTGATGCAATTAAATGACGCCATTCATCATGAAATCTCGGTGATAGCGGACATGTAGACTAAGAGTGATATGCTTGTAAACAATGGCTGCATGCAAACAAATGTAGTTTTCCTTGAAATGTAGGATTTGCTCTCGCACGGCGCCCCCTATCGACCAATTCTTTTAATTTTATGACTTTTTAAAATATTTATAGACTTATGGGGCACCCTGTATATATGTAGAGAATGGAAGAAAGTAGTTCACACGTAGAATAGTTTATTTATTTACATTAAAATGAAAAGAAAAGGAATAATCGTCAAAACGTTTTTGACACGTCTGTCTTTACTATCAACGTGTCATAAATATTTTGACGATTATTTCCATAATTTTTTTTCAATTTAATATAAATAAATAAACTATTCTACTTGTGAACTATTCTGTACCATTCCCTACATAATTTTGGTGTCAGAAGTCGCGTAGAATGCTTGAAGATTGATAGTGGAATTCTACATAAGATTACATATTGAAGAACTTCAAAGATAGAAGAAGGTACGTCGATTTCGTTTTCATATTTGGTAATAATTCCAAGTGAAAGAAAATAAATCAACGTTGCATTGAAAAACTGTAAAGCAGAAAAATTAACTTTACATAGATTTATTTTCAATACGGGTGGGGATAGGTCAAAATGAAACAGAATTGGAAACTTTTCTGGTTTTGGCTTTGCTTAGTGATGAATTTCAAAGAAGAATCGTCAAAACATTTTGGACACATCTGTCCATGTTATTGTTCAGCTCTTGTCTCACCTCCGTCGTTTAAATGGCCCCTTTACATCATCTCACTCAGTTACAGTTGCAGTTCCCACATATATATATAATGACGTTAAATAATTTATAACTATATTACAACTCTAGTAAAGTTTCAGAATTGCTTTCCATTTTTTTTTTCTTCCGTTTAAACATCAAACTTCGTGTAACTGAAAAATACACTTAGCCATTTTGGGGAGTCTGCTTTCTTAATACATTTCTAAACCTCTTAAAACTTGAACATTTCTGTTCTATATTGGCATTTTATTAAACACAGATACATATAAAGATGAAAAAGCTGTTATTCAAGAACTTCAAAGTTTCGTGAAGATTGTGAATCCAGAGTTTTGAAATTTCCAGGAACCAGTTAAAGTTTCAAAGCAATTCTTACACCATTTTGTTGTGATCTGTATTTCACTCCGTGAAGTTCACAAAAAAAGTACTTTTATTTGTATTTGTGTTCGAGTTTGTAACCTATATGTACAATAATTTATATCTGTCATTTCTAACGTTGCCTTCTGTTAAAAATGATAGATGTAAATAAAATAATTTAAGAGAGACGTTTCTGTTACAACTTGGAGAATTTTTTAAAAGTTTTTATTCTTTTTTTCCGAGTTATACAGCTGGCATTTAAGATTAACTCCTATGTTCCTCAATGTATCTTGAACTGCTTTGAAACAAATATCTTAGACGTTTGTACAAAATGATGTTTAAAGTCATTTTTCACCATCCTAGTATACCACTTTAATGACGTTGAAAGTGAAACATTATATATAAATGTGACAGTGTGAGTTATGGTTTCAAATGGATTCTCATATACGTTAGCAGTTTTTGTTAGAAACACACGTGTGCATGCCGTCGCATAATTTCACTATTAATCAATGACTGGTGTGAAGAATAGATTTAGATTTCATGTCCAAGTGTTGGTGCAAAGATCGCTTATACACTGTCTTTAAACTTAAATAGAACTTTATTGATATTCTTACTGAAATATTAATTCTTTATTCTATTGATACTTATCTATATTCCAATAACTGCTTTTCTAGTTCCTACGTTGGTTTTTGAACTAATCGTCAGATCATTGGATCAAAGCTTCCAGATATTACTGTAGCTGTATCGCGGTTTCTACTTGAGACATTTTTTTCATTGAAATAGAGTTTGATACTATCCAAGTACTGAATAAAGTACAAAAAGTATTTGTCCAGTACTTGGATAGTATGCTATATTACTCGTTACTGGATATATCGATTATTTATTACTGGATTTTTATTATTACTGCATATATTTGTTCAGTGCTTGCACAGTATACTATATTATTTATTACTGGAATTTTATTATTACTGGATATATTTGTTCAGGACATGGATTATTTATTACTGGAATTTTATTATTACTGGATATATTTGTTCAGGACATGGATTATTTATTACTGGATATTTGTTACTGCATTTTTGTTATTACGGGATATATTTGTTCAATACTTAAATAGTATACTATATTATTTATTACTCGATATATTTATTAGTTATTATTGGATATTTATTACTGGATTTTTATTATTACTGGATGTATTTGTTCAGTACTTGGAAAGTATACTATATTATTACTGGATTTTTATTATTACTGGATATATTTGTTCAGTACTTGGATAGTATACTGTATTACTCATTACTGGATATTTGTTACTGTATTTTTGTTATTACGGAATATATTTGTTCAGTACTTGGATAGTATAGTATATTATTTATTACTCGATATATTTATTATTTAATATTGGATATTTATTACTGGATTTTTATTATTACTGGATATATATAAAGTACTTAGATAGTATACTGTTTTATTTATTACTGAAATTTTATTGTTACTGGATATATTTGTTCAGAACATGGGTAGTATACTGTATGATTTATTACTGGATATTTATTACTGTATTTTTGTTATTACGGGGTATATTTGTTCAGTACTTGGATAGTATATTATATTATTTATTACTCGATATATTTACTATTCATTATTGGATGTTTATTACTGGATTTTTATTATTACTGGATATATTTGTTTAGTACTTGGATGGTATCAAACTCTATTCATATGCCACAGCACAGTGATAAATGTCTGAGATCCAATCCTTGAAACTAATACAATAAACGTTCATTTAAAAAACTGAAAACTAGAGAATCCCTTAAAATAAGATTTCTCCTATTAGTGTGTTGAGATACTAAATGAGGAACTTACACTCAGGTGTAATTAAACATTGATTTACCTATCACACTTCTTCTCTGATATAATCCTTTAAAAAGTCAATTTGCCAGAAATTGGACACAATCTTCTCTGTCACTGAGGTTAAAATAGGGAACGATGTAATATGCTTGTGTGCACAATTAAGAGAATTTGCACTTTATAGGGAATTTTTGAAACACGGTTGAACATATTTTAACAAATAACGGTGTGAATATACATTTATAATACAGGAAAAGATGTGCCATTCAAAAGTAATTTTATGTACGCATGATTATCAGTTACTCTCATAATGCAAGGATGTTCAAAACCCACGTTGTTAATTTCTAACTGAAAGTAGTAGGATTTGGTTCCCTCTTGCAGCCACACAGGTCGCGTAGTGTGAAGGAATATTAGACAGAAGACAGTTAAGGAATACCTGTGCCACTTGATCCCACTCCTGCAGCAAGAACATTTTTAACTCCAGGGTGATTCTACAGTGGCGATAGCGAGACGAAATTGTCCTCCCAAAAGCTTCCCAGACGTATTCTTTTGAGTTAAGGTAGCGAAAACTGGCTGTCAAATTCATGTAGGGAATATCTTCACATTGCATATAGTCTTCGACCAACTAAACCTATGTGGGCACGCATAGACAGGAACCCAGAATCAATTGCGCTTCTGAAAAGTCGAACATAGGGCTCTTAGATCTTCTCTTTATACTTCATAGTAGTCAGTGAGTCTTTGTCAAACACATGATGAGATGTGGAGTTGTCCAATGTAACGCCTACCCAAACCATTACACCTCCACTAAGCAAATATTCTTTTCCCTGATGAAGGAGGGATGGTATCGTGTTCCAGACTCTCTCCATATCCAGATACGTCTGCGAAAAGGCACGGTGATGCAGTAAAGTGTGATCCAACGCTCATGCTGTGTGCGCCATGCTCAACACGCTGCCTTGTGTGCTGCAGTGAGCGGAACTCCAACAGCGGATCTTCTGGCATGACTTACCTCATGAAGCATTTGTGCAACTTTAGACTGTGAAACTCGGGTTCTACTGGCAGCATACAGCTGACATGAGAGCTTTATAGTTATAGCAATCCTGTGTCGTCGCGCTGAAAGGGCCAAATAGCGAACCTAATTTGTCGTTATGGATCTCGATCTAACTTTTTCAGGTCTTTTTGGTATTAACCCAATGTCTTGAAACTATTTCCACAAAGTGGAAATGATACTAAACGTTTCATTGAGCTCTGCAGCCACCTGCGCTTGTAATCGGCCTGCCTCCAATCTACTGACAATTCTCCATCGCATTCCGTCATCCACACATTTACGGCTATTCAATTTACCTGATACCTAATAAAATTTACCCAACTCTTGCGAGAAACACGAAGAATACCGTGAAGCAGTATGAGCGCAGAAATTGTCGAAAACCTTTCGTGCGCTTATATCTCCTCCACAGTCACTCTCTGCAGACATACACATATACATTTACGTATTCGACTCTGAGTATTTGTCTAATTCTTCGACGGCATTATTAGTACATTGGTTCAATACTTTTCGTAAAAATAAACCAAATTTGCATGTTCTATTAATTCGGCACACGAGTGTACATCATCAGAGTTAGACTAATCTCGTCTGCTTTTCTCTCATTTACCTTTTCGATAAGGAATTAAAATCATTTCCTCCATGTGCTACGGGTTCTACTAGCATACTGCCATGTGCTACTAGCATACCAATCCGATTGTCTGCAGATCCTATATTCAGTTCTCAAAGTGGATTTTCATTTCTGTTTCAAGGATTTCTCCCTCATTTGAGGAGAAAAATGGCAACTGAAAAAACGATAAGGAAATAGTGTAACGATAAGGAAACAAAGCATCTTTTCGCTGATAAACAAATGTACTTATAAATACTCTCTTCTATGTACACTCATGTCCATAAATTAAGGATAATGCAAAATCAGACAAAGGAAGAGTTAGAAGCAAAACAAATTTGACTTATTTGTAAAGCTTATTTATTAAACAAAACGTAAAGAGCAAAAAACGATGTTATATGTTTGATATTATTAAAACAATTAGCAATTTTTTCTCCCTGGAGCAAACCACAAAAAACTCTACTTACAAAAAACTAATATTACATGGTTGGTATGATTGTTAATACATTGTCTGTCTCCCAGATGATGCAATACAGTCCGTACAACGCCTAGGCATGCTGAGTATCAAATTATCGATCTCAACTTGGGGGATATTACACCACTCAAAACGCAATGCTCTCCGAAGTTCCAGTAGACATGTAGGAGGAGGTTGACGGGATTCAACTCGTCGGCCAAGCATGTCCCTTACGTGCTCTACTGGATTCAAGTCCGGTGAGATTGCTGGCCAATCCATACGGGTCATATCCTCCGATTGAAGGCATATTCGTTTACGATGTTTGCACGGTCACAAAGTGTGCACCCATGGCGCCCCGAAACAAACGTACATGTTGTTCCAGAATGACGCCTCGATAGATTTGGCTTGTCATGGTTCCAATTTGAACATGCAGGTCAGTTCTAGAACCCAGAATAATTCCACCCCAAACGAGCACTCCTGCACCACCGTAACGGTGTCGTTCAATGATGTTTTCTTGGTGGTAACGGGTACCTGGAGCTCTCCATATGAAAGTCCGGCGAGAATCAGACTGCAAGCTAAACCTGGACTCGTCGGAAAACATCGCACAAGCCCACTGTTGCGGTGTCCCCAATGCATGCTCTCTACTCCAGGCTAACCGCAGGTGACAGTGAGTTGCAGTAAGTGGAACGCATCTGACAGGTCTACGAGCATATAGACCAATCTGCCCTAAGCGTCTGTACACGGTTTGCCTTGAAATTGTCGTACCAGTGGCTGAAGAGAGCTGACGAGACAGGTCCGAGGCTGTGCTCCGCCTGTTTCTTTTGACAGTAATTGCCAAATACCGGTCCTCATTCGGCGTTGTAACTCTGGGGCAACCTGTGCTGTAACGACTACTCACATTACCATCATCTTGGAATTGTTGCCAAAGCCTGGAGATGACACTATGGGCAATTCCAAGTTCGTCTGATACTTTCAGTCGGGTACGCCCACATTCCAGACGGCCGACAATTCTACCACGTAAAAAATCATCCAAATGCGTCCTTTGTGTCATAACTATTCGGTAATTGCACTGAAATGCTTATAAAGTGCCTGCAAACAATTTTACTTCTTTGCCTGTATTCCTTATATCACTCTCTTACACTCTCCTCACTGTGACGTACTATCGGTGTCATCTGGTTATTCCTGAAATTTGCATATAATTCTTGAAGATGTGTGTAGTGATTTTACAGGTGATATATTTATTTTAGAGTTCGATATCCGCGTGACTCCGAATTATCCTTAATTTATGGATATGAGTGTAGTTAAAAACTTCATCCCTCTTAAACTTATTTTAGAAGGTTCTGTAGTTGCAATTAATTTCTAAATAAACTTTGACATATCGCCTCTAAGATACGTATTACCACTGTGAAATATTTTAATGCTATCCATAAATGAAATAACGTTGGAATAAAATAAAATTTTGCAAATTCTGATAATATATCAACCAGTTCAGTTACAAATATAATTGTTATGTGTTCCATTTTTCATGCGGCAGAAGCAACAATTTACTATGACTTCACGTAAACAGCACATTTCTCTAATTCTGTAAATCAATTTCGTAAGAACTAGTGATTCCGATATCCAGTGCGGGTCCAGTACTTCGTACGAAGCCAAAAAGATTTAAGTACTCGAACAATCACCTTATGAAATTTCGTGTTCCTTGGTAGCATCTGACGTACAAAACCTTTAAGACCTAAAGTGAAATATCGCTGTTTTGTAAAGTACCACAGATACTGAAAACATTGCGTAAACGACCCTTTTATTTAACTCACATGAAATGAACAGAAGGCATTTCTTGGGCTTACACAACAGCCAAACGGATACACAGACAGAGAACGCGCAAATTGACTCTGACCTAAAATCGTCGTGCAACCCTAATGGCGAAAATAACGCAAAGCCGCAGAATACTGCTCTCAAGCGAATCTGTTAGTAAACGTGGTTTTCATCAGGCAGAACACGCTCTTATTCTTCCCTCTAAAATCTTACTATCTCATTTCTACTTCATTTGAATACACGCGAATTAGAAATTTGTATTCTGGCAAGAAAACAGGAAGCGAAAACGACTGTAAATTAACATGAAATATGTGGTCAGTAAAACCTAAACGAAACCTTATAGGATTCAATGAATTTTCCACTTCCTCAAGGCATTCATAAAGCCAGCCACATTGATCTGTTTCATTTATTTATTTACTTATCTATTTCTCTACATCATTCTGAGAAAATCATTTTTCATTTTAACATAAAGACATAAATGTAATAACATAAGTACATTATAAGGTATTTCTCCCGCCTTCTTCGCATGCCTTCGTGGTATAGTGGTCAACACGCTTGACGCGTAACCGAGAGTTCCGTGTATAAGGTATATCTCCCACATTCTTAGCGTGCCTTCGTGGTGTAATGGTCAGCACACTGAGCCGGTATTTCAGAGGTCCGTGGTTCGATTCCCGGCGAAAGAATTGCATACTTTTCACCTCTCTTGCTTCGTAATAACCTAATGTCCCTATGGTTCGATTTCCGGCGAAGGCGTTGCTTTTTTCATGTCTCCTGCTTCGAAATAACCTAATGTGTCTACACTGGTACCCGAACTAAAAAGGTGGTGGAAGATGATTCTCCACCACCCGGATTTGGCGATTGGGTCCCCAAAACCCTAGTCACCCTTTAAAAGGGGAAATATATAAAATATTTATCTCGACTTCTTCGCATGCCTTCATGGTGTAGTGGTCAGCACGCTCGATGCGTAACCAAGAGGTCCGTGGTTCGATTCCCGGCGAAGGCGTTGCTTTTTTCATGTCTCCTGCTTCGAAATAACCTAATGTCTCTTCAACATAAATGTAATAATATAAATACATAAATAAATATAATAATATAAATACATAAATAAATATAATAATATAAATATATAAATACAATATCCGTATTTGTTCTGCAAAAATATGCATTTTATTTGTTAGTGTTATTGCTCGTGTGTCTTTGCATGTGATTTAAGTTCCCCTTGCTATGAAATTGAATTCTCATGACGAAAATATTAATGACTATTTATCATAATCTTGGGAATATGCTTTAATATTGTTGCGTGCATACGAGTGCGTAATAAATTGAATGCGCACAGAACCGATGATAGATTGATAAAATTTATTTTACCAAAAGGGACACTTTACAGTTCGAGAACTTTTCACAAAAATAGCCGTATAACTCTTCACAGTATCGCATAGGGTAATCAGTACCTACACTTCAAATTACTAAAAGCGTTAAACACAATGCAATGCAAAGCACATCTCAAAGGTAAAGATCTCTCTGATATCTGAATACGCTGACTTCAGCTCTGAATTAGTAACTACTACTATTCCAAACTTATGTTCTCTACGATTTAATTTTCCTCTTATATAATTTTCCACCGCCCACCGAGAAATCTCTGGTACTTCTCGAGATTACTAGAAGGCCTATGAGGGCAAGATACGGTTATAGTTCCATATACAAATTAACTACAGTTATTCAATTACAATACTTATCACGGATCAAAATGTCGCCAAATAGCCACAACATTTGGCGACAAAAATTAGCTGTCGTAGCCAGCTTGGCGATATCTCGCCAAACTTATGAAATAGACTTTGCTCTGTGTTAAATAGACTTGCCCTTTTGCCCCTTTATTCTTACCTTTCCTGAAAAGCATCGCTTTTTTATATTTTCATGTTACATTACGCAAAAAAAATCTGATGTGTATACATGACTTCCTTGTATGGAATATTAAATTACACGCATTTTTTCCTGCATTTGTTTAAACTTATTTCCTAGAATTTCCTTGGAGATATATTTCTCATCCAATTAATTCAGTTCTCACTTCGTGGCAAGAGAAAAGTACATAAAAAATCAAAATATTTTCATTAAAAATAGAAAGATATAGAAAAGCATAAAACACCAAACACAGTTAAAACAATTATAAAAACAATTTTTACAGTTAAAATTACACTTTCTACGCAAAAACAAGCAATTCGGGCGGCAGGAAAAAGAGCAGATTTTTCCGGGCACAAAACTAGTAAAAGTTTCCTTTTGGTCTCACTCGGCAAAAAGACTCTATAGGTGCATAAAGACTAAATTAACTACTCTACTAAGTTTCAAATGTAAACTAATATGGCTGCTATGGTAAACAAATTAGGCGTAGCCGCCCTTAAACAACTTTTAAATTGTTGATAAATCTGCAATTAAAACATGAAGGTTACTTAAAGGCATAAAAATCTGGCTGCCAATGAATGAAAGGTTGTCGCTACAGCGCATCTGATCTGCGCAACTGGCAGGATATTTAAGAGGAGAAATTACTATTCCAGGTCATAAATTCTTCACGAATTTCATTCCGTGTACTCTGGTAGACAGTAACTATGCCTCTCATACAAGAGCGCGAACGATACGCGCAGATGTCAGAATTTGAGAGAGGTCGTGTAGTTGGCTAAAGAAGCCGGTCGTCCTTATCGGCGAATAGCTCGACATTTGAGCAGGAGCGATGCCACTATTAGACGATGTTGGCAGGAATGAATGAACCATGCCGTACACAGCGTCAAGAAGGAAGCGGTAGGCCTAGAGAAACGACAGAATGTGAAGACCGAGCAATCGTCAGAGCGGCACTCACAGGCCCAGATGCATTATTATCATCGATTGTACCTGCAACTAGTGCTTTAGTGACCGCAAGGACCATTCATAGACGGCTCACAGAAAGGGGGCTGAGGTTACGGTGCCCCTTGCGCCCACCACCATTGACCTCTATACGACGTCAAACCCGTTTGCAGTGGTGTCGGGCTCATTAGCACTGGAATGTCACTGACTGGAGTAAAATAGTCTTCAGTGATGAGTACCCCTTTGAACTGAGCCCCGATGACCAGCTAAGGCGAATCTGGAGACGCCCCGGACAGCGGTGTGATACCAACCTGACTGTCTTCCAGCAGACAGATCAACAACCAGGAGTGATGGTCTGGGGTGCCATTTCATTTCATAGTAGAACCCCATTGGTTGTCATCCCTCGCAACCTTACAGCACAGCGGTACGTCGACGAAGTTCTAAGGCCCGTTGTGTGTTTCTTCATGTCACGCCACCTTGGGCTTACATTTCAGCAAAATAATGCCCGCCCCCACACTGCACATGTTTCTACTGCTTGCCTTAGTGCTTGCCGAACATTACCTTGGCCAGCAAGGTTGCCGGATCTCTCTCCCATTGAGCACGTTTGTAGCATTATGGGCAGGGCACTCCAACCAGCTCGGGATGTTGACGATCTAATGCACCAGTTGGACAGAATTTGGCCCAATATCCCTCAGGAGAACATCCGCAACCTCTAACAATCGATGCCGAGCCGAATAACTGCTTGCATAAGGGCCAGAGGTGGACAAACGCGTTACTGAGTTTTTCACTTTGTGAAGTTCTATCACTTCAATAAATCATCCAATTTTTCTCAAACTGTAATCATTTGTTTTTATGTACATGTACATCACTTCTACCGATTTTCGTCCCATTCGGAAAACTCCTTCTTGGTGCTTCTTTTTTTTTTTTTTGTCTAAGAGTGTATATTTATATACTTTTGGTGCGGCCGATTGCAATCAAAAAGAGATGTGCACATCTACATGTTATAAAAGGCCTCTATGTAAACTTTCGACGTTCTGAGACTACTCGTTTTTGAGTTATGCGAGATACATACGTACGCACGTACAGACGCCACAAAAAATTCTCATCTGAATCCATTTTAAATCAGTTTTGTAATTCGTTTGGGAAAAAAGATTTCTTTATTCTGTCCTTACGTACCCCCCCCGGGGGTTGACTCAGGAGAATTCCTGGGAAGTACTGGCTAGGATCTGTACTTAGGCAGTCTCAACCACGGGGGTAAAATATCAGGTACTATTGTACCTTATTCTTCACAGGACTAGAACCCGGGTATTGTACCTAGGATGGGATCAGGCTCGACAGGGACCGTACTGGTACTGTCTTGTCCGCTCCCTCGGCTGTGGTGGAGCTGATAAAAACAGACAAGGAGGAGGGCGTGGGACTATGCCTGTATAACCATAAAGGTAAAGTTAAGGCGTCCCCGTCCCTCCGTAATGCGTGTCCTTACGTACAGATGTCAAGCAAAAACATTGTTAAATTGTATTCGATAGTGGTGAAAAATGGGCATTTTCGTTGAAATATGGTACCCGGAATTTTTTATGATTACAATACTTACTTTGCTTCGTACAAGGAAGTAAAAATACTGTAATTTCCTATGTAATTATATTAGAATTATTTATTTTAATAAAAAATTCGTAGCAATATAATGACTGAAGGGCTTTTTAATACATTTACAACGTTTTAGACTGGAATTCTTCAAAATTCGATGTTTGAACGGGAAACAGTTTTATTCGGCGTTCTATATGCGCACCTTTTAATCCTCTACTGTGTTATTGCAAAATGAAAATTTCAAGGCCACTGATTTCTTTGCAGCTTGTATCCGTAATTATAATAACGCCAGCCGCTAAGAGATTCGAATCTCCAAACTTATAGTTCCTGTTTTAGTTTTATTTAATATAGTCCAGTTTTATTTTACGTTAGAATTTAGTAAGTAGAATTTGTAACTATTCTTTTAATAGAAAGAATTCTAAGGCAGTTTGAGTCAAATACTTGCCGATGACAAAGAATAATAAACAAATTACTTCTTTTTCTTTTGATTCTACAAAAAGCAAATTGTTGTTCGAAGTACATGATGTCAAACGAAAACAAAGGAAAATAGCATAAACTTAAGTTTCTTAAATGCTGCTTGTTACAATCAATGCAAAATATATGCCAAAACATACTATCTGACACCCTTTATTTTCATGTTGTTACTGCTTGGCTTTCATAAATTGTGCAAAGTCTAAAGAATTAGAATTTTAAAACTCATAAAACAAGCATTCAGATTTTATATTACGCCCAAAGGAGCGTTTTTTTAACGTTTTGTGTGTTACATTTATTTATTAAATATCATGTTCTTTGCACTTAAACCATCAAATTCAATTCAACAGCAATATCGCAAAATAATTTTTAAATCAGCCTATCTTTAGAATTTCCGATACACAGTCTCGCGCGCTGTAGATAAAAGTGGTTTTTTTTTTTTCGTATAATGTTGCCACTGCTCGCTTTGAAATCATTGAGATTGTTAATCAAAAATTTGTCAAAGTTTTTCAAAATATGAAATAGGCAATAAAACAAATTCCAAATTCGAAGTTCGGGCTTCCAGATCCCCATATTCTAATTAGGGAACAACTTATTGAAAATCTAATGTCTCAAGATACCGCTGATTTTTCGCAGCGCGGAAAGCATACATACATTCATGCAATTTCTTCATTATTTAATTTCTTTAAATGTAATGCGGGACTCTAATATTTGGTGGCAACAATTTAGAAAGTGAACCGACATTTATAGTGAGCCAATGCAAAATTCCAAAACGAAATTAATAGCCCTTCTGGGCTTCTGGCCCTTTGGGCTAAAAATAAAACAAATAAAAATTTTAAGAACAATGGCTGCACTGTACCTTAATTACTGTGTTTCTTGTAACACTTATGGAATAAGAAATAGTACTGTAACAATCTTTCGATCAGATATGAGTTACTACATAAAAATCTATGTACTTAATGGAAAAATTGCGATAGCTTTTTAATGGTGAGCAAAAGTATAATTACTAAATCCTAAAATGCTAAAAAAAAGGTTAAAACTGTTAAAATAAAAAGGTGAAATAATTATTTTTACAAATGATTTGTTTAACATTTTACTGTTATTTAATATCGCTTTCAAAAGCAATTATCAAAGTGTGTCTTGCTTTCATATCTTTCTCAATTAAACAACTGGAAAGTAACACTTTACGTTATTAAATATTATTCTTTCGATCATAAATACTAAAGAAATGTGAGTTTTCAAACTTTCCGCAAACTTGACCCACAGGAATTAAGTCTTCATATTAAAAACTGCAATTCCCAGCAATCGATTTTAGTACGCAAACCGTCCGCCAGATGTCGGGAGCGGACAACTTAACAACGATGAGAGAAGATAGGGAGAAACGAAGATGCTGAGATGGAGCAGGACGGGTATTTTCAGGGGGAGTGGAGGGAGACAAAGATGAAATGGGGTGGTAGGAGGAGCTGAGGAAGGGAGGGGATTCTACCGACATCGGCATCGCTTGCTTTTGTTGTTATAGTCTGGCCCGGCGACTGAGCGTCGCCAGTTATTTGCTCAGTTCAGTCCGGCGCTCGGATTCTGATGGTGCTTTATAAGGGGAATTGAATAAGGACATGCACGTGTACGTTGCAGGATTCCCGGGCACACGTAGGGAGGTACTTTAACAGATTTTTATCAGGAAAATGCCCGGGCAAAGGCATTTCATTACCAATTATTCTTTCTTTCAAATTTTGTAAATTATTTTTAAAAAATTGATTTTTATCACATATTAATAAAAAAAATTAAATTAAAATCGGAGAAACTTTGAACAAATTAAATAAACAGAGAAATCGTTTGCTTGCAAATTTTAAAATGAAGGATTTGGGGAAGGGACTGTAATCGTGCTTCACGCAATAACATTTCTACGGAGTAATGGTAATTCGGAATTTCATCGAATTATCCTAAGATGTAGACTAGTGTAATTTAGTTTAAACCGCACCGCACCACCGTTAGGCACCGCACCAAAACCATAAACCTTCAATGCCTTCGTTTCGAGCAAAAGCGTGTTTAAAAGTCTGGTAATTGGGAGAAAAATTAAATAAATAATATCGAATTTTGCACAAAATTCTTTTACACGCAGTTTACGAGAAAATGCTTCGCTTAGATATTGTAAAACATGAAAAACAACTCTTAAAATTCACATTTGTAATAGTAGGAATAGAAACGCAGTTTCGTGGTTTTGGCATGGTGCATAAAGTATTTAAAAAAAGTTTGTTTTGCAGCATTTTCATTTTGTTTCTCTTTTTTTTTTTTTGCAATCAGCCAACATGCTGTGATTTGCTTAGTTAATATATGTTTCTTAAAGATATTAATGCACATGCTCTAATAAACTCCCTGAATTAAATTTTAAACATATTTTCTCCTTCTGTTCTGTCGGCTTTCGTGATGCAATGGAAAGCTTACTTGACTCGTATTCGAGAGGTCCCTGGTTCGAGGGCATTGCACATTTTTCACGTCTTCCGTTTTAAAAAAAAAACGGAAGGCTTTCAGACTTTTTTTTATTTCGTTTTATATTTCTAAAGGGGTTCTTTTATAGTCTTTCATTTCTAAAGGGTTTCTTTTCTTTACAGTTCTTTTATATTCTAACTTTTCTAAAGGGGTGCTTCTCTCATTTATACACACATACACGTTTCGAGAGCATTTCGGCTGCTTTCTCTTTGGGCTAAAATATTTTAAAAGAGCACATCTTAAGAATTACCGAAAGAGCGTCTTACGCACTGGAGATAAAAATGTTTTACTACCTACACTGTTGCCACTGCTGTCTTTGAAATATTTGAAATTTTAATCAAAAATTCGTTAAAATTTTGTAAAATATGAAATAGACAATAAAACAAATTCTAAATCCCAAATTCGGGGTTTCAGGTAGCCATGTTCGGGGGGAGATCTGTATTATTCAAAATTTGATGAATCTACATACCGTTATTTTTTCACTCTGCAAGAAACATACATACATACATTTATGCAGATTCTTCATTATTTAGTTTCTTTAAGTATAATACAGGGCAAGAATATTTGGTGGCAACAATTTGAGAAGTGATACCGCATTAAAACGCCGTTTCGAGACTAACAGCCCTTCGGGGCTAATGCCCCTTTGGGTATTAAAAAAAAACTAATGACTCTACACTGGCGCCCGATAATTCGTCATTACCGGGATTTGACAACTGGGTTCCCTAACCCCCAATCGCCCTTTAAAAGGGGAAGTATGTAAAGTATTTTCTCCTTCCTTGCAGCATATGTTCGTGGTGTAAAAGTAGCACACTCGACGCGTGCTCGAGAGGCCCAGGTTTGAGTTCCAGGGAGAGCATTACTCATTTTTTACATCACCTGCTTTAAAAAAAAAAAGATGACTCTACAACTTTTTTTTTCTTATTTTCGGAGAATATCCTGTATTCGCAAAGCTTTTCTTATTCATTGAATGCCATCTGTAGCAAAGTTGAAAAATTTGAAAATTTTTCGCTCACAGTTTTGCTTAGATGATAAATATAAAAATTTTACAGTATGAGTTTTAGTCCAAAATTTATAACACGTGTTTTAATTTTTTGAAGTACATTACTCACTTTAGCATGTTTTGAGTAGCAATAACAAATACATTTCTTAAAAAGAAATATTATTTCTCTGTGTTAGCGGGTATATTGATTTGATTTACCTTCGTCCGTTTCTTGAAATTTAACTAAAATTTATTTTATGTCATGAATGTTCAATACTAGTAATAAAACTTCCTAATAGGTTTCAAAATAGGTATTAGTATTCGAAATGCATTAAAGCCGTGCGATAATGTATTTTGTATAATCATTTCATGAATCTGTGATTTAGAATTTGTTTTTTAATTATTGAGGAATTTTAAATAAGAAAGAAACTTATCACTGGAAATGAATCATCATAGGTAAAGATAAAATACCCAAAGGAGAGCGCCAAATAATTTTTTAAATACTATATGCTGATGATTAAAATTTATATTTCTCTTTTTTATAATTTAAATTTTGCAGTTAGAGATACAGAGAAGAACAATTCGTTTGTATCTACGAAATTATAAATAATTTAAAGATGATATGCATTTTGATTCTTTAAAGTTTCCGCAATGAAAGTTTCCAACCAGTTCCAGTCCACCTGCCAAATAATAACTAATTTTAATAATTGCTGATATCTCTAAATATCTTTAAAATATCGTCTGTGTTCAACAAAAGAATTATAAATTTTTTTTTAATTACGCGACCCGAACATACCGTTACGAATTTTGCAACTTAACAAGATGCAATAGAAATGTAATTGAAATAGCTGACAGTAACAATCTCGAATAATTTTTAGAAAGAACTCCTAGTAACTGTAGTCATTGTTTTACTTTATAATCCGTAAATTCGAATCGCGACTATCTTCATAAGTAAACGATAAGATCTTCTCAGCTAGTTGAACTCTACACTTAAAAGTTTCTAATAGGGACTTTGTTTAGAATTTTAATTGGTAAGGAGCATTTCATGATATCGTTTTTCTTGAAGGAGCAAACAGTAGACACCATGACTTGCGGCAGAGACTTGCAGTAGACTCAACCCTAAGGCAGCTCCCCTTGAGGAAACAGACCACACTTCTTAAAGGGATTTAGAATATTAGACTACTAAACAAACGCTTAGGTAACGGATTTTGCTGCACGTTCTTACTATGAGGTATTTTCTCCTTCCTTCCAGCATGCCCTCGTAGCATAACGGTAGCACACTCGGCGCGTATCTGAGGAGTCCAGTTGCGAGGCCTGGCGAGGGCATTGCACATTTTTCACGTCTCCAGCATCACATTAGCCTAATGACTCTATAACCGTTTGACTGAGTCTAACATGGAGGGTTTGCGTAAAGACATCGCAGTGGAGTTTGAGGCGCTCGAACTAAAAAAGTGATGGATGATGATTCTCCACCACTAGGATTTGGCGGCTGGGTCTCCTAATCCCCAGTCACCTTTCAAAAAGGGGAGTATATGAGGTAATTCTCCCGCCTTCCTACTATGCCTTTGTGGTGTAGTTGTCAGCACGCTTGGCGCGTATTCGTGAGGTCCGTGGTTCGAGCCCCGGCGAGGGCATACCTAATTTTTAACACCTCTTGCTTAAAAAAATCCTAATGTCGCTACAAAGTAATGATTAGGTAACGGATTTTGTTGCACTTCATATTATGAGGTATTTTCTTCCTCCTTTCAGCATACCTTCGTGGTGTAACGGTAGCACACTCGGCAGGTTCAGATTCGAGTCTCGGTGAGGGCACTGTACAATTTGTACATCTCCTGCTTCAAAAATAATTTAATGACTTTACGGTATAATGGAGTTATTGTTAATGACTGTAAAGAGAATGTAATCCATTCATGCACCAAATTTAACAAACTAAATAAAACTAAATTTTATTGCAAATGATAAAAATTAATTTTATTCTAAATACAGCTAAATTTCATTGTAAATGATTTATATACATGACTTTAAAATTTTAAAATAAAAATGTGAATTGAAAAAATTATTTACTTTTATGGACTTAATGCATAAATATAACTGTTAATTTATCTAACTTGCAAAAATTCTGTTACTGTTATTCTATTACTATTATTACTAAAAATTCTAATACTATTTTATTACTATTAAATTTCTCTTACTATTTGGTACTTGAATGACAAAAGAACACTCGTGATGTTGAAATGAAAATTTTAATGTTTTTTATTTTACTTTTATTTATTTTATTTATTTTTATTTGAGTCCTGAATATTTAGTTCTGGGATTTTAGAAATTTGAAAGATTTTATACATTCATATTTATAGTAAGAAAAATATTTATTTTTTTAAAAAAATAAATCGCATTTACTTTAAAAATCTTTTACTTTAATTTAATATTAAATATCTTAGTGTTTGAAAAACTCATCCAAAATTTTAGTTTAGTATTTAGTTAAAAAATTTTAATTATATTCTTTAGTAACTTTATTATTTTTAGTCATAAATATTACAATAATTTTTATGTATATATATATATATATATATATTAAGAGGAAATAAAATATCCTAATTCCATCCAACTTTATAGTGTTTGACTTTGGGAAAACAAATTAGCATCGAACTCCTAACACATGTTAAGCAAATCATCGCTGAATTTAGATTAAAGATTTTAAAAAAGAAGATTTAAAAGAAAACCTTTTTATTTAAACCCGAACTTGAGCATAAAACCCCCGTCTCCTGTGCACATAATCAGCCACCACTTGTGACGAGGCAACTTTAATTAACAGTCAAATTAAAAACTTAAATTGCAAGCTTCTAATCAAGCCTACACAATTTAACACTAATACTAAATTGGCTCAGAATTTCAACCGGCAAAACAGTTTAAACTGACGACAGCTATGAGATAAAGCCGAATAGTTACCATTTTACCAGAGACGGTAAAACTAAGTAACGTGGCCTCAAGAGGCAGAAACACGCTCTGTCTTATAACAAAAAAAAACCTCAACTTAAATACTCTCTAAGTGATTTACATTTCTGGTGAGGAAGCGGAGAAGAAGAAATTAAAGTAGAGGTCTAAATTATCATAGTTAGTTAGTTAAAGTAATAACAACCTTATAACTTTTTACATGAGTGTTTTTAATTAAATAAAATATTTTTACATTATAAAATTTAACTAAAAGTAAATCCAGTTGCTCTTAACAGAGAGAAAATCTACTTAAACATATATTCACAAAAATATTTCTTTAATTTCTTTGTAGTATACACTGAAAATTAATACGAGAGCTCTATTAAAAATTTGCAGCAATTAAAGTACAGGTTTATCCGTGGGGGTGAGCGAGCATATCAGACGTTCAAAGGTTTGTCATGATTATTGTTTTCCAATTCTAGCTGCATAGTCAGCCACTTGTATCATGAGGGTACGTAATAAGTACTGGATTTTCAGCATGGAAAATTTGAAGATTTAGCCATCTAGAGAAGGATACATCCAAGAAACGTAACTTCTATAACACATACCAGTAATATTTACTTAATATTATCATAATACTATTCGAAATATTACTGCAAGTTTAATTTGTCAATTTTTGAAAATAATATCTTCTTGAACAAAACATTTTTTCAAAGATTAAACAATAAGGTTAAATGCACATGTAAAAAGCGAAATTTGAAATTAAGAAAAAATATGATTCCGTATTTGAGCAATACGTTTAATAACAAAATTTTTAAACGGCTTTCTTCCCGCAGATGTGAAGAGATAAAAATTAAAGCTCAGTCAATCTTTTTCCGTAATGGAAATTAAATGTTAGACATTAGATTATTTCGAACAGGAGTCTGAAAAATAAGCAACGCCTTCGCCGGGACTCAAACACGGACCTCTGGGATACGCGCTCAGAATGCTGGCTACTACATCACGAAGGCATGCGAAGAACCTGGGAGAAATACCTTATATACTCCCCCTTTTAAAGGGTGACTGGGGATTAGGGGACCCAATCGCTAAATTGTGGTGGCAGAGAATCATCATCCACCACTTATTTTAGTTCGGACGCCACGTGTAGAGTCATTAAGGATATTTCTGAAGCAGGAGTGATAAAAAATGAGCAACGCCTTGGCCGGGACTGGAAACACAGGCTTCTCGAATACGCGTCGAGCGTGCTGACACTACACCACGAAGGCATGCGAAGAAGACGAGAGAAATACCTTATATACGCTTAAACGAATAACTGAATTTATTGAAATTTCCACATATAAATTTACTGTGTGAAAATGTAATTTTTCTGATAAAAACCGGAAAACTGCATCCAAGTTTTATTATTTTAACTCATTATAATTTTCTAATTACCAACCAATTAGGTTTTAATTAACAACAAACAATGCAGTCTTTAATAACATTCTTTGAAAATTTTCACGCATATAATTGCTTAGAAGCTCAAGCTTTTTTAAGAAATGATTTGAAATCTTGTTGGCAATTAATTTCCTTTCTTGTTGGCAAACGTTATGAGGCATTTTCTCCCTCCTTCCTGCATGCCTTCATGGTGTAACTGGAATCAAACTCGGCGCATATTCAACAGGTCCAGGGTTCGAGTGCCGTCGAGGGAACTGAGGATTCCTTCCTTCTCCTTACATTGAAAAATTCTAAAAGACAAGTGGCGCCCGAACTAAAACGTTGGTGGAAAATAATGTTACCACCAGGATTTGATGACTGTGTCCCCTAATTCCCAGTCGGTATAAAGGTAAGTAATATATAAAGGAAGGTCGTCCCTTTAAATGGGGAGATATATAAGTTATTCTCTCCTCCTTCCAGCATGCTTTCGTGGTGTAACGGTAGCACACTCGGCGCGTATTCCAGAGGTCCAGGTTCGAGTACCGGCGAGAGCATTGCACATTTTTCACCTATCCTTCTTCCAAAAATCCTAATGACTAATAAAAGCCTAATGACAAATTCCTAATGACCTAACGTACATAGTGCTTTTTTAAGTTATTAATTCATAACGACTTTTTACAGATTCATAAAATGAAATGTGTGGTCAGATTATAATCATATCATCTAAAATTAAAGGATCAGCTAAATACTGAGAGGAATTTTCTCAAGTTTTATTTCTTTACTACAAGCTTCCTGTTAAATAAACTGAACTACTTTGTTTTACTTAACTTATTTGGCAGAGACACAATTGAGCATTATTAGCTAACATCAATGCTATCAGGAACCAAACAATATTTAAAAAAAAAGCAAAGCATTATGTTTTCGAATGCTGAACTGGTTTTATCGTTTTCATTCGTGTCACTGCAATTCTTCAACAAACCAAGTTAGATGAACATTGTAACTATCTTTGTATATAAATAATATAGAAAATATATGTATGCATATAAGCGTAGACACAAATATATATAAAGATTTTTCTCATACATAATGCATGGCAAAATTGCATTACTTCCTATGTTTTGATTTTTCAAACCACTCTTAGTATAAACTGAACTATTATTTTCAGATCAATATATAAAACTTTAAAAGTCTACAGAAATGTATGAGCTAAATATAAAGTCTATAAATAATATTTTATGATAGATATGCTAATAAAGTTCAATAAAATATTTTCGTATCAAAATAGTTTTCAAATATCATATTTTATGATAATGCTAAATAATATCAGTGGTAAAGCAGTCACAAATAAAATTCTGCAAATGTTTTATAATATAAGCTCATAATCATATCATGAAATTTAAAGGATTTCATCTCAAAATTCTCTGAATATATTGTTCTTTTATTTATATTTTTCTCATGAGAAAACTTTTAAGAATTCTGGATCCATGCAGTTATACATTCCTTCATTCAAATGAAAGAAAAAGTGCATGTGTATTGGGTATTCCAAAAGTTGTGTGTTTTTTCAAATCAAAAGGCGTTTTCATCTAATTATTTTGTTACTCCTTATATGGAATGACCTTGATCGAATAGACCATTTAAATTCCGTCTTGAAGTTGTATAATTCAAACGTATGTTGTTGCCTAATGCTAGTTTCAATACGGAACGGAGAAGGAGAATCCCAAAGTTCCTTTTCATCAGATCATGCTTTTTTATTTAAAAAAAAGAATGAAATTCAGTCAAACTGCTCCCAAAATTTGTGCTATATATGGAGAAAGTGTTGTTTTTAGTTCGAAGGTGGTTTAAGAAGTTAAAGTGGAGAAATTTCAGTCTGAAGGAGGAAATCTGCTCTGGCCAACTATCCTAAGCAAATAAGGATCTATTAAAAGAACGCTGAAAATCCAAACTATAGTTCAAAAACTATCAGAAGGAATAAATGTTCTAAAAAGTTCAGAATATGATCATTTAAAGAAGACTGGGTAGGTAAGCTGCTATGATGCACGGATATCTCATAATTTAACAACTGAGAATGCGTTTGCTCATAGTAAGTTTTGACACGTGATTCTTTTCTGAAATAAATAAGGAACATCCTTTTTTGATACGTTTTATTTCTATTGATAAGAACTAGATACTAAACAATAATGTTATAAGAAAACGATCATGGGATAAAACGAAATAATCTCCTTTAGTAACATCGGGAGGGAAGAAGCAACTAAAAGATATTTTGTAGATAAAGATATTTAGATAACTAATATTTTGTGTATAATGGGACTACAAATTGTTTTCTATATTTTGAACAGTTGCCACTAAATCAGACAATAAATTAGTAAAAATACTGGCAGTTTTGTGAGCAGAAATGCTCAGAACTAGACCTTGTGATCTCGGATTTTCCTCTCTTCAGGTCACTTCAGTCTTCTATGAATGGCCTGAAATTCACTTTTTTGAAGATATCAAGATTATATTCATTTCTTTGGAGATATCTTCTAACAAACAACATGTCGATAACTTCTTCATGAATGAACTTAATGGCTTTAAAAAAAAGAAAAGAAAAAAAGAAAGAAAGAAAATAAAAAAAAGAAAAGAATTTGCAGCTGACCTGAGAGACGGCAAAAAGTAATTGAATAGGTCTAATGTTCTAATCTTCATTTACATTTATCATGACAAAACTTTACGGACGACTGAATATTGCTGTTCATGATAAAATGTTATTTCCAAAATGGTAAAAATAGAGATAATAATCTTTTCTTCTGTAAAAAAGCAAACGAGGAATTATGTAAATGTTAGGTTTTGTGATTACTTGCCTGTAAATCGGGTTTCTTTGCAACATTATTATTAAAGGAATGAAACAAACATTAAAGGCGTTCTACAACTCGTTTTTTACTGACGGGAAATTGATTTCTAAAGAGTGCCACGCAAAATTTTGACCTCTTATAAAGATTGAGTGTTTCGAGATTATTATAGCGTAAAAGAGCTATTAGTAATCTCGAAACACGATTTTGAGTTGTTTCACTTTAATGCATTGCTTCACTTTTCATTCGAGTCTGTTTCCATTCAGAAAAATATAAGATATTATTCTTCTATATTTAATATATTTGTTATTAACTTATACACTAAACTACTTAAAAAAATGGTAGATGCATGCCTTTAAAATACTTTTTTTAACCTTTTAATCTGATTGGTTTAAATAAAAATGGATTTAATACATGATATATTTAATTAAAAATATTAAACATTTTTATAGAATTACATATGTTTTCACATTTTAAATGTACGGAAGATACATAACATTTCTATGTTAGTCTAAAGACATATTCATCTAACATCCTGTAAAAGGTTTCGTTATTCCACCTGGGACGTCTCCATCTAAAATCTCTACTGAAAAATCCTATTAAACTTTAACAGAGCCAATTTGATGATTGTTAAAAGACTTCAGATTTCTTGTTTCCTAATTTTTTCACTAATTTTAAATTATTACCATATCGTACACATACTTTTCCATGTAAATCCTTTAGTTCACTAAAATCATTCAAGTATTTGAAGTATCATCTCAAGTATTTGAAGTCAATAATGTAAAATCTACTTGATTATGTAACGATATTCAACTGCTTACGGATCATAATATGCTGTTGTTGTTACTTCTTTGACATTACAGCAAGCCAACGAAATTCATCGTGGCAAAGAGTGCAAGATAGCGCTGTCGTTGGCAAACTCCTTGGTCACCATACAGACGACAGTAAGACTTTTCTCAGTTCCGTCCCCCCCCATTTTTGAGGTAGAGCACCCCAGGCGGACTAGTCCGACGGTCTCCCACCACCAACCTCTCGAGAGGACTTTCGTCTCGCTTCATATTTAGAGTCCCCCCATTCCACACAGATACTCTACACTTACAAACATCCATGCCTTCTCCGGGATCCGAACCCTGCCCCATCTGTACGGCAGTCAGTGTTGCTAACTTCTGTCCTGGTTTGGCGTCATTTCTAGTATGTCCACACTGCTTCATTCTGAAAGATTTATAGGTATGTGCTTGTAGTTATGTTAGAATTTTTTATCATCAGGTTTTTGAATGCGTCTACACTAAAACCTGAACTCAAGAAGTTCATTAAAATATGTTAAAATGCTTAATAAGGAATCATACTTAAAATCTTGTCCGCGTTCGTGAAAATTAAAATAGTATTATAAAGTTTCCAAACGATTGATTTAAATAGTTCAAGTCTTGGCACGAAGTGTTCATTGCTAACGATGCCAATTTTCAACGCCTACCCTACTCTATATCAACAAGTATGGTGCAATGGTTTTTCCCAACACTTAAACTGATTTTTATAATGATAGAAAACTATCTAATAGTTAATACATATATTATAAAATTATGTTGTATAATTTAATTACTACTGATTTTTTAAACAGTTCAAGAAATAATCGACAAATATTTACATACATAACCAATTATTTGAGATTCCCATAAAATTCGAAATTTGTTTCTTACGTATTTTTCGTACTTACAAAGGAAATTAGATTTTGAATATTTTATTTCGATAGATTGTCTTATTTTAAGTTGAAAATACACTAATTTATGATATTTTTCCCTGCTTAAACTAGAATCTGATTTAAACCAGGTTGGAATATTTCTGTATTTTCAAATGCCTTTTCGTAAAAACGCAGGAAATAAATAATACATCATAAGTGCATCGCATGCTTAGTAAAGCTCATATATAATGAATAAATTTAAGATAATTTATCTTGCAGTTTACGATTGATGTAAAGCATTCTTTTATAGCTTTACATTAAACTATATGTATTCCAACAAAAACAGAGAGTCAGACTCAATGAGCAGTCTTGAAACATGTATTGTATCAAGAACACAAACTGAGTGAGCAAGCCGACTCCGAGGTTTCTGGAGTTGGTCGTTTTCAGTAAATGTTTGGAATGAGCGGTAAAGAAATAATAGAATAAATGGTTTGAATCATTTTAATCTGCTTCTAAACTTGTATCCCCATTAAGAAATGTAAGGTTTCCCTTATTTTGCATAACAAATTATTATAAGTTTGATACCTTTCCTGAACTCCTCAACTTCCCCTTGCATTTCCTCGCCAGGATGTAAATTTAAAGTGAAGTGAAGTGAGTATTTAAACGGGTGAATCTCTAAATTTATTCAAAGCGTGTTTTTGCTAGCACGTTTCATTGCTATTTCGCTGTTCTAGTACACCCCTTGGCCATTTCAGATTATCGTCGCGCCTCTTAGGGTTTGTTGAGTCAACCTAAGTTAGACGTAACTTAACGTGCTAATCCAGCACTATTCTGTTTTATATTTGAATTGATTTATATTCTACGTCCAAGTTCGGTGTTACTGTAAAGCACGAAGCCCGTGTCTTTCTGTTCTGATTTGAATTAATTAAGTATTATTTTCAACTTTCTTCTGTGCTGGTATTTTCATTTACGCCTGTGCGAGAATTCGCCAAGTTCATTGTATTATCCAGTTTAATTTATGTGGAATAGCAGAGACATATCTTACAGAATCTGCTTCTAAAGTTGTACCCATTAAAATGATAGTTTTAACACGTATCTTCGTGGTGCGTTAATTAACATATCAACTCGGTAAAGCAAAGATCTTATGTTCGGTCCAGTAAAAAGGAACGACGATTCGTCGCAGCAGTGGCAGTGTCCTGAGATCTTCCATGTTCTATACAGCAGGTTTCTAAATTATAAATGAAGAAAACCAAAGTCCGTCGATATAAGGAATTTCATAAAATATATCTTGCAGCGGTATTTTAATTCACTTATAATAGAAATGACGTCATAATTTACATCATTATAGATTTAGTGAGTAGGTTCTTAAAATAAAAAACGAAAGTGGAAATTTCCCTAATAATTATTGGCTGACTGATAAATGAAAACGTTTTTCTGAGTTACTTCTAGACTCACTACACGGGGGGGGGGCGAAAAGCCCTCGACGCATTTGTAAACGTAACTATGAATAAATGTGTAAATAATAAATAGGAGCATGATGCTTATAAGCGTTGATAAAGTAATCAAAAGTTTCCTACTTTCTGAACCTGTAGCCACAAAAGAAAATTACTCTGATATTATCAAAAATATTTGATGCCTCTGAAAATTTTCTTTTCTTCCCAAACGTCATTCGGCAGCAAGCATGGAGCATTCTTTTAGTGGAGTAAAGCTGTAGAAGCTATCTGGACGAAGAATGTGTTCGATAGATCGATTTGCTTAGACAGCCCAGTGTCGTGGTCAGCCCGACATTTTACAGTTTGTAAAATCTGTCTCTCTTAGGAAACAAACTTTTAAAAGGACTCTTGGAGAATTATCTTCTACCCTTTGTGAAACTAAACGTAGATCAGAAGTAGGGTGTATAAAACCCTTATATTCAAGCATAAAATTAACAAATGACCAAACTTTGGTCACAGGAAGCCGACACTTCTGGCTTAAAGAAATATGTAAAAAATAATAATTTCAAGATGGAAAAAACTTAAGTATGACTCGATCAAAATCTGTTCAACTACAAAGATAAACTTGCTAAGGCTTGGTAATGAACGAAAGGGAACAATTTATCGCCATATCAACAGATTCGAGGTTAGATCCTAAATTTTAACGTATTTAAATGAAAATATTTCTCAAGGTATGTGGCAACAAAAACAATATACAGAAGCAAATTAAATGCAGAATAGAAAATGCAACAACAGATAACATCAATAGACCTGAGCTTCTACAGTTTGTGTAAAATGAATACAAACACAAACCCTGTCACTAAATAGAATGCTAGGGTAGGTGATATTTCATTAATGCTATTAATGAGCATGTTATATTAACTTTATGTTAAATCTTTTAATAAAAAAATGCAATATTTTTCTTCAGTTGTTTTTACATAAAGTACCTGTAACATATTGATCTAATTTAAATATTATTTAAATATATTGTTACGGATTTCGTATTTATTTAGCTATTAATTTAGAATTGTAATTGAAATTGCTTTTTTTCCCGTGCAAAGCAGACGATTTTTGAAGAGAAAGCTACCTCGGAAAAATAAAAATAAAAGAGCGCGTGTATTTAATATTTAATAAATAAATATCTCGTAATTACTGTTGCCATCCAGAAAAATCGAGATTGTTCTCGTGATAATTAAAAAGCTTATTAAAGCCGAATTTAAACACCTCATCTCAGTTGTAGTTGTAGCTATTTAAAGCAAACTGCTGTTTGTTTACTTCATGCTGTGATTGATTGTAGCGATTGCGCTGGGAAATTGGATTAACTTTGTTTGTTTCGAAGCGAATTCTGTTTAACGTTTGAGATATTGTGATATTGTACTTAAAGTATTTAATTGCTTTTTGATTTCTAACTTTTAATTTAAGATATAGGATTTAACAGCAATGGCAAACCAATATATTAATCGATGTTGCACAAGAATAAACACACGATTTCTACCGGTATTTTTCACAAACGAGAACACATACCATCTTCTATGTAAAGCCTAAGTTAGGAGGTTCCTCATCTGCTTGCGATGCATAGAAATTAAGAAAAAAGGGAGAACAAATTATCTCGATGATAGATTGTTTGCTGCTTGAGGATCTAGAATCATCCCCTTTTCGAAAGAATTCCAGTCTCGCCGTGATTAATACGTATGAACTCATTTTTATTTTGGAAACAAATAAGATGACTGATCATACAAAGTATTTTCCAAATGCGTAGGAGTAAATTTTATTTTGTGGAACATTTTTGCTTGTAGCGATGAAACATCAAGTACTTGGTATTTAAACAATAGAATAGAGCATTCATTATTTACTTATCAAGCTATACTGCTAGAAAATTATGCAAATATTTGTGCTTATTTGTTTTTATTTGATTTTTTATAGACTTTTGTCTATTTCGTGTTTTTATGAATTTATTTGCTTATTATGATTTACTTTATACTCTGTTCTTTAATAATTTCCAAGCCCGTCTTGCGCATCTTCTTTCATTTCTGAATGGTATGCAATAACATTTTCTACTCTTTCGAGTTGTACATTTGAGTTGTTCTGTACATAAGGACAGAACAAAGGACTCTTTTTCCCCAAACGAACTATAAAATTGATTTAAAATGGATTCAGAAGAGATTTGTTTCGTGACGTCTGTACGTACGTGCGTATGTATGTATGAATGTCGCACAACTCAAAAACAAGTAGCCTTAGAACGTTGAAATTTTGTGTATGGGACTGCTATAGCATGCAACTGTGCACCTCTCTTTGTGGCAATCTACCGTGCCAAAATTATATAAATATGTGTATATATATATATATATATATATGTAGTAATAAAATTCCATAGTCAAAAATACACTTAAAACCCTAACTTAAATTTCACTTTTTCTTTTTATTTTTTCCCCAGTCACAATTCTAAATGCATGTTCTTTTCTTTTTAATGGCGACGATCTCTTATTTGAAAGTACGTGAAATTAAATACACAGCCCTGTAGTCAAGTTGATTTTCCCGCCTTTTCTACACGTACAGTTATTGAATGTTCTGGAAATATTTAAAGCGAACTGGATTGGCTGACGTCATTTCTTGGAAGCTCCGCTTTCCAGAGGTTTATAAAAGGACTCGCAAAGGAATATCGGGCGGTCTTTTCATTAATGTAACGATGGAGTAAACTTCAGTATAAAAAGTTATTAGTTGTTCTTTTTTACTTACTCCGGGAACCTGATTTTTGTAACTGCTGTTTTTCATGGAAATTAATAAATGGATCCTGTTTTTTCTTTAAACTTATCGTCTGGTACTTTGGGCTACGACTGCATTTAGTACATCACACATATATATATATATACCCACTCTGTTACGTGGCTTGAGTTCAGGTTTTTATTCTTGTATGTTGGTAAACTGTGCATTTTTTGCTTTAAAAATGATTTACTTATATTGTTCTTATCTTATTGTTAAGTTTTTTTTGCCTTTAGTTAACCTGAATACAATAGTTGTACAATTATCAATAATTTAAAAGTTGTTTCAGTGCGGCTAAGCCTAATTGTTTTACCATAGCAGCCATATTTGTTTACATTTGAAACTTAGCAGAATAGTGGATTTGTTGCCGATCTAGAAAAGTAAGCTTCGCAACAATAAAGATAACGTCTTCTTCTTTTATTATTGCGAATTAAATCATGCTCAATCCATTCTTTAATTACGATCTAAGTTATTAAATTATTATATTGTTACGAATTTCACATTTATTTGGCTATTTATTTAGAATTGTAATTAGATTTGCTTCATGTTGCCTTAGCAACGCAGACGATTTTTGAAGAGAAAGCTACGTCAAAAAAAAATAACAATAAAAATAAAAGAGCGCGTGCATTTAATGCTTAATAAATAAATATCTCGTAATTACTGTTGCCATCCAGAAAAATCTAGAAAAATTGAGATTGTTCTACTGATAATTAAAAAGCTTATAAAAGCCGAGGTGAAACAGCTCATCTCAGTTAGTTAGTAGTTGTTGTTGTTGCTGTTTGTTTACTTAATGCTGTATTGATTGTAGCGATTTCGCTGTGAGATAGAACTATTTTATCTGTTTTGAACTGAGTTTTTGCTAAACGTTTGAGACATTGTGATATTGTGCGAAGATTTGTGAAGAAATATTTCAGCATTTTAATTTATTTCTTGTGGAAAGAATAAATTTTTGTTAACTTTTTACGACTTGTGCATTCAATATATAACGAACCCGTACGCACGTAACAATATTGACTCAGCAAAGCGTGCACAACAAATTCAGTTTCTGCGCCTTCAGCGTTTTTTTGCCGAGGGAGATCAAAAGTAAACTTCCAGTTTTGGGCACCGAAAAGTCTATCTTCTTGCCCGCTGACCGAATTGATTGTTTTTGCGTAGAAACCCTAATTTTAATTGCAAAAATTGTTCTTTAAATTGTTTTAACTATATTTGCGTTTTATATATTTTTATGTTTCCCAAATTTTAATAAAGATATTTTTATGTTTTATGCATTTTTGCCTCGTCACGAAGTGAGAATTGAATTAATTGAATGATAAACATATCTCTAATGAAATTCGAAAAAATAAGTTTAAATGAAATTCAGCAAAAAATGCGAACAATTTAATATTATTCCGTACAAGGACGTCATGTGGTGTACACATCAGATTTTTTCTCTAGTTCTTCTCTGCAAGAAACTTATAAAGAAAGATGGCAACCTCATTTAGATCAATTCATTTTGCTTGTCCCTTTTGAATCAAAACACTCTACTTAGTGATTAAATATGTAGTTCTTTTGCACTTTTTGAACTCTCTAGCATAGTGGAATTTAAATAGCTAGTAAATCTATAGCATGCATAAATACAGCAAATCTTTGCCAGATGGGAATAATGACTGGTTGAAAATTCATTCATTTAAGAAATCAAACTTTGCTTTGAAACGCAAGACTTGAGCTTTAAAGTTCTCCTAATTCTCGATAATGCTCCAACAGATGGTACTGAAGTCCTCATAATATTGTATCTTAAATGTATATGTTTTATTCTTCCCAATGAACACCATTTTCTTAATCCAACCAATGGATCAAGGAATCATAAAACATTCAAAGAATATTAAGTCAAGCATGTTTATATCTCTTCGAATGAAGCATTAGGCTAAGGAAAGCATTCCACGATGCTAATGGAATTTTGGAAGCAATTCAATATGAGACACTGCATAGAAATGATTAAAATCGCATGGGAACAAGTGAATTCAGTTGACGCCAGAAGATTCATGCCAGACGTTGCCATCAATTTTAAATGATGTCCATCGATTGGAAACGAAGTCAAGGAAATAGTACAAACTGATAAAGCAATAGCGGCAAAGAATTTTCAGATATGGAAAAAGAAGAAATTAAAAACATCAGTTGGGAATGATGATCGTGAAATAACGAACCAAGAATTTGCTGATAATATTACACCAGCCTCTGCCGAAAGCAGCGATAGCGAGGACCAGAGTCTTTAGCTTTCAAGACGTTAGAAAAGACACAGGACTGTCTGATTTTGTAACGGAGATTGATACAAATGAAGCACCTTATAATGTATTTCTCCCGCCTTCTTAGCATGCCATCGTGGTGTAATGGTCAGCACACTAGGCACAGGTCCGAAGTTAGAGTCCCAGAGAGGGCACTGGTCATTTTTCATGTCTCCTGCTTCGAAATAACCTAATGTAATTACAGTGGCGCCCGAGCTAAAAAAGGTGATGGATGATGATTCTTTACCACCAGGATTTAGCGATTGGGCTCTTTAAAAGGGGGAGTATATAAGGTACCACTCCCGTCTTCTTAACATGCCTTCGTAGTGTAATGGTCAGAACACACTGCGCGTATTCGAGAGGTTCGAGGTTCGCGTCCCGGCGAGGGCATTGCTCATTTTTCATGTCTCCTGCTTCGAAATAACCTAATGCCTCTACGATCTTATAAAAAAACGTTTAATGAATTGCGTCAGAAATTGCCCCAATAAAAACATATCAGCTGTATAAAAAATAATTATATGATTAACCTACTTATTAAGCAATAAAAGAAAGATTTTGTTCTGCTAAAATTACCCAGAAAGCTGGTTCTATTAAGAAATTGGATTTTCTTGAAGCTTTTCACATTCACAAAAATTTATCCTGTTTTGTCAATGACTTTAATTCCAATCCAGTCTTGTCTAATTCCTTTAAAATTCTACTAAGTTAACCCTGCATTTTTGGTTACAATTTCTTCCGACAGATGGCGCTATCGGCTCGTTACATGGGTTGCCGGTAAGGTACAAATATGATCGACACTCGCTTTCTCGATTTGGCAGAATTTTTGCTCCTGATGAAAGGGAACCCGTTTTGCCCTCAAAATTGATTGAGATTTTACAAAATTTACGCCGAATACAAGGTTGTCGATTGGCCTTTTCTATTTTCCACGTTGGCGTGATTCTCTTGCGTCTTAATAAAAGAAATCTTTTCAACTAATATTTGTTTTATTTCCCCTTGTATTTACAACAATATTTAATTTCGTGTAAATTATACATGTTTTTTTTAATCTGAATAAAAGTTTTTTTTTTTTTTCCATAGAACGTTACTTTGCGGAACGCGATTTTGCTGTACACGTAATGCGTTAACGACGAAACCTCCCTCGTTCGGCAAGGGCTTATTGTACATCTTTTTAACTTTTCCTGAAACAAACTGAAGTTTCGCAGATTCGACTTGAAAGAGAATGAAATTTCGCAGATCTATGGATTTCGATAGTTTGGGGGATAGCATGGGCAAGATTTGATTTTGCCAAAGGGATCTGAACGATATTGCTCTATACATTTGAGATATTATATCAGTGTATTTTTCACTTGCATACATACACATTACCTCCACGAGTTACAATAAGAGTTCAAGGCCTACTTATTAAGATCTCCGGGGAACCAAAAAACAAGCAGCAACATATACCTACTTTCACACAGGTGATAAAATAATCTTAAATTAACATCATTGGATATAAGTGAGTTATCTTATGTTTGCCTTTGGCCGAGTGGATGAATGACTGAGTATTGACATCTCGTACCAGATTCGACTGATGGCTGAGTGTGTTGAATGGTTGAGTAGTTCCACATTTTTTTCGTATGTAGAGCAGCCAACTGTTTTTATCAAAACCGGTATTTTAGTAAAACGTCTTCCCGCTTAGAACAAATAACTGTTAGAACAACTTTGAGTGCTTTGCAATAATAAATAATTGAACTGACGTCTCATTGAGAGAGATTGTGAAGATAAACATTGAACATTTTGCTGTAACAAGTAATCGAACTTAAGTCTCATTGAGAGAGGTTATGAAGGTGGATTCAAGTGTTTCGTTTTACTAAATAATCTAACATGTGGTAACGCAAAACAGATTGTGACGATACAAAACTAATTTCAATCAATAGTTTTGTGTTTCCTGAGTTGAAGGTCAATTTTAAGTAAGAATATTTTCAGACGTTTATTTGTTTTCGTAGTTCAGTGGGTAAACGCGTTCTGACAGTGTAGAGCAAGATTCTCAATCTTTTTTGTTCCGTAAACCCCCTTTCACCACTAGAAGTTTATTTCCTCTTCCTTTCCAAAACTTGGAAAATGCGTATACATTTATTTAGCTTTAGAGTATTTTTAACGTGATTTATTAATTAAACAAAAATTAAGAAAATGTTCATACACACTGAAACTTTAATAAAAGTATTTTGTTCGTATTCATTTATGAGGTATTTTCTCCTTCCTTTCTGAATGCCTTCGTGGTGTAATGTTAGCACAGGTTCGAGTCCCGGCCTAGAGCATTGCTTATTTTCCATTGCTCCTGCTTCAGAATAACCTAATAAACTCTACAGTGGGGCCCGAACTAAAAAGCTGGCGGATGATGATTCCTCACCATCAGCGTTTGGCGACTGGGTCTGCTAATCTCCTGTCGCCCTTTTAAAATTGGGAGTATATTTTCTCTCTTCTTTCTGCATGCCTTTGTGGTGTATCGGTAGCACATTCGGCACGTATTCGAGAGGTCCAGGCGAGGGCCTTGCACATTTTTCACGTCTCCTGCTTTAAAATAACCTAATGTCTGTACACATTAACTAAAACTAAATGCTTATCGCATTGCACCCCGAAACCTGGGGGATTTCCACCCTAGTTGAGTAACCCTGGTCTAAAGTAAACGATTCTTACTTCGAACAATAAAAGAATATAATATGATACAACATTTTTATTATTTTTAAATTAAATACGAACTAAATTTATTAGTAATTTTTACCGGCGTCTGAATAAGCAGAGATAAAAAACATGGAGATTAGAAAAATGTTCCCCCCCCCAAGGTTTTCACATAGCTGGAAATTCAGAGCCGCAAAGAATCGAAGTTGATAATTTTCAAAAAGGAATTTCAAAGCTGAGCGACTCTTCAGAAATGCTGCATTCGTAAAATGCTATTTTTTATAATAAATATTTGTGTCATATCTTTGTAGGTTTATAGTTCATTAATTTTTATTTATAGTTTTTTTTTATAAAATTAGACTAATTTATACTTTTCTCCGGACAGGATAAAAACATTTCTTAATATTTATATAGCTGCAAAATTTTAAATTGTAGTTATATTTAATATTAATACACAAATGCATGAATATTTTTAAATGCCTGCATGCTATTCCATCAAGAAATACATTGGTTATCATAAATTAAGAAAAAATCACAAAAATAGTGATAACTCCCTCAAAAGTAAGCCAAACCATGAAAAACTTTGAATATGTTACCAAGTAATAGTAGCTGAGTAAAACTGCAGAATGGAAATTAGTGACGCTGCACTCGGAATACGTCATCTGCGAGGAGCATAAAAGTCCATGTTCGAGAGTAAGCCCACATATTTCACTGTGGTAGAGACATCAGAAATCTGAGATAGCCAATTCGTAACAATGACCTCCAGGCATCATTTGCCTGTTTTTTTCTGAACTACGATGGAGAGCCACTGGGAGACTTTGAGGCTGGAGAAAGTCAAACAGAAGTGTCCAAATGGCTAAATGTGAGTCCTTCTGTGGTTCATAGACTTTGGGGGCAATTTCAAACCGCAGATTTGGCATCTAGGAGGTTCAGCCAGCTACTACGGGCGCCGATGACCGATATTTTACAATATGTGCATGCAGGAATAGAACCGCTACTCCGATTCTTCTTAGATCCTCCCTTGCTGCAACCACCGAAAGGTTGGTGTCAACGTCAACTGTGCGTAGAAGGCTTCACGAAGGTGGTCTGTATGCGAGGCGACCAGCCATTTGCGTGAGGCTCACGTTACGCCATAGAAGAAACCGTTTGCAGTGGGTACGACAACATGTCCACTGGACGTCTGATCAATGGAGGGCTGTTCTCTTTACGGATGAGTCCAGTTTTAGGCTAGAAAGTGATAGTAGGAGTTATTTGATATGTAGAGAACCTGTAATCCGTTATCATGCGTCAAACATCCGTGAAAGAGATGCATACGGAAGAGGCAGTGTCTGTGTTTCGAGTGGCATCTCTTTGGGTGGACGCACAGACCTCCATGTTTTTCCAAGGGGAACCGTGAATTCTCAGGTTTATAGGGATGAAATCGTTGATGCTTATGTGCGTCCATATGCCAGAGCAATAGGTGATGCTTTCCTGTTACAGGACAACGACGCAAGACACACAGGGCTCGCATCGTAGATGATTATTTTCAACAGGAAACAATTATGCGCATGGAGTGGCCACTCGATCCCCGGACTTGAATCCTATCGAGCATGTTTGGGATGCTTTAGGGAGACGTCTAGCTGCTCTCAATTCTCCTCCTCAGACCCTTGCCGCGCTTGCTACTGCTTTGCAAGGGCAATGGCTCTCGCTTCCTATGGAACTGATAGACCGCATAATTGAAAGCATCACACATCGCTGTATATGCTGTATTGCTTCTAGAGGCAATCCTATTCCATATTGAAAGTACTTTTCCTATAGCAAACTGACACCTTCGATTTGTTCACTTTATACATGTGATAATTTCTATACTACCATAATTGTCTGGTAATTTCTTTTTATGTTATTTGATACCTTTCTATGTGTTGTATATTGTGGGTAAGTTTCATAAAATTCTACATGTAACTTTTTCAGTAATCGTGATTTTTGTGAAGTTTTCTTAATTTATGATAACCAGTGTATTTCCAACGTCGGAATCTAAATTTGAATAGCAAATAAAATTAACTAGATGGACCAGTTATAAACTGAAGTAATTTTAAACTGAAAGAATTTAAGATCACAACTGGTTTGACACTAAAAGCAGCTAAGGAAAATATAAAACATCCAACTTCAAATCTTTTATTTCAACCAATTCCTATGCTGAAAAAAGAAAAAGGAGAGAGAGAGAGAACTAATTCTGAAATCTTGCCTTTCAGTAAGAAATTTGCATTCCAATAGTTTGCCAACGTCTCATTATTCGATCCTCGTCGCGTATTCAACTTAAGAATAACTTATTTATTTTCAAGTATTTTCTTCTTTATTCGAGAATTGGTCCTTTCTACCAGCAATGTTAAAGCAACCAACCTTGCAACAGACGGGAAAAAACTACAAATGAGAGATGAGAACTCGTGACTTCCTTTCTCGAAACTCACGAGACTGCAATTAGAGATTAACTGTGTTCGAATGAGGGCGGTTTAATTTACATGCTCCGCTGAGCGTCAGATTGGAGATCGTCATGCACTTTTGTCATTGGAACTGCCACTCTACCGTAAGATGCGTTGCAATCAGTACACTCCCATCCGAATCCAACACTCATTCAAATTGAATTCAATTACTCCGCCTACGTATATGCAGATGCTATTGAGAACATCCAATAAACATTAAAGCAATGAATCGCAGTTTTAGCAGAACATGACTTTTAGTACGTGAATATTTTTCTGTGTCTCTTAACAATGATGGACGCGAAAAATCCAAAGCAAGGGTCTTAAAATAAACGAACTTTAATTTATAATATCTGATGTGGATACCACGTGACTTCCTTGCACGGTCTATTAAATTATACACATTTTTTGATGCGACTGATGTAAACTTAATTTTTGCTTCACTTCATTTAAAACGTTTTCCTCGAATTTTGTTAGGGATATATTTTAATTAATTCAGTAATCACTTCTCTGTAAGGCAAAAATGCATGACACCTCAAAACAAATTCATTAAAAACAGTCAAACAGAGAAAACCCTAAAACACCAAACCCAGTTAAAAACAGATAAGAAACAATTTTTATAATTAAAATTATAGATTTTTAAGTAAAATAAGCAATTCGGCCAACGGGTAGCAAGACAGTTTTTTTGGTGCACTGAATTGATAGTTTACTGTTGGTCCCAGACGGCAGAAAGACACTGAAGTTGCTGCAGAAACTGACTTAATTCACTATTCTACTAAGAGTTTCAAATGTAAACTAATGTCGGCTTCGTTAGGTTTAGTATGACTAAAATAACTTTTCAGTTGTTGATAATTCTACAACTATTGCATGCAGATTAATTAAAGCCTTAAAACTTTAGTCGGAATATACGAACAACATAATTCAGTTATTTTTAAGACAAGCAATTCAAATTTTACCAACATATAAGATTAAAAAAAGTCAGCTCACCAAGCCGGGTAACAGAATGGGAATATATATAAATGCCGCCCAGATGAGAAAGTGGTTAGTGACTTTGACTGCCATACCGAAGGATCTGGGTTCGAATCTCGGAGAAGGCATGGATGTAAATTGTCAATACCTTCATACGAGGCAACGGTGTTCCACCTATTAGGTGCCTCCGTAATAAAATGATCACCGCTTCCGGTCTTAGTAGTGGCCAAAATGCCGATTGCAGCGAAATAGGGAGATGCACAACTAGATGTTATTGCTGTCCCATGTACAAAATGGTAGCGTTCTACGGCTACCCATTTTTGAATTATGAGAATTATATATATACGTACGTACGTACATCGAGAAGTCACGAAAATATCTCTTCTGAATTCATTTTGAATCCCTTTCACAAACTGTTTTGGAAAAAAAGAGACCTTTATTCTATCGAAACGTATAGAACACACTCAAAAACATGGATTCGAGAGCGAGTATAACGCTATTTTTGTTGAATAGGATATCCGAAATTTTTCGCGATTACAATACTTCGTATGGTTCGTACAAGAAAGTAAAAATTTCTGTAATTCAAATTTAATGTAAAATTTCCAATTTATGTTCATTAAATTTAATACAAAAGATGTTTAATGAATTTTAATAAAGCATGGGTTTTTTTGAAAGTGCTCTCTAAACTTATCTGTAAATGTTTTAAAGCTTTAATTTATTTTAACCCTCATCTTTCGAAGAAATGCGTGGTTCTCTCAAATTCATTAAATAATTCTTAACTAAACTCGTCGAAATTTCTTTAAAACTCTTTAATTATTCAAAGAGGTAAATTATAATTAATAGTCTATGGAAATTACAAAAATAAATGACATTAAAATGTCTTCTCTTAACCATATGTGCGTAAGCGTATGTATTAACAACATAAGCATTATTAAGATTAATGGGGTAAACATAAAAGATATTACATCAAGATGTCATGTGTATTGTTTTTAGACCTTCAATTAAGTTATGCACTGTTATTATTCAGAAGATAAACTGAAGAATGCACGACTATGATCGGCAGAAGTTCAGAAAGTGGGTAATTAGTTAGGCTAGACGAAGAATTAATTACGTAAAGTGATAAATAAGTGCACAGTAGTCTGGGCGTTTTATGCAACATGATGCAGGAAAAAGAAGAGACTAGTTTAGACTTATTTTCCTCAAATCAGACAATTTGAATTTTGCCATTTTGAATTGACTTCATCTTCAGGAAAGCTTCCAAACGATAACTGGGTCATATGCAACTGTGATGGCCATTTCGTTGGTGATGTCGTTTGTATTCTTGCGCTGACGTTGTACGAGAAGCTCAGCTAGTCGAATTTGAACTTACGAATCTGCTTTAGATTTTCTGCTGTTGCATGTTAGCTTAGCGGCAAAAGTTTTCTGCTAGCCGCTGTTCCTTCCTGAGCACTTGGTCAGGGGAACCAAGTTTAGGCTAAACGTACTAATTTTGTACTCTACTTTTAGCTAAATTTATAACTGCATTTATTTACCGGCAAGCCAGTAATTGTGCCCCAGCTAAATCTTCGCTTTGTATAACTAAGGTCTATGTACTATGGGTTATAGTCTTTGTATCAATAAAAAAAGTTATTTTAAACTTTGAGCTACTTCTAATTAAACGGCAGATGTGACGAAACTTTTTCTGACAATCTGTTACTATTATTACTTTGGGCATTTAGTCATTTTAAGTTAGTTAGACTAACTGTTGAAAAGTATAAAAGATAATCAAAAACGAAGAACAGCAAATTTATTAATCTTGAAATATATTAGAGAGCGTCTTTTCTGAAATGCTGTAAACTCATTAGACTTTTTTTAAGTCAGGAAGCTGAACAAACTATCCTCCCCGGGATTCAAATTAAGGACCTCCCATCTACGCATCTAGTTTCATCTTAAATGCATGCGGAAAGGAGGGAGCAAATCCCTTAGATACTTCCCGTTTTAAAGGGTGCTTGAGCTTAAAAGACATAGTTGCCAAACCCCGGTGGTGTCGATTATTTTATGGCAAATAGCGTGCGAACTGAAAACGTGGTTCACCTTTTAGTCGTCGAATTATCGTATTATCGTCCATCACCTTTTAGTTCGGGTGCTATTTGGAGAGTCATTCAACTGAAGGAAACCACCACTCCCTTTCAGGGATTCAAACTCCATATCTCCCAAATACGCGTCCAGCGTGCTTTCAGTTATACCACGAAGGCATGAGTAAAGGAGGAATAAAACACCTCATAACAGTTGCCAGGACTGAGTGTTAGAAAAACTGCACTTAAGAAGGATTTAAAATCCTCTTTTATTAAACCACAATTATATACAGCCACTTCCCAACTCGGCAGGGATACAGAAAATAATGACCGCACTTGGGTCTAAACTGAACAATCAAATAATTTAAACTAAAGTTAATTAGAAATTAAGTAGTAATTGCTCACAGAGCTATAAACGCGAGGTTGGCCTCTAAATGATCAATGATGCGTAGCAAGATTTAGCTAATACTAACGCACTTAGATTTACTTCAATAAGTAATAGAGTAACAGCACAGGCTTAGAATTTAAATACTAGTCAGGCGAACAGAGCAGCAGTGGTCTGAGACTAAAATCTCTCTCACACTGAGAGATTCCTACCTATCGCTTAAATATAAATTTGGCTCCACTTCAAATTAGCATAAAGCTGAAACGCACGCTTATTCTAACGGGAAGTTGAAATAAGAACAGATAGGAAAAGCAAATTAAAATAAAACTTTGTTAGTTTAAACTAAAACCTTACACAGTTACCATTGACTTAACGCGTATAATAACGCGTCTACCATTCCTGGCGCAGGTACTGAAACCAGTCTATCGACATCGTTCTTAAAACCGCCGAAACTGCCATTGATGAAGTGAAATGTTGGCCTCGAAACTTTAATTATAGATGAAGGAATAAACGAAACAATGGAACAGAGTATGGCTGTATGTAAGGTGGGCCAAATTCGAACATTTTTAGTGTTAAATATTAGACAAAAATGGTGGAAACGCAACAGCGCTCAGCATTCTGACCTGAGTGCCAAGCAGAAGCATGCAATGCAGGTCGCTTTTGTCGAAAGTGGTCGGTCAGGCTCTTCTGTTACGTTATATTAGCTAGCAGCAACTGTATGCTCAGGCAGATGAACCGTTTCATGATAGTCAATTTTGGCTAGTGTTTTAATTCAGCCTCCTTTTAAGTGGAAAAAAAATGGCAGTGAAGGATTTTAGGTATGCCTCTCCCTTCTCCGCTACCGAAACCTGAAGTTCTCATGCACATCTACCTGCTATTCATTTCGTCCAGAAGTTAACAGTCATCATATCCATCTTGAACAGATGTGTCTCATGTACACAAGATCATATAGAATGGCAAATGAGTTACCATGAGAAAAGTTTAACATCTTCACCAGTCCATTTACTGTTATTCCACCATTATTCTGCCTTATGATAAGTCCTGTCACTGTCGTTATTCACGACTAAAGATAACGACTGCATAAACTGTTCATTGTGCTAGCTGAAGTGGTTACAGCCGAAACCATCGCGGAAAAAAAACGCAAGGCAAAGCTTTGTGGTACAAAACATCGTGGGAGAAAAGAAAGCAGTTCAAAATCTTTGTAGTTTAAAACCATCGTCGTCGAAAATGTCGTGGTAAAAAATAAAGTATCTATAAATCATCGTATGACGATAACATTGTACACATGCGTTTTTGAAATCCCATACTGACATATTACGTAACTGACTTTCGTCATACCTAAATATCGACATCCAAAAAATTGATTGCACGCTATACATGAAAATGTTAACGAAACTTTAAGAATAAACGGAAACAAAACAAAATATAATTTTCACTAAAACAATATTAGATTAACAAGTGTGAAAGAAAATAATTTGTTAATTAACTAAGCAATTTTTATAGAGGTAACCTTATGCAGTTATTTATCTTCCTTTTTCTAAGCATTTTTAGACTGTATTTTTCATAAAAATTATCAATAAAATTTTACAAAAAAAAGAATAGTTTATTATAGACCTTTCTTAATTTACTATGTAAATTTAAAATTCTGTTAAGTTCAATAAGTTAGGTTGATTTTCTACTTATTTTCAATTTTTAAATACTTAGGTTTTCTTCTTATTTTTTCAGCAAAATTCTATTAGTTCATTGAAAAACATGAAATATGAAAGTACCTCTTTCCTTCTTGCTCTTTCAAATCATTATGCGAGCATGCAGTTACAACTTTTAAAACCTGAAAAACGTATATGTTATCGTCATGCGAAGATTTGTATGTACTTTATTTTTTCCCACGATATTTTCGACGACGATGTTTTTAAACTGCGAAGGTATTGAATCGCTTTATTTTTGACCACGATATTTTGTACCACAATGTTTTAGAACTGCGTTGTTTTCTCTTTACTTTCTTTTCTCCCACGATGTTTTCGCCTTGCGTTGTTTTCTCCGCGACGTTTTCGGCGGACATCAGCTGAAGTAAACTAACCTATTCGTTATGAAAACGATACACAGCCTTCCTTAAATTATTTCATCTATCGAAGTCCTATTGTGATAACAAATATTCATCATATGCTTATTTCATGTAAAGCTGCAGCGGATTTCTACAAACAAACATAAAATTTCAAAGCTACATAATGATAAAGAGATACCATTTTTTTAAGGTGAAAACGAAATTGTTGTATATCTGCGCTCTGTTCCAGTCAAAGGCACGGACAGATGTATTTATGATTTTTTTTTTTTCTAAATAGGTGATATCCGAGTTATTCGGGAAGGTTTGTTTCACTGCCGCATGTTGCAAACGCGTTAAGAAGTAAATTCATTCCCATTCCTTTTGATTAGCCAACGTATTTTAAAATTTCTAAACTTTATGCATAAAAATGTGTCAAAGTGAAATAAAAGGAACAGCTATAAGGTATTTCTCCCACCTTCTTCTAGTGTCTTCTTGGTGTAGTGATCAACACGCTCTGTGTGTATTCGAGACGTCCGTGGTACGAGTCCCAGCGAAGACATTGCTCATTTTTCATCACATTTCATGCTTCGAAATAAGCTAATGTCTCTACAGTGGCGCCCGAACTAAAAAGGTGGCGGATGATGATTCTCCAACACCAGGATTTGGAGATTGGGTCTCCAAAACCCCAGTCTCCCTTTAAAAAAGGGAGTATATAAGGTATTTCTTCCCCCTTCTTCGCATGCCTTCGTAATGTAGTGGTCAGCACGCTCGATGCGTATTTCAGAGGTCCGTGGGTCGAGTCTCGGTGAAGGCGTTGCTCATTTTTCATCACATCTCATGCTTCGAAATAACCTAATGTCTATACGCAGCTATGATAGTGTATGAGCAATTTTTATCCCTTGCACCTAAAAAAAGGAACTTTCCTTAGTAATTTTATCAAAAATGATTCAGTTTCTGAATTTTTATTTAGTATTTATCCTTATATTTTATCCATTCAATTCTAGATGAGATATTTTTAGAAATTTTTACACCCTTTTAGAATGTGGCTGAAAATTTGGCAGTGATTTTTCATTCGGGATGTTATAATAATTTCTATGGATGGTTCTCAAATTTAACTTATATGCATTATATTCGTAACATAAATATAAAAACATTAATTCTAATTTCTGTTAGGGTTGTTAATCGTTTTTTTTGGGGGGGCGGAAAGCTTAATCCTTCAGATCACCTTTCTGTACTTGTACTGTACAGACATTAGATTATTTCGAAGCAGAAGTCATGAAAAATGAGCAATGCCTTCGCCGGGACTCGAACTTCGGACCTCTCGAGTACGCGCCGAGTTTGCTGACCATTATACCACGAAGGCATGCTGAGAAAGCGGGAGAAATACCTTACATACTCCCACTTTTAAAGGGCAACTGGTGATTAGGGGACCCAGTCGCCAAATTCTGGTGGTGGAGAATCATCATCCACCACCTTGTTTAGTTCGAGCATCACTGTAGAGACATTAGGTATTTTTTTGAAAGCAAGAGAGATGAAAAATGAGCAGTGTCCTTGCCAAGATTTGAACCTCGGATCTCCCGAATACGCGCGAGTGTGCTGGCCCATTATACCACGAAGTCATGCTAAGAAGGCGGGAGAAATACCTTATAGTACTTTGTTAAGTTTAAGAAAAAGCCGAATGTCCTTTATTTTGAAATTAAAAATCTCTGGCAGCTGACTGATAGCATTTGGCATTTTAATTTTTTGTTGTAGTGCCTATAATGCGAATTGGAATTTTGGAATAAGGCCTTCCTCATAGATGAACAATTTTGCATTAAATGAAGTCTCATATTTTACATAATACAGCAAGATGTGCTATGAAAAACTTGTATGAAGGCATAGAAAATGTTCCCGCAAAACGTCTAGAGCCATTTTTTATTGTCAGCAAAGAGACTTGAAGCATTTGAGGTGGTTCATTGATTCGTAGAAAAAAGATTCTATGACATTCTCAGACATGCGCGTACTAAGTGGCTTTCTTTGAAACCACGCATTGAAAGAATTTTAATTTCTAGAAATACTTTAAGTTCTTATTTTCTGAAGCAGGCTGACTGATTGTTCTAAGCAATTTTTAATTATCTGTTAAATAATTCCTTTCCAGCATACCAGAAATTTGTTGAAGATTGGAAGCTAAAAGGAAAGCTGTATTTCAATATGGGTGACACTTTTGATGAAGAAACATTAATTCAAAAAGAATTTGCTCCAGGTTTTGTGCACTTCACGAGGTCTTAAACATCACACAGCAAATGGCTCATAATTTTCAAAAGTGATGATTATAAATGTAAGTATATTTTAAAAAATTTCGTATGTATTTTCAATTCCTGAAGCATCAGTTTACTGTGAATGAATTTTTAGTGTCTCCTCAACTAAATGGAGAAAAGAGTAAAATATGTTAGGGTAAACTTATAAAAACTGAATTATTTGTATATTTTAATTTGAGAAAAGTTTTCAGAATTTGCTGAAAGATAAAAAGTGACTCTCATTTTCCAAGTCTGTTAAAAGTCAGAACAAATATAATCTCAAAAATTAAAAGTTTAGCTTTAGTTCATACAACTACAGAGGGTGAAAAACAATTTCAGCCTCATTTAACTAATGGTCAAAACGTAAAGAATATTTTTTAATTTTTGATCTGATAGCCTTTTTACTTCTTTGTACAAAGTAAAGGAAATATGGTAATCACGAAATATTCCGGGTACCATAGCTCAACGAAAATATGCATTTTGACCGCTATCGAACGCAATTTAACAATATTTTTGCGTGACATCTGTACTCTATTTCCATAAATGAATTATAAAACTGGTTTAAAATGGATTCTGAAGAGATTTTTTTCATGGTGTCTGTGTGTACGTACGTACGTATGTATGTATGTATCTCGCATAACTCAAAAGAACGTAGCCTCAGAAGGTTGAAATTTTGTATATACTACTGCTTATAACATGTAGATGTGCACCTCCCTTTTTGGTCACATTCGGCCGCACCAAAAGTATATATACATATATCCACTCTTTGTTACTCGGCTCATTGAGCTCAGTTTTTTATAGTAAATCTGCACGCAAGATTCATAGAATTATCAACAATTTAAAAGTTGTTTAAGTGCGACTAAGACTAATTATTTTTACCACAGTAGCCATATTTGCTTACACTTGAAACTTAGCAGAATAGTGGTTTTGTGCGAATCTAGAGAAAGTAAGGTTCGCAACAATAAAGATAACGCCTTCTTTTATGATTGCCAATTAAATCATGCTTTATCCATTCTGGAATTTATTCGAGGAAATAAGTGTTTAAGATTTACTTCGTAATTTTTAATATAGATATTTTGAGTTTCTATATGTTTTTGCCTTTTCGCGAAGTGAGAACTGAATTAATTCAATGAGAAATACTAAAACGTCTGTGAAAAACGGTTTTTGTTTTTTTATTGTTGTTGGTTTGTTTGTTTAATTTCTTTTATACATCATTTTAGATTTATTATACTATTTTAATAGAGCATGTGGCAACGATTAGATAATGCTTCAGATGATATAATTTTTGTGCATTCTGAGTTATAAAATGAATGAGATGTAACGCTATTAAGTGAACCTAGCTCTAGAGTGTCGCTATGGTAAACAAATATAGTACATTTCAAAGAGTGCATTTATTATATTGTGGTTTATGCGCTATCGACGAAGTAGATTTAATTCAATGCAACAAGTTTAAATGAAATGCAAGAAAAATGCATATAATTTAATATTCCGTACAAGGAAGGTCTGAATTGTGATTTCTATTACAGATGCATTTTATTGTAAGTTTTCGAGGGGTATTGATTTGAAATAAAACGTCATGGAACTTTGCAGGAATACATTGAAAACGTATATATGCAATATCTGTCTTCACGTGTTTAAGGAATGTAGTGGTACTTTTTAAAGCATCACTTATTACTTTCAAAGTCATTGGGATAATGAAATGTAATTTCTTCTGTAAATATCGGACGTAAAACGTTCTCTTCATAGTGAGTTGAGTTCATTCTAGCATTTTTTTCAGTTCTTAATATTCTAAATCCCTTATTGTAAGAGAACTCTGTGACAATCCTAAACCGGTTACTAAATATTTGCATTAACGGAAGCAGAACTATACACTTTTTGCTCTCTGTTTCCAATAATAAATAAACTTTTTTTGATGTAGTCATTTAGGTAAAAGGGTCGCAATACATTTATATTTACCTCCTGCTAAATACTTCTAATACAGGGTTCTTCTACAAATTGTTTTGAATTCAGCCACATCCCTACGCAAGGGTTGGTGAGGATTATATGTGTTTTAGCTGAAAGCAGTTATTAGCCTCGAAACGGAATTTTGCTTCATTTCACCATAAACGGCGAAAGGTTAAATTGTTGCCACCAAATATTATCGCCCTGTGTTATGTTTAAAGAAATGAAATGATGAAGCATCTGCATGAATGTATGTATGTTTCACTCGTTGTGAAAAAACAACGGTGTCTTCAGCCATCCAGTTTTGAATAACGTAGTTCTCCACTCGAATATGATCATCTGAAAGCCCAAATTTAGAATTTGCAATTTGTTTTATTATCTATTTCATATGTTTTAAAACTTTAACGAATTTTTGATTAACAAATTCAACAATTTCAAAGCCAGCAATGGCAACACTGTACGAAAAAAAAGCATTTTTACCTCGGGCGCGCGAGACTATGTATCAGAAATTCTAAAGATATGCTGTTTTTAAATATTTTGTGATATTGTTGTTGAATTATACTTTATGTGGTGTAAGTGTGAAGAACGTGATATTTAATAAATAAAAGTAACACACAAAATGTTAAAAAAAATTCCTTTGAACGTAATATAAATTCTGAAAGCTTTCATATTTTTTAGTTGCATTTTAAGTTGTAAATGTTATTTTATTTACTCTTGCAACAGATGTATTTAAGGAACGGAAACCAATTCATTTCGGCATCGCGGATTTCCTTTCGTTACCAACGATTTAAATTTAGAAACATTAGAAACAGTATGTTCCTTTTTCAAGTATTTGTTTCAAGCCTTCTTTCAACGTAGAAGTAATGATTTACTGTTTTTCCCTTTCCAGTTAATAACATTGCTTATTTTGAGGTTTAAAATTTCAATACTATGCATTTGACACCATTTTTGAATTATGGTATAGGAATATTTCTCTTCCTTCGGAAAGCACAAAAGCATGTACACTGCACGAAAAAAAAAAGGAACAGTTCTATATCTCCCGTTCTACTGGGCCGATTGAAAATATTCAAATTGCATTTCCATGTCTCGACAGCGCAACTTAGGATATATATTAGATTTTTATATAACTTTGTTACAATAGAGGAATTTTGACACAAAGTCAGACTTTTTCTGAAATAACATACCAATATTTTTCCATATTTCGATTCTACGACTTAAATTATGCCTAAATATTAAATTTTGTAAAATTTGGTGTGAAACTTACGGAGAAATTAAAAACTTTATCTTGGCGCAACTTTTTTCAGTTTGCGTCAAGAATAATTCCCTTGGCGAATTTCTTAATTTATATCAACCTATTTTCCTTTCATTTTTTATTGCATACGAGCGGAAAAAAGGTCACGGTCATTACTTTCAGATAATTTTAAAAAAAGTGCGTAAATCACATTTGGCGTTATTATCGTTTGTCACGAACATGCCAAATTTCAAAACACGCCAATGTGTAAATTCACGTATATTTTGGGAATTTTGAATAAAAACCTCTAATTTTTTGCAAGTATGATTAGAAATACATCTACTTTAAAATAGTGTTAAAAATTTATTGGTTATAATAAAAAATATTTTTCGAAAAATTATTTAAAAATACAAATTTTAAAAATAAATCACAAAAAATGTGCGAATTATATTTGGATTAAGCCCAAATTTTGAATTCTGGAAGAAGGAATGAAGTAAGTTTAATAAGAAAAGATATTAATAAATATATATCAAATTCAATTAACATTGAGGACCTAAAATTTTGAGAGCTAATTTTTTAAAAACTTCTCGTGCGATTTTTACAAATCTTAGCCGTTTGGCATAATTTGAGTCGTAGAAATGAAATATGGAAAGTAATTGCCATGTCATTTCAGGAAAAGTCCGATTTTGTGTCAAAATACCTATATTAGAGCATCGCTATGTATAAATCTAATACATATCTTAAGTCGCGCTTTCGAGACATGAAAAACGCGATTTGAATTTCGTCAATCGGCCCAGTAGAACGGGAGTTATAGAACTGTATTCTTCTTTTCTTTTCTTTTCTTTTTTTTCACACAGTGTACTTAAGTCCACAGCTTATTTACATGTAATATTTTGAAAGAAAATTAAATTCAAAAGTAACAGATGATGTACCTTATTTCTAATAATAAGGTGCTGCTAAAACTTTTATTCCGAAAATACTTGCTTTTTTTTATTCTTTATCTAAATCGTTTTAAAAATATATAAACAACCTTTGTAAATATCTTTCTAATCATTGGTAGCAGACCAATATTTCTAGCTTACAATGAATCAAGTAGGTTTAAAGACTGCGACCATTTCTGTGACATTGTACGTTTTAGAAAATTATACAAAAGTTACACTTTTACAATCTCTTACAATTTTCGCCGCCTAGGCGATGTAGTGGTTAAGGGAGACTACTGCCATAGCGAAGGGCCCGGGCTCGAATTCCGGAGAAGACATGGCTGAACTTGTCCATCCCTTCATAGGAGGTAATGGTAGCCCACCTATTAGATGCTTCCACAATAAAATGGCCACCACTTCCGGCCTTAGCAGTGGCAAAGCATAACTCGGCTAAGTGTCCGCCAATGCAAAAAAAAACCATTTTTACAACAACAAATCTGTGTAGAAAAGGGCGGTCAACGAATGAGTTGTCTGTCATGGCCAACTGAGTCAAACAAACGTCTATCTTGATAGGATTTAAATTATCCAAAATAACATTAATAAAAATTACAAACTGTATTCAATGTTTTGAGTTTTCATATGTGAATTCCTAAAAGGTACTTTATAATTTTTGGAAAACTTTAATTTATACGCAGTGTTTTGGAATTACTCTTTGTGTAAGTGTTTAAACTCAAAATTTTATATTTAATCAAATTCAGTTTTCAGACAGCCCTCAAATGGGCCTTCTTACCATGCTTTTCATCCGGTGATAGTAGTTTAAGCCACACAATTTTGACAGCATCTCATGTTGCAAGACGCTCTCAATAACTTCATAAAGCCTGGTGTTCTCATTGTGAGTATAAACTACAGACTTTAAAAAGAACTCTAGAAGAATTATCTTCTGGTTTTGTGAATACAGAAACACAAAGTCAGAAGAAGGGTGTATAAGACTATTTTATTTGAACACAAAGAAATAACAGTGACCCAGCTTCGGTTTACGGAAGCCAAACAATTCTGGCTTAGCTTAGATATGTAATGTTGAACTAATATCAAATGTAATAGATTAGCCTAACGGCTCACAGGATAATTTTAAAACGCAGAAAAGGCTCTGGTTTGTAGTAAACCGGCGAGACAAGCCCAATGGCTAGAAGCACTCAATCAAACCGCTAATAGTCAGGATACAACGTGGCCGAAGTAGGCAGAACGCGCTCTAAAATTAACTTGCGTAACCTTCGCTTAAATAACACTTCTTTCCCCCTCAATTTGAATAAACCCTCGCTATCTCGTTTATATTCTGGCATGAAAAGTGTGGGTGAAAACAGATGACAGGAAAGCACTAAAAATTAACTATTATTTGAAAATAAGTAGATAAAACGTCACAACCTTAAAAGAATAAAGAAGGTCTTACTAGTTGCAACTTTTCCTGTGGAATGTAAATTTAAAAAATTTCATTTCCTGCGATTTTAAAGCGTTATATAACCAGATCTGAAGTAATCTAATACTTTCTCATCTAATACATTGCTGAAGCTACAACGACAAGTCCATAACCAACAATTTAAGAAACCGAAGTCCGATGATAGGTCCACGAACTTTGGTAGGTATACCAACTATAGTTCCATGGCCAATCATTTAAAAGGCTAAGTTATAGGGTCCAAAACGATAATTTGCCGAGTAAATCTTCTTAGAGGATAATAGAAGTAAGGAAAAATTTGTTTTCATGTTTTTGGGAAAAGCATCTAATTATGCGATAAGAATAATCCCCGAAAAGCGAAGGACAAGAAGACAGAAATTACGAAAATTACAAGATAGATATGAGAACGACTGTTGAGATGAATATTCTTATTAAATGTCTTATCGTCATCTTCACCTGGAAGATAAATATGTGGTCCAGTAAATAAACAGGTAACCTTGCACAAAATAAACGGGGCAGTTCTTACTGGGCCGCTTGACGAAATTTACCTTGCATTTTTCATGTCTCAAAATCAAACAAAATCACATGTCACAAAACTGGACTTTTTCTGAAAATAAATACCGATTGTTTTTTCCATATTTCGATTCTACCACTCAAATTATGCCAAACTGCCAAATTTTAGAAAAACCGCAAGCGTAGTTTTTAAAAAAATTAGCTCTCAAAATTTTAGCCTCTCACGCTTATATGAACGCTTATATGATGTTAAAGAAACGCTTATAAAACTAAACTAGCAATATATTCAACATAAGCAGATCCATATAAAAAAAGTATAGAAAGCGTTTTTGTTAAGTAAATAGAACTTATTAGTGATTATTGGATGATTATATCAACAATTATCAGATATACTGATCAAACGCTGATAGCTGTAAGCGTAATATTTTTATGCAGATGTTTCGTACGATCTGAAACATGCACTTTTCGGGAATAAAACTGTCTCATCTGGAAGGACTGAGGATGTCCAACCTAGAAGGACTCAAGTTGTCCCTTGCAGAAGGATGAAAATTGGCATGACATATCACAATTTGAACTCCTTCCTCAACATGTGGTTACGCTACCCCAAGTGGCAATACAAGAAGTGCAAGGAAGCGGAAGATAGTCGTTGGACGTCTGTTAGGAGTTGATACCAGTTTATGTTACCAAAACAAGTCAGACTTTATCAGCCATTTATCTTGCGTATTGATTATAACGTTAACTTTTTCATTTGAGCTATGCAGATTTTATGTTGTTTCGTGTCAGCCTTTCATCCCTTGAGGGAGTCGATGAAATGAGTACCAAGTTCGCTAGGGGACTGAATACCGCGTGTCCTGCGACAGGCTGACCACTTATCCAAGCAAAAATGCACAAACATCCCGGAGCCTGTGGTCTAGAAAGAAGATATCAAGGCACTGCTGGCCATGGCTCTGTAAGGGCTGTTTGCGCCGCCGAGTTTAGTTTAGTTTTAGTTGTTTTGTGACTTATCTCACTTGTCTGACAGTAACATCCGAATAAGCCCATGAAGTTCGTCGTGGCATAGAGTCCAAGATAGCGCCTGTCGTTGGCAAGAGCCTTGAGCACCATACAAGTGACAGTACGACTTTGCTCAGTTCCGCAATCAGTTTTGATGGAGAGTATCCCGGAGCGGACGAGTACGAAGGTCTCCTATCCTTTCCATTACCATTAACCTCTCGAGAGGACTTTCGGCTCACCGCGTATTCAGAATGTCCCCATGCCGTACGGATATTGTACATTTAAAAACATTCGTGCCTTCTCCGGGACTCGAACCTGGGCCCTTCGGTATCTCAGTCGGCTCGCCTAACCAATACACTGTCTGGGCAGCTAGTAAAGATTTTACTTTCCTCTAAAGAGGATTTTGAACAAGCACACAAGCAGCAGGAGAAATTGCAAAAATGGTACAGGCTACGTTTGCTTTCTTCTAGCTTTACGCAGTAAGAATTTATTTTCGGTTCTTAGACTGGACTGCCAAACTTTTCTGGTCCATTGTGAGGGTCATGAATGCATGAAGAAATACCCTTCCAGGCTCCACGACTGGATTGAAGCTTTTTTAATAATTAATTTGCCGTTTCATGTTGTAAACACGTAGGTTCTTGGAAGGAGCATTTTCTTTTTATCGCGTTTCTTCATAACGCTTTTCATAGGCATGGCTAACTGAGCCCAAATGTAAAAATCCGCTTTTTCAGCATTTCACTTCCCATTTTCAATCGATCAAAAGTTTTCAGTTTTACGACGAACCCAAAAATAAAGTGAGTGAAATTTCATACCTCGCTTCAACTCTTTCGTCGACCAATTAAAACGCTCTAATGCGTTAAACACCCTCGTGCAACCCACCCCATGAAACCCATCCACACAAAACAACCACTAAAAATATTGAAGACAGAAAAGAAATCTTATTAAAAAAGAGGAGAAAAAAAACAGTAAGAATAGACTATCCGTTTGTTTCTCTCTTCTTTATCCTTTTTTTTATCATTTCTTCTTTCTTTCTTTTCTAGATATCTAACTTGGAAGTAGACGGAGAATCTGGAACACTGATTGAGTTACTCGAATCACGTGACAAGAGCCCTGGCCGGTCGCCAAGCGCCCCTTATCCAGACACCTCGGCGCCCTTGGGACGCACCACCCTTCCCCGCATCCTTATGTTCCCCCCTCTTCTATTTACGCTGGGGCTCGTAGACTCTTTATGCAAGTTTTTTTACCCTTTTAATAATTTCTAATTTGTGGAAATGGCCTGGAGTGACATTGAAAAGTTAATTCGGGCCTTAAGACTTCGTTCTCTATTAGATCAGTTGAGGCCCAGCCAAAATTTATGAACCCTATTTCTACCTTTTCTTTTTTTTAAATATTTATGATAATGAATTTTCCTGTAAGCTAATCCCATGAGGGGGGCGCAACTTAACGTTGTAGAATGCGAATGCAAAAAATTCTATCCACAGTATGTAAATCTGGACCCCATTTCGAACAAAAAATTTGGAACGAAAACCAGTTTGTGAGTGTCTTTTAGCAACAAAGAAGTTTCACATTCCAACGTAACAGCATTTAAACGCTTTTTTCAAATAAAGGTATGTCCCTCATCAAGAGAGTTGAGTTGTAAAGTTACTGTGCTTATTTAAGAGAAAGAAGCACCGGGACTGAAATTCCGGACCGTCCGATTGCTAGCCGAACGTGTTTCCAATTACACCACGAAAGCCCTCGGTAAGGAAAGATAAACTTCCTTACAGATTCAGCGAAGTTCACCGTCAGTTAGCTTCAATTATGTTAATTTGTCAAATAAAAACACTTTTTGGTGTTAAAAATGTCTATAGTTTGTACACTTGTGTATTACTCTAAAGCTCGGTTATCGCATCGGCAACAAAGATACAATTTAAGTATTAACAGGTTTTTATTTTGTTACTCTTTATGAGTACTACAGAACTCATAATACTAAAGTAAAGAAATATGGTTCTCGTACAAACTTACAATATAACCTAATTCAAAGTAACAGGGTAATTTCCTTTATGTGCTCACTCAGATCAGAAGTTACGTTGTGGTTACAGCAATATCTTAACTCAAATGTACAAATCCAGGAATATTAGTGGATGTTTAACTTTCCGTAACATTTCCCGAGTGTTGTCAAACGTATTGGTAGTTTTTTCATACTCGGTGCTGTCAAACGTCTTGGTGCTTTTCTTCGGTGCTGTCAAACTTCTCGGTCTTTTCTCTGCCGGCGGCTTTTTCAGGTAAGACGGCAGAATCACTGCGCATGCGCAGCTAGGCTCATGGTTAAAATTAACAACCTACATTTAAACTCTTGCCATTCCTTTTGCAAAAATTTCTGTTCTGAGTGAATACCCTGATGGCCCAAGAAGAATAGGATACAAATTAATTTAAAACTAACTGCTAATAAAACTTAAAATGTAATTGTCACAAGCTTAGTTTTTTCTATCTTTCGCGTCATGTTACTTTAAGTTACACTGCTCGGATAAAGCCTTAATCATCGATGTGGCTTTAAAAATTTCAATTTCTTGAAATATTTTTTCAGTTTCACATAGCGGAAGATAATTTTTCCCATATATTCTGACAAATAATTGGTTTTATTCCACGTACTTGAAGCCTAAAATTTAGCTTTCAAATTAAAACAATACATTGCTTAACAAAATGAATGATTTGAAAGCATTAAGAATATTTCTGAATAATTTATATTTTTATTTTATTTTTGAATTTCCTTTCCTAATTCATATTGTTTACAACAAAGAGATTCTTTTATAATAATTTTTGTGTACTAAGTTGTGTAACAAAACGATATATTCTACGAGATAATATTCGTAATTTATAATAATTGTCACAGATCATTTGTAGAGATAATTTCATTATCAGCATTATATGAAAATAAAATGAAATTCTAAGGAATATAATAAAATAATAATGTATGATAAGTGTAATGTATAATGAAATAAATTTCTAAAGGTATTTGTTCGTGCATCTGTTACACAATAATTATTTACGGGCCACTTAACAATGTTATCTACAATAGGGAGATCAAAAGGATTGTAGAACAGGGTAAAAAAAAATAATTAAACTTAAAACAAATATTTTTTACACTTATATTATAAGGTATTTCTCCCGCCTTCTTCGCATGCCTTCGTGGTGTAGTAGTCAGCACCCTCGACGCGTATTCAAGAGGTCCGTGGTTCGAGTCCCAGCGGCGTAATGGCAGACGGCACATTCAGTTGATCAATGTTAAACGAATTTCGCATACTGCGCATGTCCAGAAGAGAATTTGGCACAATTTTAAAAGAAGATAAATAAGGTATATGGTTGATATTCTGTTACCTGGGCATAAACAGTTCGACGTTATAAAACTTGTTAGGTTGTAAGTTGACTCATTACTTAAGAGTTAAATATCGATTATAAGTTACCGAAATTTTCATTTAAGAAAGATTACAAAACAGGAAACATTACAAGATATATTAACTGAATGTTTGTTGATCACACTTCTGAGGGATAAAAGCAATTGAGTACTTACCATACGATCTATTCGTATATACTTTAACAAGTTAAGGATTAAATCCAGTTTAAATTCCTGAATTAAACTCAAAGAAATTATTATAAATATTTGATATTAAATATAATGTTTATGAAAGAAATAAACTAAAATGAAATGAAACAGAAGGAAATGCATTAACCACAAAAAAATTTCCGTGGTATTATACTAGTTGTAAACAATTGATAAGACCTACATGATGAACGGGCTTGTGTAGGGTTGCTTATGTTTAATCGCCAGTACTTCCTTCCTCGCCAACGGTACACCACTGACATGCGCAGTAAGCGACATTCGTGAACACTGATCAACTCAATGTGCGGTTTGCCATTACGCGTCCCGGCGAGGGCATTGCTCATTTTTCACATCTCCAGCTTCCAAATAGCCTAATGGCTCTACAATAGGCGCCCGAAACAAAAAAGGTGGTGGATGATGATTCTCCACCACCAGAATTTGGCGACTGCGTCCCGTAATCTCCAGTCGCCCTTTAAAAGGTGGAGTATATAAGGCATTTCTCCCTCCTTCTTCGCATAGCTTCGTGCTGTAGTGGTCAGCGCGCTCGACGCGTATTCGAGAGGTTCGTGGTTAGAGTCCTGGCGAGAGCACTGCCCATTTTTCACATTTCTTGCTTTTAAATAGCCTAATGACTTTACAATATAACTCCTTCCTATCGCAATAGGGTTTTTCCCATTTGTGATATGTATATCAGTTACTTTTTCTTAAAAAAAAAGTTTCCTCCTTAGCAACTAGCCATGGAATTCATTGTCACAATCTCGACAGTCCAACCCTCCAAATCAGTCCCTTACCCAATATATTTCAATAAGAGTTTCTGCAATGCATTTAATTTCTTGCAGAGACGTTCTTCATCGTGTTTTCAGCCATCTACAGAGTTATGACATCAGCATCGCCAGTCAAATGCATCCCAAGAAGATCTTTCTTCAAATTTTGAACAAGAAAAACCGCTTGGAATACGATCTGGCGCATATGAAACATGAAATAATGCTCAAAGTTGTAGGAGTTGAAGCAGGTTTTGTCTAAGCAGTAATAAGTGATGGTAAAAAACTTCCTTCGACAGATCTTCTTTTCGTTTACTCCTCATTTTGCCGTAGTTTTGATACTAGCTACACATAATACTTCGAAGCGACTGTTTTTCTGCCCTGAAGGCAATCAATGGTCAACAACAACTGTTCAGATGCTATTGATTATAAAAACTACTTGCTCACAGAAAGCGAGGCGTATTGCCAGGTCATGCTTTTTTGTTTACTATCAGGGCTGAACTGTTTTATCCATGGCGTCATATACAAATTAAATCTCTATTTGATCTTAATGAAGTAATGTGAAAAATGATTCTGAAGTCTTCACACGATCTATTTTCTGTGTCGTGATTACCATTCTGGGTGCCATTCATCAGAAATTTTTCTCACAGCGAGATACTTCTTTAAGTTGATTCTATGTTACCAGATGAAATAAATGCGTAATAGTTACTCATCTGGCTGACATCATTAATTTTTCCTCTTTGGCTATAATTTCCTCTGTGAATGATATGTCTGGACGAACGGTGCTTGGATCATCTTCTTAGAAACTTCTTTTACGGCGAAATTCTACTTGCCCATATCAAAACTGTGTGGAATAAGTTGAAGAACTACGTCCTAATGACTTACACAAAACTTATGAAAGACATGCTTTACCATGAATTTCAAGTATAAAAACCACGTCAAAGCTCGAACTTAATTTCCATCCATCTTTGAAATCCAAATTCTGACATTAAATCTTATAAGGAGTTAGATAACGTTCTTTTAAACTTCCTGTTCTACAAACTTCATCTTCTAATTTTTTTATTATCCAAAAAGCCTTAGCCTTGCATTTATTTTTTTTGTTATCAAGAAAGTTTAAGAAAATAACTGAATTTATTTTCTTAAACTAATGGGTCATTGGATTATTTTGAAGCAGGAGACCTTGAAAATGAGCAAAGTTCTCCCTGGGACTCGAAGCTGGACTTCTCGAATACGCGCATAGTGTGGTACTGTTACACCACTAACGGTGAAGAAAGCACAGAGGAAATACCTTATATAACTGGCATGGTCTGTTATGACCATAAGACCAACTTGTTTGGTCAGGTTTTAAGGTTTTAGTGAAACTAACAAAGTTTTATTTTAATTTATACTTTTCTATCTGTTCTCATATCAACTTCCCGTTAGAATAAGCGCGCGTTTCAGCTTTATGCTAATTTGAAGTGGAGCCAAGTTCTATTTAAGCGAGAGGTAGGAACCTCTCAGTGTGAGAGAGCTTTTAGTCTCAGACCACGGTCACTCTATTCGACGTTCGCCTGACTAGCTAGTATTTAAATTCTAAGCCTTAGCGCTTTTACGTGATTATTTATTGAAGTAATTCCAAGTGCGTCAGTATTAGTTAAATCTTGCTACGCACCCTTTAGTTTAGAGGCCAACCTCGCGTTATAGCTCTGTGAGCAACGAATAATTTAATTTCTATTTAGCTTTAGTTTAAATTTGATTGTTCATTTTAGACCCAAGTGGCGGTCGTTATTTTCTGTATCCCTCCCGAGTTGGGAAGTGGTTGCAAATAATTGTGATTTAATAAAAGAGGATTTTAAATCCCTTTCAAGTGCAGTTATTCTCCAACCTAATCACAGTATTCTACCACAGAACATAGCTGCATTCAGCTCCCTGTTCCAGATCAGGATTTAAGGAGTTCACGAAAATGTTCGCCAAGACTATGCACCGAACACTCAGTCCTGACAAGGTGAGTCCGGCTGCACCACTTCTGGTACCTTATGTACAACTAACTCCCTTTTAAACGGCGACTGCGGATTAGGAGATCCAATCGCCAAATCCTGGTGGTGAAGAAACATCATCTACCACCTTTTAGTTCGGGCGCCGCTGTAGAGTCATTAGATTATTTTGAAGCTGGAGACATGAAAAATATGCAAGGTTCTCACCCGAACTTGAACCTGGGAACCTCTTGAATACGCTCCAAGTGTGCTACCGTTACACTACGAAGCCATGCAGAAAGGAGGGAGAAAATTCCTTATAACTTAAAGTAACTGAAATGTTATTCAGTGTTTGAATGAACATTGAAACATATCATGCAGGGGTTAAAACATATCTTTGGTTGTTCTTAATCTCTTCGTAAGAATTTTGTAGCACAGCATTTCTGATTCGAAACGTGCAGGATTTACACTTTGATCATATCCAAAATCCCGAGCTTAATAAACCACAATAGGCAGAGAGAGAGAAAGCATGCTGTTTTCGTTCGAAACGTAAAACGTTTTTCTATTATATTTAGTTGGTCTTTTTGAAATTAATACAATATTAAAACCTCAATGGCGACAGCTTTTAGTGAGCCATGGCCTGCAGTGCAGCCTTTAGTGAGTCATAGCCTGCAATGCCCTGAAATCTGACTTTTTTTTCACCGTGGACCCCTGGGTGCATGAGGTTATCCGTGGACATCCAAAGTTTCTCGCAGGATCCCCGGTGTTTAGTTCCCAATCGAACTAAATCAAACTTGCCCAGCCTGGGGATCGAACTTTGGACCTGTAGCACAACTGCGCGACCCGCTAACCACTGCGCCACCGGGCTTCTACTCTATTAAACATCATTAAGCTGTCTAAAATTATTATTAATTTAAAAACATAGGCTATATTAGAGAACAATCTAAAAGCCGTGCTCATCTATTAGAGTACATAATGCCCCGCTGTAATCTACAATCATTTAAAATCAGTTTTATTTGCTCTTCACACTTGCAACTGTCAGTCCGCTGACCTACTCACGTCTCTGTCGCGAAAGGAGAAATCCTGAAAAGATATCTATGTTTATAAGGTCATCGCTCTTTCCTTCACAGTTAATTCACTTCAACGCTGAGTTTCTTTGAATCCAGGCCCAGCCTTTTCACTATTCTAGTTGAGTAAACTTGATAGCTGCGATGTCTCAAACACTCGTCATAGCTCGTCTTGTTTTGCTTTTAAGATGCAGGCAGGGAATTCCATCACGCTCAGCGAAAGTTAAACGTCTTTAGAAGGCAAAGCATTCGCTTCCAAAAGATTAACTTTAACTTGAGAGTATTATTTTTTATGTGTGAGAGATCTGGAGAGAAAATCTTGGTAGAAAAAGTACTTAAACATTGTTTCCGAGTGAAGAAAACAATAATTGTGCCATTATTTCGAAAAATTCTCTTTGTAAGTGGTTTTGAATTTGGTATCTTCATTTCGAATGTTGCAAATACCTTGCATGTTTCCACTCATTGCACGCATACCCAAATAAATTTAGAAAACATCTATAAATGTTAAAATATGTTGATGTTGTGCGTTCTTTATATAAAACGGATTAAATCATTCCGATGTCATATATTTTTATGAAACCTTAGTATAAATTTATATAAGTTATTATTTTGTTTCATTTCCTGTGACATATTGCACTTTTTTAGGCATATTTCTGGGTGATAACAGTGGGTATAATTTGTACATTGATGTTTAACAATACATTAATCATAACTAGTAGTGGAAACTATAGTCTTTAGATATACAGAACTATCAATATTTCATAAAAAGCTGTTGCCTTGTCATAGCTCCTTACCAATGATCGCTGTCATTGTAATTATTCAATCATATGTTCTGCAAAGATATAAAGGAAACTGTCAATTCAGACTCTTAATTCAGATAATTTGTCAATTCATAACTGAAGTCATTTTGTCAAAGTCATCATATCAAGTAAATTGTCGAATTCGATGTAATGTCTAAAGTTAATTGTCATTTTTTACTGGAATAGTTCATTTTCTTTGCCATTGACATTATTCCGTTATATGTTCTGCAGAGGCATAAGGTCTAAATCAAAGCAAATGCTGAATTCAGTCTCTTAATTCAAATAAATTATTAGTTCTTTCTCAAAGTCAGAATCATTTTATGAAAGTTAAAATCCCCACTCAAAGTCAAAACTGCCTATTCTATTGTCTATAAGTAAACTGTAGAAATCAAAGTAAATTCAAAGTGAAATTTATTTAAAGTTAATTGACATTCAAGAGAGAAGAAAAACACGTCAAAATAAAAATGCAAAATTAAGCAAAGCAACAGCCTTGTGTTTTGGTATAGATTTTAGTCAAGACTCCATCAATTTCGAGGGTAAAGAGGACCAGGTCCCTCATCACATCAGGAGCAAAGAAATGTGCTATAAGCAGCAAAGAATTATGAAGATTTATTCGAAATCGACAGAATTTTAGCTAAAATCTACGGTAGACAAAAGTTTGTTGCTTTGCCTAGTTTTATGATAATTGACATGATCCCTTCTCATTTTTGTTTCTTTGTTCTTTGCCACACTTCCTTGTATTCGTTATTGTTCCTTGTCATTGTTCCGTTGTATATTCAGCGATGGCAAATGACCTGAATAGCGTAAGTTTACAGGCTATGCTTGCCTTTGAACTGCTTTATAATGTCTTATGTTGAGCATTCTCGAGCGCTGATGATTAACAAGATGCGCTGTGATCTTACTTGTAGTTGCATTAGAATTAATGCCGAGTTTCACGCTTCTGTTTGGCGACAAAGCAGGATTCTGCTGATGCCGGTGTGTTCTTGCTAATTCTGCTAATGTGTCCGAAGTCCTGACAGTTGTAACATCTGGCAATACTGGCAATCTGTCAAGGGACCAGATCTTCCAGAACAGGGCTAATATCCAAAATCCAACTGAGATTACCCCTGCTTTTAAGGATTTTCACGGAGTGATTACGTTTCCATGCTCTGGATCAGCTGAGTGCTTCTACCACTTGCTCTGCCTTGTAGTCTTGAGGGGTTCCAAAGAGTATAATTGCCTGTTTCTTTGGTTTAGGTATTCTAAGTATAAAGGGATCTTTTAAAGGAGGTTTCTCTTTTATAGCTCTCTTTAATTATACAGATATATAATCTTGTCTTACATCTTATTAATAAATATGTAGTACGAAAGAGTCGAATTTGTACTGTCTTGTTCTAACTGCTAAGTATTCAACTCTGATGCCAATTGACGCGTAATGCTCTCCAGAACTTTGGAAGATTTCTTCAATCTTATGAGAAGAACTTAATTTGGTAGTCTGGGATTTCCCTCTTTGCACAAGTGTCTGTTCGGTGGGGGAAGAGGAACATTGTTGGGGGTGGAAAAAGGCGAAACCCTCTTCCTTGTTTTCCGAACTATCTCCGTCCGTGTACGTTACCTCATTGTTTTCCTGATGGGGAAGATTGGTATCTAGCCGATGAGAACGTTGTATTCTATATAAGATCTTAGAGGGTTGCTGTTCGAATTGCTGTTGGAGGTATTGCTGCTGCCTGGATAACTCTCCTGGTTATGAACATGATACTCGGATAGTTGACTCAAAATTTGCATTTGCATTTTTTGAATATTAAGCTATGAGCTCTTGTAAAGCTCACTTCTGTCCTGCTGTAGTTGGCTCTTATTCAATGAGGATAACTCTAATTTCAAATAATGATTTTCCAAGAGGTGCCAAATCTGCACAAGTATATTTTCTAATGACAGTGCTGTCAGAACCGATGCTGCGAGAATGCTTAAACCCACCAATTCTTCTGTTTTATCTATATCTATCAATACAGCTCTTGGTGTCAGTATTCGAACCTAGCCGTCCATCACAGAAACTAAAACGTTGAGACTTTTGAACGAGGATAATGGTACTGTAGTAGAGGCGTTGATGTCCCCCTCCCTATCTATGTCTTCTGTTCCTGAAGCTTTCTGTCTTTTCAAAACTGATGAGGTTACATTTATTTTATTTACATCCATTGACCTTGCGATAGTTATCAATTGGCCTGCTTGTACTCCACTGTCTCATATCGTTATCCGCTGACCTATTTTATAACTTTGTATATCTATATAATGTTGTGAATTGTATGTTTGTTGACGAACTAGACGAAGATCGTCTGTAGGATTTACCACCTAAATATAATTTTAGTTCTAAAAAATCTAATTTACCTAACAATGAACTGGCCAGTTTAAAGTGATTAATAATTATTTTGTGTGCTCAGTTTGGTTTTTCTGCATCTGTGTTTTCAGAATGACTATGGTTAGAAAATTTTGCAGATCTTTTAGACATTTTTATTTAGGCTTAACATTTAGGCTTAGCTGACTTCATTCTTGAAATATAGTATGTATATATATACGAGATCTGCGGATTTAATATTGTGTATAAAACGTTAGAAGATTGTTACTAAAAATGATAGATTTTAAGTAGAAACGTTTTTAAGTCCAAATTAGCTATTATATAGAAAAATAACTATTATTAAAATATAAATGCCTAGTAACTATTCTAAATGCGTGTTTTAATGTGGAAATAATAAATGTCCAACCAGCATATAAATATCCACTGTGGGGCCGAGTTTCATTTTCTGTGTCCTAAAAACTCCAATAGAGTTAGATATTAATATGTAATGTTGTATCTGTTACTGTTGTATGTTAATGATACTGATAAAACTTCGTTTATATTTTATTAATTTAACAAAGAGAAAATTAGTGTGTTGAGTTAAACTATAGTTGCTTATTTTATAAGAACCACCAGAAGTAATACAAGATTTCCTCTGGCGCTGTTCCCAGTTAATAAACTCGAACCTTTGACGATTCAACAGCTGTCTGCTCGGGAATAGTTCTCCGTATCAAAGTGAGTAGATGGACAAGGCTATGCTCTTTCTCTTTGCGATGCTCAAGGACAATGAAGTATCTTATCCATCTGCTCAGTGACGTCACTTTCCTCACAGAAGTGGGAGAAACCTTGTTTTGAAACAGGACGTCAATGTCACCACTCTGATTGACCTTGATCGAAAAGAGCAAATCTTGTAGTAGTAACCTTTTGCAGCAAGCCTGGTAGAGCCTTGTAGCAAACCTTGTAGTGTAGTAACCTTGCTCAGTACATCCTTTAGGTAACTTTTCCATCCGCAGCCCCATTTATAAAATGCATGTCGGTGAGCACCCTTTTCGTGTAGCCATGTAATATTCCTACATGAAAAAAGCGCTCACCGAAATCTGCCCTGGGAATGAGGATTTGCACCAGCGGATCGTCTTCACTTACCGATCTCAAGAGCACATTCTGCAACCACAGTGCACCATTTTCGCTCATACGTTCTATCATAAATTCTTTTTATTTGGGTCTACTCTGCCTGCCTGCACATTTTTGCGAAATACTTTAGAATTACAATATATAGATATATACGTAAAACATTCTGTAAACATTTTGGGGTTAGAAGATAGCTGCGTAGGTACATAAGATAACATTCACAGACCGCTGTAGCTGAAGACAAAACATAATTTGTTGGTGGGTACGTAGTTCTTGCGATACATATTCTCAATCACATATCATTATAGGTGCTATATGCACCCACAGATTTATATAACTTATCACGTTTTTAGACAATGGATGAGACAGTGAGGCGAATGACACGTGCTGGAAGAGTAAGACGAAAGCGAGAAAGGAAAAAAACTGTATCGAAAAGTACCTTCATTTGTGGCTGGATACGAGCTGTCCGCATTTCAGGTTTACATAAGCAAGCATGAAACGGATTAATTTTGAAAAGATGCAGTCTAATAAAGCTATTATAACAGTTTGTACTTTTAGAACAAAAAAGGGAAGATACACAAATTAAAATGAATAATTAGGGAGGTATTGCTAATTTAAGTTATAATTTTGATTTAGATATTTTTTTATCTTACATATATACGCAAATAACTTCGAAATAATTTAGATTTCAGAAAAAGAGTTTCGTTCTATATTAGACTTTTAAAATATAAAATTACGAGACTTAATGTCGTTCATAATTCAATATGTTATTATAAAAATAAGAAAAAGTATCGCTCATTTTTATCTCAGTAACTTGAATTCAAACGTTTACAACCATCGCAGATTTTATGCGCATAAATCTAATGCCAATATTGCTTCTTTGTCTAGTTCATAAAATTGCGTGTAGCTTAAAGCCTGCAGTAACTTTGGACGATAATAAAAACTTTATCAAATCAAAGAAGTGATCATATTCGCCATGTTTTTGGAAAGTAAGTCTAAAGACATTTAATATATTGTGACCACGGGGAAATTTGATTGATATAAACTGATATTTGACGAAAAGAATAATGTTTGCTGTTTATAACTATTATTTTTTAATCCAATTCGATAGAAGCTTGCAGTCTTGAAAATTGTGGAAAACTTGAAATTTGTGGATACGTATAAGCGACATTTTTTTTCTTTGTGTTTTATTCGCGTCTTTCTTCTTCTGCAGTAGGCTATAATTTTTTATTTCGTTAATAGCTAGGAAAACGAAATTGCTTAAACCTTTTTACTTCCTTTGTCGAAGTAATGGTAGTATTGTAATTGCGAAAAATTTCGGGTATAATATCTTAACGAAAATATCTATTGTCACCGGTCTTAATCCATTTCAACGATGTTTTTGCATGACATTTGTACGTACAACAAAACAAAGGGCTGTTTCTCCCAAAACGGATTCTAGCATGGATTTAAAGTAGATTCAGAACAAATTGTTTTCGTGATGTATGCACTTCCGTACGTTATATATGTACCTCGCGTAGCTCAAAAAAGAGTAGCCTCAGAACGTTGAAATTTTGTATAGAGGACTGCTATAACATGTAGTTGTGCACCTCCCTTTTTGGTTGCAATGTTCAAAATGACAATACAAAATGTTAAAAACATTCATATTGTTACGAAAAATTCGGCGGTTGCGCCTGTATGTAAGCTTTCCGGCATAGCACTAGGGTTGCCATAAAATAGTGTATGGTAGGGTTGCCAGATTGGCGACTTTATCGCCCATTTGGCGACCAAATTGGCGATATCCCATGGTCCAATCGGGAAGCTTCTAGAATAACTTCCTTATCGAGATATTTCTCGAAACGTGTGGAACTTAAAGAAAAGTTATATAAACCCCTGCGTTTTTGAGAGCAGTAGTTGCGAGCAGTGTGATTAAGTAGTGTGATTAGTTGTGAGAATTGTGACAATAGCTGCTTACTGTAAGTGCTAAGCTACGCAAGAGTTTTGTGAACGGAAAGCGATCGAGATAGTGCTTTGCCGTGAAGCTACCTTTACAGTATAGCTTGACAGTGTATTGGTGATTGTTCCACGGTGTTTATTAGAAGTTTAGTGTTGCCGTGAAGCTACCTTTTCAGTTACAACCTGAAGCTGTGTTGCTGATTGTTTCAGCGTATTTATTGTAGATTTTCGACGCTTTTAAAGGTAATTTTGGAACTGTGCTGTAAATAGTGATTCTTGTAAATAAATTGTGCTTTTTATTGTTCTGCATCGTGTTTTCATCGGATACTCTGAAATCTACGAACCCGTAAAACGCAACAATATTATTTCATGATCAATTAATGCCAGCTAGTCATATGTGCATTTGTTTTGGAAGATTGCTTGCATAGAAAACATGCAACAAGTATTTCCTCCCAGTAACAGTACATTCTGGCTTGCCACTATAGAAAATTTGCAGTATAAAAGCAATATAAACAATTCGAGTTTTCGGTTTTAATATCTTTAATGAAAATTTAATTGAATCTTTTTTCGATTTGATCTCAAATGTACCAGAAGAACGAAACACATATTCGAAACATATAAGTAGACTTTTATGAAACTTTAATTAATTTTCACCTGAAGAGCTTTGAATTAGAGTTTCAATAAAAGGAGATTAATTTTTTATATTCTTATGAGTTTGTACATTTTTCCTGTTCCCACTTCTATTTTTCAAGTTTCTTCTACGGATGAATTCTTATTTAAATTTTGATATGTTTAGATCCAGTGTTAAACCTATTATTCACGGTTGCAGTTATTAATATTGTTGAGGAACTGACTTGCTTTCATTGAAATGTAATTTATATTTTAGATGCTTTAAGTTTAATTTACTTCAATTCCTGCAGCTGTAGCGCAGGACTAGCTAATATTTTTTAAAAATTTTGGTCTATTACTATGTTTCTCTTTGTATATATATATAGATATATATTCATAATGAAAGTAATTAAAAGTAAATTAATAAGCCCAATACTTTCGCTAAAGCTGCAAAGTAATAAAGCAATAATTCACCACAAATTATAAAAAGAAAACTCTCCATATTACATCTCCAAGCAAATGAAATTAATTAAAAAAAACCACTTCAAAAACAAAGGTATTTTTCAGAATTTAAAAAATTAATAGAATTTTCAGTCCTCCTTGCTTTAAACACAGTTAAGAAAAAACTAAATCGCAAAAATGCCAAAATCAAAAGTAAACTTTTAAAGTATTGAAAAACCAGTTATTGTTATTGATAGCAGATTAATCGACTTATCCAGGGGATAAACCAATCTACCATCAATTAACAGTAACTAAAATAAGAGAGTGTTTCATCTTACTTCCAAGTTAGCATCAAATTATTTGCTAGATTCAAATCACTAATTGATGCTCAATCAAAATAAAGATATTAGTCACTAAACCAAAAGAATCCTGTTAAAAAGCAAATAATCTTTAAGATTAAAATTTTTCACTAAGAACACAATTAATCTGAACGAGATGCTTACTTTAGAAGACATATCTCCTACACTCTCTTTTCATTTCAAATATAAAAGTAAAAACAAAAGTAGATTCAAGAAGAAATTTTTAAAAAATAATCCATAAAATTAAAGTTAAAAACTGTAGTAAAAAAGAAATTTAAAAATCAAACTAGTAAGCAAAAATTAACCAACTTACCTTCGAAATTTTAAAACCATATGACTGGAATGCAAGTACATATTAAGAGATGGAAGCAAAAGGGTTGTCGTAATAAGTAGTTTTCTATTTACCCGACGCCCGTTAAGTTAGATTGAGAGTAAGGTATCTAATGACAGAGAGAACGATACCGCTATAATCCTTCTCTAATAACAATGCAAAAAATACGATTCATAGTCATACATTTTTCAGTCTGATGCGATAAGAAACCCACATAAAAAATTTCGATGTAAGCTAATTCTCTCTCATTATATCAGCAACCATGGCACGCAGTTTTTAATAATTTTCGTTTTTCTAATCAAATGGTCGTAAAAACTGAACTTCCATCCAATATTTCACCTATATTCAATTTTAGTCGATTAAATGTGGCAAAAAATTGATCGTAATGGATCAGAAATCAATAACGCGAACAAACAAACAAATTCACACAAACAGGTATTCTTCTTTATATATACGGATTTGTGAAACTTACAAATTTTTTATTAACAGACTCTACGATTTGAAAGCGAGCAGTGGTAACACTTCTCGAAATAAAGCATATGTTTATCTCCAGCGTGCGGGACTGTTGCTACTCGGAAAAATGAGGGCAAAAATTAACTTTTTCAGCGTTTTTAATTAATATTTCTGATTTGAGCCGCTTTTTTAGTCCAAAGGGACTTTGTTCCTGAAAGACTATTGTTTTCTTTCCGGCATTTTACGTCGGAAACATTAAATGTCGGTTCACTTTTCAAACTGTTGCCACTAAATTTAATCGCCCTGTGTTATATTTAAAGAAATTAAATAATGAAGAATGTGCATAAATGTATGTATGTTTCTCGCATTGTGGTAAAACGACGGTACCTAGAGCCATTGAATTTTGAATGACGTAATCCTATTGCTTTTATATTAATTAAATTCCTTCCTGTACTTTTTTTAAGCATTCCGATAATGTCTAACAGATCTCCTGCTGTGTGTATTTTTTCTTTATTACATAACATTGACTGAACGCAGTAGACGTTGAAAGAAAATTAATGTCTTATAATTCGTTGCTATGCGGGTGCAGAGCGCTCTTATACGCAACTGCGATGATTCGGTTATCAAAATTATTTTGCAAATCACAACCTTTTGACTTTCTTTGGAGCAAGGAAAACATTTGTTCTTTACTTGCCTCGAGCTAAAGTGTCGTTGCTTTCTTCTCTGTTTCATCCATTGCATTTATTTATCTTAAGATGTAGAAGATGTACAAAAATATGTTGAAGAATGGGTGCAGATTGCGTCCATAGAGATGTGTGGATCAGAATGTGCTTCTAAAGAGTAAGAGTGAGTTGAATAGTCAGGAAAGCTGCGTCTAACTTCAACTACGTAAATACTCATTATCTACAAACATCGGCCAAGATTGAGATCATGTAGCTTCTCTCGAATCCTAAATTATTGCACGCGCACAAACACACGTAAAAATTAAGAAGCTGATTTTGAGGAAAATCTGATTTGCGCAGTGATGCAGTAAACGTGCATTAAAGATATATAAAATCTGCATACAGCTTTTCTTATCAAGACATAGTTGCAGTCATGGCGTATTTTAATGTTTATTTATTCTCGTTGACATTTTTATTTTCAAACCAATACAGATAAATTGGCTAATAAGTGCCTGTTTTTAAAGAACTTTAACGGTTCTTTCTACATTTTCTTAATATACTTTAAGGAGCAGGAGCAAGTTGGCGGTAGTTGGCGGAGTGTAAAAGAGAATGTTTCATGTCCACAAAAGAAATCCGTGTTTAGAATGATTTCATTTCAGTTCACATTTTCCCTACTGGCTGTTGAAAGTTTTGATTCCGAAATCTGAAATCCTCTATTGGCTGAAACATTATGTAAGTCTCTACATCATGAGCGTTATGCAAGAACGATATGACATAGATTAATTTTGAAATGACGCAGTTCAGGCAGATTTATTATAAGCACTTACTATTTTTGAAACAAAAATTAGAAACAGGCATACTAAAAAAAAGGGTGAGAAAGATTTTGTTTATTGTATAAAGCATTGTTTTTTAATATTAGCGATCCAACTACGCAAGGAATAAAATATTTTTAATCTGCTTAACACGTGAATGAAATACATCACTTTAATGTGAGAATTCAGTTGGATTTAGTAACTTTGAAAAACATTTCACAACTTTATTATACAGATAGACCAGGCCACCAGACGAGCATTTATGAATTATTAAAACTCCTGACGCAAGAACCAGCTGAGCAAAAAATTGTTTCAGATCAGTCGATTTTTTATAGTTATTTTATGCTTTGCTGTATAAAATGTGAGATGAGACGAATCAAAATTTTGACTCCTTCTATTGGTAACAAAGGAAAATTTCTGCTTTTTTTTTATATATTTTATCAAATTCAGAACCGTAATAAATGAAACAGAACAACCCTTCTCTATAGTTTCTGATATTTTTTACGACTTTTGAAAGTTAATAATAGGATTTTCCGCAACGTTCTTCTAAATCTATTGATTTCAATGTATCAACCGATAACAGAAAAAATTTTCGACACCAAATGCTTTTTAAAAGCACTCGTGAAGAAAAGATTTGTGTGGGTAGTTTTTGTTTCAGTTTTTGCCACATCGATATCAGTAAAATCCTCAGTTAAAAGACGCCAAAAATTTATTACGTTTAAGATATTTCATATAATGGTCACATGTATTTAAAAACACTTTTTTCCCGATAATGTTTTCTAAATTTTTAACAAATGAAAAGAAATTAATAACTTATTTATTGAGTTATTTAGATAAAACCTCTGATTAACGAAAGAAATTTAATTTTTTTAAATTAAATAAGCTTTTATTTAGAACTCCCCAAAATTAATCAACCAAAAGTAGAAAACTGAAAAAAAGGTATAATTTAACTGGGAGCAAGAGGTTGTATAATTCTTTTTACAAAATTTATGTGAAGTTTAGTATTCACGAATAATAAAATCATTAGAGAGTTCTTGATAAATGCAAAAAGCTTATACTTTTTGACGCTGCTATTAGGTTGCCCACGCTTAGTTGCTCATTCAGTGGCCCATGCTTTTTATTATTCATGATATAAAACATTTTAGACGAATTTTGTCCAGAGAAATATTTGATATCTTGCTCCTATTAAACTACACAATAAATTATCTTCCGACTTTTACTTCATTACGATTTTGGGAATTTTAAATATATAAGGTAGTTTCTTCCTCCTTTCCAAATGCCTTCGTTGTGTAATGGTCAGAACACTCGGCGCGTATTCGAGAGGTCCAGGTTCGAGACCCGGTGAGGGCACTATAAACTTTCACGTCTCCCGTATCAAAATAACATACTGACTCTACAGTGGCACCCGAACTAAAAAATGTGGTGGATGATGATTCTCCACCACTAGGATTTGGCGATTGCGGCCCCTAATACCCAGTCGCTCTTTAAAAGGAAGAGAATATAAGGTATTTCTCCGCCTTCTTAGCATATCTTCGAGGTGTAATGGTCAGCACATCCGGCGTGTATTTGAGAGGTCCAGGTTCGACTCCCGGCGAAGGCATTGATCATCTAGTGTCTCTACAGTGGCGCCCGAACTAAAAGATGGTGAATGATGATTCATCACCACCAGGATTTGGTGACTGGGTCCCCTAATCCCTAGTCACCGTTTAAAAGGGAGACTTAAGTTCATCTTAAGGGTCCAGCCCCCAGTCCCCCTGGCAGACAAAGTCGCCCATATGGAGTATATAAGGTTTCTCCCTTCTTTCAACATGCCTTCGTGGTGTAATGTTCAGTAAACTCGGCGCGTAATCTAGAGGTTCATGTTCGAGTCCCGTGGAGGGCATTGCACATTTTTCACGTATCCTGCTTCAAATTAACCTAATGCCTCTACAAATAAAAGTTTATTTTATAGAAAATTTCTTTTATTTTCATCCTTGCAGTTTCAATAACACTTTATCAATCAGTTATTTAAAAATAATTTTTTATCTTTAAACAATCATTATTTTACTTCCAACTATTGTTTCAAAGAAAAAATAAATCCAGCGATTATACCAAAAGATCAGAGATTAAATTAAATATCTCATTTAAACTTCCTTTAAATAATATTAAAAAATCTGATGTGTACACCACATGACTTCCTTGTACGGAATATTAAATTATATGCATTTTTTTTCTGCATTTTATTTAAATTTATTGGATTGAATTAAATCTACATCGCCGATAGCGCATAAACCACAATATAATAAATGCGCTCTTTAAAATTCACTGTATTTGTTTACCATAGCGACGCTCTGACGCTAGGTTCAGTTAGCAGCGTTACATACCATACATTTTATAACTCAGAATGCACATAAATTATGTATAACATCTGAAGAATTATCTAATCGATGTCACATGTATTCAAGTACTATAGTAAATCTAATGCGATGTATAAAAGAAAATCACAAAAAGAAACAAGAAAAGAAAAGAAAAAAAAAGAAATAGTGTTTCACGGACGATTCAGTATTTCTCATTCAGTTAATTCAGTTCTCCCTCCGGAACAAAGCGAAAATACATAAAAACTCAAAATATCTATATTAAAGATTACGAAGTAAATCTTAAACACTTATTTCCTGGAATAAATTCCAGGATGGATCAAGCATGATTTAATTTGCAATAATAAAAGAAGGCGTTATCTTTGTTGTTGCGAAGCTTAGTTTATCTACATTGGCAACAAATCCACTATTCTGCTAAGTTTCAAATGTAAATAAATATAGCTGCTTTCGTAACCATAATTAGGCTTAGCCGCACTTAAACAACTATTAAACTGTTGGTAATTCTACAAATATTGCATGCCAATTTACTAAAGGCATGAAAACCTTAACCGGAAGATATGAACAACATAATTCAATTATTTTTAAAGTAAAAAATGAGCAATTTACCAACATATAAGAATAAAAATTCTGAGCTCAATGAGCCGAGTAACAGACTAGGTATATACATATATATATATATATATATATATATTTGTTGCAGCCGGTTGCAACCAAAACGGCAGGTACACGTCTACATGCTATAGCAACCCTACTTACAAAATTTCAAGGTTCTGAGTCTACTCGTTATTGAGTTATGCGAGATACGTACGTACACCCAGACACTACGAAAAAAATCTCTTCAGAATCCATTTTAAATCAGCTTTATAATTTTTTGGGGAAGAAAAGAGTAATTTATTCTGTCCTTGCTTACAGATGTCACGCGAAAACATCGTTAAATTGCATTCGATGGTTGTCAAAATTGATATTTTCTTTGAAATACGACACCCGAAATTTTTCTCGATTACAATACTTTCTTTTTACTTCATACAAGGAAGTAAAAAAAATCTGATGTGTACACCACATGACTTCCTTGTACGGAATATTAAAATACACTCACGTTTGTGAAAATTGCAACACCATGAAGGACTTACGCGAGTGAGCTGAAATTTTCAGGAAATGCAAAGTAGCGCATGATATGCAAATGATTAGAATTGCAAATCCGTAGCGCATGCGTATGCTGAGCAGCGCCCTCTGAACGGCTGATGGATCCGAATAAATAGACGGCTGTAGCGAGGCGTGTATGGTTATCGGTGGTTATCTGCTAGTGGTAAACGTTAACTCAATCTGTACTTATGCCTCGTCGACGAAAGTGAGCGAGATTTGAACAACTTACAGAGTTTGAACGAGGGAGAATCATCGGCCTTCGTGAAGCTGGATTGTCGTATCGTGCAGTAGCCTCTCGTGTGCAGCGTAACAGCAGCACAATGATGCGCGTTTGGAAGCAGTGGACGGACGAGTGTCGGACAACTCGGAAATCCGGGAGTGGACCCCGAAATGTGACGTCAGCTCGCGATGATAGACACCTGGTCCGCATGGCGCGGACGGACCGTACAGCTTCCTCTAGACAATTGGCAGCACTGTGGTCAATAGCTACAGGTGTTTCATTGTGTGCTTCATCAATTCGTAGACGTCTGCTGCAGTGTGGACTGCGCGCACGGACTCCTTTATACAGGATCCCCCTAACGCACGACCATCGCCGCCTGCGGCTACAATGGGCCAATCAGCATAGAGACTGGCGTGCTGATTGGCAGCATGTCGTGTTTTCTGACGAATCCCGCTTTAATTTGTGGTACCATGATGGCCGCATTCGTGTCAGACGCTATGCCGGTGAACGCCACCTTCCGGAGTGCATTATCGAACGCCACAGTGGACGAACACCCGGAGTTATGGTCTGGGGCGCCATAGCATATCATAGACGATCTCAATTGCTACGAATTGTGGGCAATCTGAACAGCAACCGGTATATCCGTGAAGTTCTACAGCCCGAAGCTGTTCCCTTCCTTCAAAGCTTGCCAGGCGCTGTATTTCAACAGGACAATGCCCGCCCTCATACTGCTCGGATTGTTAAATCCTTCTTTGCAGCGCAGCAGGTACAGCTTCTTCCTTGGCCTGCGTGTTCCCCGGATATGTCGCCAATTGAACATGTGTGGGATGTCATTGGTCGGCGTCTTGCTCGTGATCCTCGTCCTGTTGCGTCTGCAGACGAACTTTGGGTACGCGTACAAACGATATGGAATGCTCTTCCTCAGTCAGACATTCAAACTTTGTTTGACTCCATGCCACGTCGTGTAGCAGCACTTATTGCGGCGCGTGGTGGCCACACAAAATACTGATTCTGATCTCTTGTTCTTGTTTGTTTGCTTTGAACATTTAATCATTTATTTGTACCACTACCACTCAACTGTGTATTAAATTGCATTCAATTATGACGATTCCTTCTTGGTGTTGCAATTTTCACAAACGTGAGTGTATATGCATATTGCATTTCCTTTAAACTTATTGGATTGAATTAAATCTACTTCGTCGATAGCGCATAAACTACAATAGAATAAATGCACTGTTTAAAATTCATTATATTTGTTTACCATTGCCCCACTTTGGTGCTAGGCTTACTTAACAGCGTTACATGTCACTCATTTTATAACTTAGAATGTACAAAAATTCTATTCAAATACATTAATAAATCTAAAACGATATGTAAAAGAAATTAAAGAAACAAAGGGGAAAAAAAGCAATTTTTCACAGACGATTCAGTTTTCTTATTCAATTAATTCATTTCTCACTTCGCGACAAGGCATATACATGAAAACATATGCATATTATACATAAAAACTCAAAATATCTATATTTAAAAATTACGAAGTAAATCTTAAGCATTTATTTCCTCGAATAAATTCCAGAATTCATTAAGCATGATTTAATTCACAATAATAAAGCAAGGCGTTATATTTGTTGTTGCGAAACTTAGTTTCTCTAGATCGGCAAAAAATCCACTATTCTGCTAAGTTTCGAATTTAAACAAATATGGCTGCTATAGCAAAAAACAAAATTAGGCTTAGCTGCACTTAAGCAACTTTTAAATTGGTGATATTTCTACAACGATACCATGCAGGTTAACTGAAGCCATAAGAACCTTAACCGGAAAATTAAAAACAATATAATTCAATCATTTCTTAAAGCAAAAAAGGCACAATTTTCAAACATATAAGAATAAATAACTGAGCTCACTCAGCCGAATAACAGAGTGGATATATATAAACACACGCATATATTTATATATTTTTGGTGCGGCCGATTGCAAACAAAATAGGAGGTGCACATCTGCATGTTATAGCAGTCCTATATGCAAAATTTCAACGTTCTGAGGCTACTCATTTTTGAGTTATACGAGATACATACATACGTACGTACGTACAGACTAGCAAGTTTGCACAGATACGTAATCTAGCGCTCCTTGCCACGAGGAATTTCGTAGGCTTGGGCTGACTACGTCAGACGAGTGAGCACGAGCAACAACAAAAATCAACAAGGTGTTTTGTTTCACACAGACCAAATAATTCCTCTGCATAATTTCAGTACACTGAAATTAAAAACGAAATTTATGAATTCAGTTTTATAGATTATGCAGTTAAAATAAGAGTAATCATTATCAAATATCAGGCTGAGAGCGTAATTTGACAGATGATGGGCAGATAAACGGCAGAAACCGATAATCAGCTGTTACATTTAGAATACCAAAAAGCGTAACCTAGAAACAAAAACAGAAATATGAGTTTTAGTTCTCAGATTTATTATATTACATCACGTAGACGGTCCACTAAAATTTCTTCATTGTATTTAAGTTCTTTATTTGAGCACTAGATGGCAGCACTATGATGTTGAGGTTCTTGCCGTTTCGAAGAACACTGAACGAACGGGTCTGCCTGGAGACTACACTGAATTACTTGAATGGGAAATAAAACATTCGTATGTTACTCCGTTTAAAAAGAAAGTTTTCAAGAAGCCCTGGATTATTCAGTATTAAGGGAGTTTATCAATTTGATATTTTAGGGAAAAAGTCCATTAGCCACATTTTTGTTCATAAAATTCATTTTTGAATTTAGTATTTCAAGTAATTTTCGATGCGGTGTGCGAAACCGCATAATACTGACTTCGTAAAGGAAATGGCAGGAAATGATTACGTAGAGAAAAGTTCTTCGACGTGGAAAGATGAACAGTTTTGGATTTCCATTTCAACTGTTACGTAAAACAAATTCTTTGGTTTTATTAGACGAAGGATTTTTAAAGATTAAAAAAAAATCACAGTCTTATATGTCACATTCTTATGTCCTTTTGAGCAGATTAATTTTGCTTTCGCTAGCATTCATGCAAAGAACTATGGTAAATTTTTAAAGGTAATTTTGGGAAACCGGTAAATGTTTTAAATGGTCATACACTGATTTTGGCCTTTTGTATTATTGGTTATTGGACTGGGATAATTTTCACCACCGATCTGACAGCGAAATCAAAGACGATCATCACTCGCTCCAAATAATTTTTTTCTTCGAAAGAGGTGGTCATGTTAGAGAAAATATCTTTCGAAGGTGGCATTTATCGAGTTGCACCATAGCTTTCACCAACTCAAGATTTTTACCGCATAGAAGAAAAATACTACTGCAATATACCGTTACAATTAAGAATTAATTCTAAAGACAATATAGCAACAATTTAAAACGTATAACGAAAAATTTTATATGTTAACATATCCCCTTGAAATTCCTTTAATCGCTACATTATTCAATACTTACCTCTTAAATATTCAAAACACTATAAGTGAATGATAATTTTTTAATTCTTGTCTGTTTACACAAAATTTTAAAATATTATTGAATTATTATTGAACATTGAAATATTGTTGGAAATTCCTGTACCTAAATACGTAATGAGCGGTTAGTTGAAGATCTTATGTTTACCAAATGGCAGAACTCTGGTTAAAATCTTAACGTCAGTCAGCATTCTAGAAAATGGTAATTTGGCAGAACGCGAGAAAGATATATCAACTATCTTACGTCTTGTGCAATGCTAACATTTTCCAGGTCTTCTGAATAATAAATGACATGTTAGTGTAATAACATTAATTAAAAGCCTAAAAAAATTTTAAGCAATTTGCTAAATACATTTTTAACATTAGAATTCTGACGGCATATTTTCCCAAACTGATTTTCCAATTAACTAAATGGAGTTATGAATAAGCGTACAGTACAACGATTGTGAAGAAATTTTAATTGAAGAGTATCAGTGCGGTGACTGAGAAAGTAAGCGGCCATGTGACAATGATTTACCAAGAGACACCAAAAATAATGTTTAACCCCGCAATACACACATAACATGTAAAACGAAAACTTAATTTTCAAATTACCTTATATGGTGGCGCCATCTAGTGCACAGGATTGGAATATTTGGTTCCATGGTAGTTAAATAGGGATATGTTAATCATCACTGCAGTTACATAGGAATACGAATGTAAAAAACTCTAAATAAGTTTTCTGCCCGAGAATGAGAGTAATTTACATATAGATACAAAAATATTGTTTATAACTGCAGAACACTTATAACATGAAATAAGAAAAAGAGAAATTTTAAATCAGTTTAGGTGGTGGCGTCACCTTACGTACAACATTGGATATATTTGCATCGTTTAAGTTAAATAGGAATACGTTTCATTCTCTCCCGCTAACCCCCACCTCCAAAAAAGGGCGTTAGAAAAATAAATGAGGCATTACCCCTCGAAATAAGCACAATCAAGCTCTTGATTTACACAGTCATCAATATTTAGAGTTGGCTAATCAGAAGGTAATTAGAAGCTCAAGGAGGATAAATGTACACTGCGGGGAAAAAAAAAAATGACATATCTGTATTTCCCGTTCTACTGGGCGAACTGCGTTGAAACTGCGTTTTTCATGTCTCGAAAGAGCGACTGAGGATATATATTAGATTTACATACAGCATTCTTCTAACATAGGTATTTTGACACAAAATCGGACTTTTTCTGAAATAACATACCATTTTTTTGCATATTTCGATTCTACGACTCAAATTATGCCTAATTATTATATTTTGTAATTTTTTGAGCGAAATTTATGGAGAATTTGAAAGTTTAACTTAACGCATTTTTTTCAGTTTGCGCCAAGAATACTTGGCCAACTTCTTTACAGCAACCTATTTTCCTTTCCTTTTTTTCACTGTACAGGAGCGGAGGAAAAGTCATCGTTTATACTTTCAAATAATTTTAACAAAGTGCGTAAACCACATTTGGCGTTATTATTGCTTATAACAAATATGACAAATTTCAAAACGTGCCAATATGCAAATTCACGTATATCTTAGGACATTTTGAATAAAAAACTCTAATTTCCTACTTTAATAATTCTAATTTTCTTTCAAATAATTTTAACGAAGTGCGTAAACCATATCTGGCATTTTATAACAAATATGCCAAATTTCAAAACGCGACAATATGTAAATTCACGTATATCTTAAGCAATTCTCAATACAAAATTTTCATGTTTTGCAGATATGCTTAGAAATGCATCTACTTTAAGATGATAGTAAAAATTTCATAGGATATAAATCAATTTTTTTCTAAAAATCTATAAAAATTATTTCAAAATACAAATTTTAAAAATAAATCATAAAAATGGGTAATTTTTATTTGGAATGAACCTAAATTTCGAAATGTGAAAAGAAGAGTCGAAAAGGTTTAATAAAAAAAAGAGATATTAATAAATACATGCCAAATTCAATTGACATGGAGAAGCTAAAATTTTTAGAACTAATTTTTTAAAAACTACTCGTGCTATTTTTACAAACCTTGCCAATCTGGCCTAATTTGAGTCGTAGAATCGAAATATGGAAAAAAAATTGGTATGTTATTTCAGAAAAAGTCCGATTTTTTATCAAAATATCTATGTTAGAAAAATGCTATACATAAATCCAGTTTCCTGTCCTAAGTAGCGCCTTCGAGACTAAATTTCGTCAATCGCCCCAGTAGAACGAAAGTTATAAAATGCCCCCCCCTCCCTTTCTTTTTTTCGCAGTGTACATAAAAAAGGTAAACGTGCACATATACAGGATATATAGCTAACCAAGAAAAGTTAAATCCTAATATTTCTGAAAAATAAGCAATTAGTAAAATACCTTCAGCAGATAGATGTACTGTTTCGCAATTAATCATTCCCAAAAGATTTTTAGAAATTAAAACTGTTTAGCAAAGTTTTGCTTAGTTTAATAGCTGTAAACTTCGTCATTAAAACAGCCATTTGATAAAATATCTTTTGGCAGTGAATTGAAAAAAAGCTTCAAAAAGAAAGATTTTGAAAAATTTAAGGAACTGATTCTGAAAATACCATAAAATATTATAAGGTTAATAAATATGTAAACATATAGTAGTAGACCCCGATTTCCGAGGTTTGGGGGACGTAGTTTCGCAGCGTAATAGTCCAGCAGTCGCCGAAAGGTTTCGAAAGTCATCGAAAGGGAAAAATGTGGCTGTGTTGTAGTCTATACAGATGAGAATTAGAAAAACGAACAACAAAGAAGTAATTTCACTGCAACACCGTTTTAATATAGCAAACGAACTGTCGCAAAGGTTTAGAGATATATTTCAATGCACCGTAGCCCTTTAATCAATAAAAGCACTTCATCGGCGACGGCATAGACCCTTTTTCAATGTGATTACCTGTCTCGAGAAGCGCACACTGCTTTCTGTACGTAGCACTCTCGACGGCCGAACGTAACATGTCCCCAGGAATGCTTAGCGCAGCCCGTAATATGTTGTCATTTAAGGTGTCAAGGTCCGGATCCACTCACACACACATTGAACTGCAAATAACCCCTCAGGAAAAGGTTGCACGGAGTTATATGCAACGAATGAAGCGGTCATGTAAAAGGAAAAAGTGATTTATGACCATTTCTTTTGCAAAATGATGGCTCAACAGTCGCTGTACCAATAAACCAATGTGCGGAGGTGCTACTTCCTGCATACTCAGTACCTAATCCAGCAACTGCCTCTGCTGAAGATGTGGAATGGCAAAATTAGCCAAGATATCATGATACTTTTGTTTCTGTATGATAACCGTGCAATTTCATAGTCCTATTACAATAATGTTAAAAAAATTTTCCGATGATAAAATCTGCTACACCAAGAGTGACTTTTGGTGAATGCAGTGGAATTTCCTGAACTGAATGGAGCTGTTCGGTTGCCCATATCCGAGAACTGGGCGTGTTAACAGAACCATTTAAATGGGGTGCTAATAGTACCATTTAAGTGAAAATAGGCATCATCTCCCCGCAGAATTCTTCACGGCCAAGCATCGTTGACCTCCAACCTAGCAAGAAATGCCAGACAGAACGCCACCCTTTATCATAATCTCTGTGTTTTAATTCTTTCACAGATCTTAACTTACTTGTATCGGTAGAAGTGGAGAACTTTTTGCAAGATTCCCGATACTGCAGAAAAATTTGAATTCTGTTGTCCTACTGCTACCTGGACTGCTCGCCATTTCATAACTCGCTCGAACTTTAATAATATATCAACGCAAAAGGAAACCAACTTCATAGTATCCTGGATAAGAGGGCACTCCGCCCATCAAGGAAGTCAGAAAACGTATTTGCAAAATAAGCAGCTCAAGTGCAAATAGGTTCATTTGTCAACATCCCTTGGCCGCGCTTTCATCTAAAGTACAAACTGAAGAAAACAACAATGGAGAGCTGGCAGCAGAAATAGAAAAACTCCGCACCAGAAGGGAGAAGAGCATAGAATTTCTTCCAAAAAGTTACAGAGAAATTAACAACCTCCAACCCGTTTCTTACCTAATATGTAACTGGTCATATGACCTTCTCCACATATTACTTCGAAAGAAATATTTCCATCTAACATTTGCATTTGTGGGGAACGGGGAGACGCAGGCCACTACATATTCCAATCGTCAAGGAATTTCATCTGAAAACTACTGACTGGATACTTGAAATATTTATTAGTAAAACTCCAACTTTAATAATAAACAAAATCAGCTATACCACGAACAAACTAGCAAATGAAGGCACGGACTTGTGTCAAGTAACATAAAAGAAGATTAAACTCCTATTATTGATATAATATCATCATTGACCTGCTACAATAGGTCTTAAATGAAATGTGGTTTTACAACTGTATTCATTACTGCATTTCATTTCATTTGTTATTAATCATATTATGATCGTATTCTGTATTAAAAAATATTTGTATTAGGACAGTATTTAGGATTATAATTAGGACTCCATAGCACTAAATTTTATGTATTACTGTACAAGCAAGAACGAATTAACTAGATCAATGCACCAAGTAATACATTAGCAAGGCAAGTAATATTGTACCATGCGCCTGGTTGAGTATTCAGCGCAGATGCTCACAGCAGCCGATGAGTGCTTAAGATGGTTAGCGGATAGAGGTTATCTCTCTCTACCTCCCTGGGCACTGCTAGTACCAGCAATGATCCCATGGGTACCTTCAACGACTGCAATCGCGGCATCAGTAACTGATACAGGTTTCAACCCTCTCTCAGACCTACTAAGGATCACCACTCATCTACTCATCTACTCATCAACTACGTCTTTTGCTTCTTGGTCGGCGAAGATGCGTGTTCTCGTCGCATTCGTAGTTATCAAAGAGTAATTCTAAAAAAGCTTGAGTAACTGGCACTAGTATTAATATTTATTTTCCTATTTCGGTTTACTATATTCCATACTGCATAATTTTCTGGAAAGAGGCTTTCCCGGATCCTCCTTTCAAAGCCTACTTTACACTGGTAACTCTCAGCCTTCGAATCACGAAGCTTACCGTCCAGTAGCTGAATTTTCAGCTGCAAGCTAATCCCCTGGTTTCCTCTCTCTACGTTATCTATACTTTCAGAACTAAAGCACTGCACAACACTTCATTAAGTCTATTCTGCTTTCGCCCCAAGACAGATGCATCTTTACTTACCTGCTATGATCAGTTCAAGCATTTGCTATTGTGCAACGTAATATTGCTATTGTTCCACGAATACTAGATTCTCAAAAAAATGCTATTACTTCTGTTATGCACTCATTAAAAGTCCTGTTACACTGGGACAGAGTTTCGGCTCAGTAATCTTTTATCATGGCCATCTAAAAAAATGCTGTGATTTCCGTTTATGTTGTTGTTCGTGGTGCCACCCATGAACATTAATGCAAAGCGTGGCGATTCTTGGCCTCAGCGACTTCCAGGGAGGCAAATGACCTTGAATTTGTTGATAGTCAAATGTCGTACCACCACTGAAAACGCGCACCTATGCATTCATTTCCCATATTTGATGTGTATTTGTCTAAGTCTGGTTGATCCTCAGGACCACTAGAGCCCAAAGTTTTGATGAAGCAAAGAATAAGTGTTTCTGCTGATTTTTGCTGCATCATTTATTATTAAGAGTATGAAGAGCCCATAGAATAAAAAAGCCTCAAAATTTATATTTCACTGAAAAATGTTAATCCATATTTGCTCTGTTATCGACCGCTCATATTCTGAATAACTATCACATTTTTTCCATGTTTACTTATCATTACATATAAATAGCAACGTATAGAGGATCAATGTACAAACAGGGCCCGATCAAGATATCTTGGCTTTAGGCAAGGCCTTTTTGTAAGCGTTCCCCATGCCGCCTTTCCTTGTGTTTGTGAAAAAACAGGATTGTAATACCTTTTCGGAGAATTAAAACTTGGAGACGTAAGGTCTAGGCAGAAATTAAACCCTGTAGGCAATAAGAAATGTTCACTGATTTTTTATGTTCCATCCACACACGCATTCAAGACCGGTAATAGGCATGTTCCCCGTCCTTTTTGTATTTTTTTCGATTAGCTTAAAATTATTTATTAAACAGTATTTGTTTATTTACTTTTTGTGGTTGATAATGCAGAGTCGTTTAGACATACATACTCACAGCATCGGCTAAATGCGAAAGCTTCATATGACTATAGACAGTGAAAGTGTGATGACACATGCTCCTGTAATTTCTATTTTCTTGACGGATATTTTGATTGATATTTTATGAATGAATTTTGAAAGCAGACATTAAAGATGACTATCACAACAACGCAGTCGATGTTCTGCAAGATACTGCGTATGATTCGAATTCTCGTGTTAGACAAATTAAATGGAGACAATTAAGAAAACGCGTATATGCAAAATCGCGTTCGACGAAGGTTTACCGTATTAAAAATTTTAACACAGTTACAATTTTGTAAAAATTATTAATTTGACTAGGTTAAAATATTTAAATTCTTTGCTCAAATTGATCTGAGTTTTTAAAATTTCGTTGAAAATAAAGGGGAACGAAAAATAAATCCAAGTGAAAAATTCCTAGAAGAGAGCAAAACAAAATGATGCTCAGATTTGGTATCCTTATCATTTTTAACCTTACACCAAGTTTGAAATTATCACCATGCAATTCAGATATTTAAATTTACTTATACTTCCAAAATTTAATAAAAATTCTAATTTTTTGGATTTATTAGATTACAGTTTTAAACTCTTTCGGAAAATTTTATATATTTTTTTAAATAAATCAGAAATAATGTCTAAATTTTACTTTGATTAAACCTGAATTTTAGAATCCGAAAGGAAACATCAGGCAAGTTTAACTAAAAAAGCATTATTATTAAATATCTACCAAATTTACTTAAAAACTTAAAACTTTACTTAAAAACTTATTTAAAAATTAAAAAATAAAAATAAAAAATAGCATTTTTAGTGAAAATATGGAAATAAATAAATTAATTAAAAAATAATAAAATAAAGAAATAAAACTGCTGAGGCAATTTTTATAGTTTAGCATAATTGCATAGAATCGAACTGTGGGGAAAAAATGGCATTCAGAAAAGGGCTGATTTCGTGTCAGAATAATTAAAAGTGCCATATATAAATCTAATACATATCCTAAGTCGTACTTTCAGGACATTAAAACGTAAGCGAAATTCTGCCGATCAGTCTAACACAACAGGATAGAACTGTACTCCCACCATTTTTTTTTTTTCCATTGTATATACATTTACTGGATGTTCAGAGACAATAATGTTTCAGGAAACAGCACAAAATTTCAAATAGTTATGTATCCACAACCTTGGAAAATTTTCATATTTAATGTCCACAGGCCAGATTTTGGATATATTGCAGGATAATGAAGTAGCAAACAATTTTAATGACTTATTTCATTATAGCATTATGTACACTGTGAAAAAAAAAGAACAGTTTTATATCTTTCGTTCTACTGGCCGAATTGACAAAATTCAAATTGCATTTTCCATGTCTCGAAAGCGCGACTTACGACATGTTGTTGAAGCTATAATTAAAGGAGCCAGATGGCGCTGTGCGTCCGACTTCTTTTTGAGTTGAATTAATTGCGATTAAAACTGCGAAGAATGGTGAGTAATGAAATGTTAAGTGCGAACTCTCTCTATATAAACTGTCATTATAAGTGTTTTCTTGTCGTCATGCATTGTCTGTGTCGTCAATAAAATTGGATAAAATACTCGTCTGACAGATAAGAAGCTTTGATTATTTTATTTGTTTGAATGTTGAAGTAGAATTTTAAAGCGAAAGCGATTTTTAGATGTAAACTACATATGTATTAGATTTATATATAGCATTGTTCTAATATAGGTGTTTTGACACAAAATCGGACTTTTTCTGAAATGACATGACAATTTTTTTTTCCATATTTCGATTCTACGACTCAAATTATGCCAAACTGCCAAGTTTTGTAAAAATCGCACAAGTAGTTTTTAAAAAATTAGCACATAAAATTTTAGCTCCTCAATGTTAATTCAATTTGGTATGTATTTATTAATTCTCCTTTTTTTTATGAAACTCATTTGATTCCTTCTTACACAGTTTGAAATTTAGGTTCTATCCAAATAAATTTCGCCCATTTTTTATGATTTATTTTTAAAATTTGTATTTAAATCATTTTTATAAATTTTTCGAAAAATATTTTGAATTATAACCTATAAGATTTTTACAATCATCTTAAAGTAGATATATTTCGAAGCATACCTACAAAAAAAATAGAGCTTTTTATTCAAAATTTCCGAAGATACGTGAATATATATATTGGCGCGTTTTGAAATTTGGCATATTCGTTGAAAGTGATAATAACGAAAATGTGGTTTACGCACTGTGTTGAAATTATTTGAAAGTAGAACGATGTGACTTTTTTTCCTTCTCTGCACTATGGAAGGGGAGGAAAATAGGTTGCCACATATTAAGAAGTTCGCCAAGTGGCTCAACTGAAAAAATTCTTGGCTCAACTGAAAAAAATTCGCCATGTTAAATTTTTGAATTTCTCCCTAAATTTCACAAAATTTAATATTAGGCATAATTTGAGTCGTAGAATCGAAATATGGAATAAATTTTTGAATTTCTCCCTAAATTTCACAAAATTTAATATTAGGCATAATTTGAGTCGTAGAATCGAAATATGGAAAAAAATTGCTATGTTATTTCAGAAAAAGTCCCATTTTGTGTCAAAATACCTATATTGGAACAATGCTATATACGTAAGTTGATCCCAAAAAAAGTTTACAAGCAGAAGCATTTCAAACGCAATAATTGTGGAGCGAATATTTCCACCCAGGGTGGTTGGCAGATGGCGCTAGTTGTCCTACAGCGCTTCTACGAGTATGTAGCGTCAGTACGCAGACACTTAAGAGCGACAGTAATGGCACGAAGTCTAGAAAAGTGGTCTCGCATAGAGGTGCGAGCCTTATCGATTCTTATCGGCCAAGAATGTGGCCTCATCCGAAATTCACAGACAAATCATTGAGGTATACGGGGACAAAGCAATGTGCAAAGTAATCAGGTAGCGAAATGGTGTCGTTCTTATCAAATAGGCAGGGAGCATGTGGAAAACCGCAATATGGAAGCGAGCGGCCGTCCAAGTTCTTCAAGGACGGATATCAACACGGCACGTGTTGAAGAAATCATCCAAAAGGTTCGACGAGTAACCATGAGCGAGATTACCTCAGAGTTGGACCTGAGTTATGGTAATGTTCAGCGTATCGTAACCGATGAGTTGCGATATTTCAAAGTTTGTGCCCGCTGGGTTCAACGTGCATTGCCCGCAGAACATAAGGCCACTCGAATGATGTGCAGCCTCACATTTCTTCAACGATACCATTCAGATGGCCAACACTTCATCGATCGCATCGTTACCGGTGATGAAACATGGCTTCATCACCTCACGCCCACATCCAAAAGAGCCACGATGAAGTGGAAACACGCTGGATCACCGACGAGGAAGAAGTTTAAGGTCACACCCTCTGCCGGTAAAGTGATGGCAACCGTTTTCTGGGATACGGACTGGTGTTATCCTAATTGAGTATTTGGAGCGTGGCCATACCATTAAGGCCGATCGTTATTGTGCCACCATAACGAAATTGCGTAAAGCCATCCGACGCAAACGGCCTGGATTACTGAGCAAAGGCGTCATTCTTCTACATGACAAAGCCAGGCTCAGGAATTGCTGCAAAGGTTCAAGTGGGAGGTCTGAAATCACCCCCCCCATACAGCCCCGATTTGGCTCCAAGTGACTATTTCATTTTTCCGGCATTGAAGCGATACTTATCCGGAACACGGTTCACCTCAGAGGATGCAGTGAAAACAGCTGCCAAGAAATGCCTCAATGAGCAGGGCCCTGATTACTACCAAGACGGGATAAACAAGTTGGTCGAACGTTCTGACAAATGCCTAAACAATTTTGGTAACTATGTGGAAAAGTGAAGGCCAGATGTGTCTCTTGATTCCCATTTGTATCTTGTTTCTATTGTTAATAAATACTTTTTCATTTGCCTTGTAAACTTTTTTTTGAATCACCCCTCGTATAAGTCTAATATATGTTCTAACTCGCGCTTTCGAGACATGGAAAACGCAATTTGAATTTCGTCAATAGGCCCAGTGGAACGGAAGATATAGAAGTGCCCCCCTCTTTTTCCCCCACAGTGTACTTTGATCAGCATTACACATAACTTAAATACTGATTTTATGGATGCAGAGTAACAGGCCCATTGCATGATCAAATAAAATCCTTCACAAAAATTTCAAAAGAAATGATTACTGCTGTAAGATCTTACAGGGAAATTTCCGTTAAAAAGAGCTCGAGTTGATAAAGAAAATTATACTCATTGGAGTGAAATACGGAATACAGTATGTATGATACGATATATCATTTATTATACGTATTAAAGTGTATATAATTCAGAGGTATAGTTAGAGAGGAGCAAGGCTGGACATCTCTCCATGGGCACAGTATCCAGAGGATTCCAAACTGATGTTATGAAATTTTAGAATTAAATGTTTTTCATTCCTGGTTGTCCCTGGGTGCTGGAAAACCTAGTTATGACTGTGATACGATTAAAACGAGCATTTCATTAATAGACTTCAATGAGAAATAAAATTACATCTGTGAAGTTAAAATTAGTATACAACTTCTTTTTCCATGCTGCAATTATGTTAATGAATTAATTTCAGTCACTTTGCCAGGGCCCAATAAAAGATCCATACTTAATATAACATTGGAGAAATATTCTTTGTTTTCTCTGACGTATTTCACAGATACATATAATTCTACAAAACAGAATTTTTGATTTGAAAATTTTTCTGAATTTTAAATCAAGTCAAACTATTTAAAAAAGTAAAAGACGTCTATATTTCAAAACAAAATTCCATTAAGAATCAGTTCTAAAATGAATCAGTACAAAACTCAAGTTTGAAACCAACTTTAGGTGTGGTAGAACGAGTTAATATAGAGTTAACTCCCTTATCATAATCAAAACTGATGATCAGGTTCCTGGAAAATAATGTTATAAAGAATGTTACCGACTCTAATAATGATAATACAGAGAAGATTAAAGAAAGCAATCTAAATCCGAGTTCACTTCAGGATTTAGTTACACATGAAAGTTGTGTAAAAATTGTAATACTTGCAGTAAAAATCCGAAATTTTTATCATTAGCATTAAATTTTATTTTTTGATATAGTCAAATTTAATTGATTTTGAAGTGATGTTTTTTTTTCCAATATTAAACAGAATTAATTTATTGAACACCATCATCGTCGGAATTATATGATTCTGACTGTCCCAAGATTCCATTTTGTAAATTTCCTTAATATATATATATATATATCTTTTAGTTGCAATAGAACTTTAAAAAAAATAAATAAATAAAATAAAATAAAACCATCAAGAACTAAAGCAAACTAAGGTAATTACAGGTAAATAAACTAAGGTAGGTATTAAATTAGGTATACAAACTAAGGCAGGTATGAAATCAGGTAAAGAACATAGGAAAATAAACTACTACTCACCATGATAGCATTTTTAAAATAAATTTAGATTAATTCGAAAATTACAATTAAACTAACCGAAAAGGTACTGCCTTCTACATTACTGCTCTAAAGCATGAAAATGGTTAATAAGACAGCTATTTCTAACTGAAAATTCAGAAGTTTATTTTAGACAGGCAATTTAAAAAAGAAAAGCATATCTTGAATGCATGCACATGTTGAAATGGTGGCAGCTAACTTCTATTATATATATATATAAAGCCATGGATTTCATATTTTGCTTAACAAATATTTACAAGTATATTTAGCATAATAAACGCGACAGCAAGATAATTCGAAAGCCATGCCGATCTAATAAATTTTACCCAATCCAGAAACAAGATAGCAATGATATTTTATTTCAAATATGCTATTCACAGTTATAACTTGAATAGCACATATAAATAAATGTAATTAGAAATGATTATTACAGTCAACAGATAATAGGAAAGATGATCATCTATAGGCCTGCAGGACATTCATCTTCATTACTGACTTGGCAGAAAAACAATACAGAGACAAATATTCACATAACTTATTTTTCAACGAAATATTTCACACTCATGAGTTGCATAGCATCAGAGTAAAATATTGAAAACCTAGATCTTATAAATGTAACACAAGTTAACGAGTGTGCGGGTTAAAGAAGTGCTTATGTAATGTATTAATTTAACCGTAGTCTATCTGCAGCAGTTGATATCAAACAGTTACATGTTATACTGTATTTCAGAAAAAATAAATATTAATATATCATGTATCATCAATGAATATATTTTGTTAACCTTACCATAATCTACAAGGTAGTCACCTAATAAAACATAATGATGCAAGGTAAGAAAAAACATAAAACGCATGTAAAACTTTTATAAGCATTCAACGTGTACATTGTTATTACTTACAATTGTTTCACTATCACCATGTGTTATCAAGTATTTGTTCTTCTGTATGTTTTATTATTTGTATTTGAAAACAAAAAATTACCTTTCTGACCGTTTTACAGATACCAGACATAAAAATTGGTAATTATGTATTAGCACAACCATCTTGGCACACTTTAATGATTTCTTACACAAGAAGAAGAATAACAATTTATAATTGGGGGGGGAGATTTATTATATACATTCAAATTTTATGTTGTTTTAATTCAATAGTTATCCCAGAAATTAATCAATAAACCTACTTACAAGCAAATTTCTGTTTCTTTTGTTCGAAATTTCACAGAAACTGCTTAAAGAACGATTCAAAGCAACTGCTCCTTTTAGCAGTTCAAGACAAAATGCTAAATTCATGCAGAAATTTTACAACTATTTTAAAACTCGGTTTATGACAAAAAAAATATTACAGTTTATCTGTAAAAACTACTGGGGGAAAAAAACTCATGAAACCAACTACATTGCTAACTAAAGAACTGTAATGCATGCAACTGCCACAATTTGCCATATTTTGAAAATTTGTTAGCTGCTACTACACTGGTTATCATAAATTAAGGAAAAATCATGATTACTGAAAAAGTTACATGTAGAATTTTATGAAACTTACCCACAATATACAACACATAGTAAGCTATCAAATAACATAAAAAAAATTACCAGACAATTATGGTAGTATAAAAATTAGCACATGTATAAAATGAACAAATCGAAGGTGCCAATTTGCTATAGGAAAGCACCTTTAATATGGAATATGATTACCTCTAGAAGCAACACAGCACATACAGTGATGTGTGATGCTTTCAACTATGCAGTCTATTAGTTCCATAGGAAGCGAGAGCCATTGCTTTCGGAAGGCAGTTGCAAGTGCGGCAAGGGTCTGAGGGGGCGGATTGAGGGCAGCTAGACGTCTCCCTAAAGCATCCCAAATGTGCTCAATAAGATTTAAGTCCGGAGATCGAGCTGGCCACTACATGCGCATAATTATTTCCTGTTGAAGATAATCATCTACGATGGGAGCCCCGTGTGGTCTTGAGTTGTTGTCCTGTACCAGGAAAGCATCACCTACTGCCCCGGCATATGGACACACATAAGCATCAAGGATGTCATCTCTATAAACCTGAGTATTCATGGTTCCCGTTGGAAAGACATGGAGGTTATGCATCTCTTTCACGGATATTTGATGTATCATAACAGGTTCCAGATTATCTCCATATCAAATAATGCCTACTATCACTTTCTAGACTAAACCTGGACTCGTCCATAAACAGAACAGCCCTCCATTGATCAGGCGTCCAATGGACATGTTGTCATGCCCACTGCAAACAGTCCCTCCTATGGCGTGAAGTGAGCGGCACGCAAATGGCTGGTCACCTTGCATACAGATTACCTTCCTGAAGCTAAGAAGCTTCTAAGAAGAGTCGCAGTAGCAGTTCTATTCCTGCGTGCACATAATGTCAAATATCGGTCACCGGCGCTCGTCGTAGCAGCTAGCTGTCGTTGGCTGAACCTCCTAGATGCTGAATCTGTGATTTGAAATTGCCTCCAAAGTCTATGAACCACAGAAGGACTCACATTTAGCCATCCGGCCACTTCTGTTTGACTTTGTCCTGCCTCTACTCTCCCAATGGCTTTCCATCGTAGTTCTGCAGGCAAATGATGCCTGGAAGTCATTGTTACGAATTGGCTATCTCAGTTTTCTGATGTCACTATCACAGTGAAATATGTGGGCTTACTCTCAAACATGGACTTTTATGCTTCTCACAGATGACGTATTCCGAGTGCAGCGTCACTAATTTGCATATTGCAGTTTTACTCAGTTACTCTTACTTGGCAACATATTCAAATTTTATACGGTTTGGCTTATTTTTTAGGGAGTTATCACTATTTTTTATTTCCTTAATTTATGATAACCAGTGTATAATGATTGTACTAACACATAGCTACCAATAACTTTATGCTTTCTAATATTTCTTTTCTTTTCACCATCTCATTTGTGTCTGAAATAAATATATGACCTCTTTTGAGTTCATTTTAGAAATATCATACATAAAAATATAAAATAAGTAATAACTTGTTTTTATTTTCAGCATGTTTCTGTATTTTCTTGGTTGTATAAGAAAACAAAGGAAGAGTTTATTACATATTACAAATTTATTATTATTTTAAAATTTATTTATTTTTTAAATCCCATGCATGCATAAAATATTACTGTATAAAAGCAAATCTAGTACACTCTTTAGGTCTACAGATTTAATATGTTATGAACTACTTTCAATTCCCCATTTATTATCTAGTCTAGAAATTTCTATATCCTGGGCATCAGTAGTTTTTTGTATTTCATAAGATGGAAAGGAAATTTTAACATTCTGTCAAGAAATTCTGCATAAAAATGGAATCGACAGTAACAAAGTCTATTGAAACAACCAAATACAGTGGCTGAAATGTATCAATGATGATGGCATGACTTTTTTATTTAGCCTTCAAACATAGCAAACCAGATACTGATATAATCTGTTTTATTTACATTTTCAAACAAGTTTAATAAATTACATGCATCCTAAAAATTGAATTATAGATGAATTTTTCTGGTACCGTATCCTCTTTCCCCCAATGCATATGATCAAATGCTATAATTTTTTTTATACTTCACACAAATAAAATATGCCAACATAAAATTAAATCTGTTTCAATTAATTATATAATATTTTAATTAATCCATGCACTGAGGCATTCTTATTACATAGTCACAACAAAAGAACACAAGAAAACGTTTGCACACTTGATGCACAATTGGAACGTTCAACAGCCAACAATATATAACAATAATAGTTTATCACAATTTTTAATATATATATTTATATATATAGATGCATTTATTTTTATATATGTATATATCATGACTGCTAACAGCAGCGTCTACTGCTATAAAAAGCTTTCTTTGATATAAAACAAAATTAAAACAGTCTATAAGTTTTACCACACTTTGCACATATCACATTGTCAGATCAAAATGGTTTTTAATTTACTACAGGAAAGCTAGCTGAAGAATTTGAACTTAATCGATTGCAGGTAATCTACAGACCTTTGTATATAATAAATCCTGCATAACTTGCATACTAAGATACAAAATAAATATATCCTATCTAAAAGTAGGCAAAAGCATACTTGTCTTTGATTTAACTGCAAAATTCAATTCAGATTTTATCTTAAAAAGTCAGGAATGTAATGTAATTGAATGATGCATCTTAACATTTTAAATATTTTTAAACAATAATCCCAATTAAAACATATCAAATATGGCAATTTGAACACCAATAAGATAAAAAAAAACTTTTGAAATAAAAGTAAGCATTTGCTTAATAATGCATGTTTTTACAGCAAAAAAGCTTTTGACTATTTCTAAGCTAATAACACAATCAACATATTACACCTTACAATTCACTCTATTTATATACATAAAAATCTTGGGATCTGCTGATTCTAACTGTGTTGATCAATTCAAGAACAGCAATAAATAAAAATGTAACATGAGCAACTAGAGAGAAGTACTTTTATAGTATGTACTTAGAGGTTTCATTCAGGTAGTTTCAATACTGAAAAACATTTCTTTCATTTGTATAATTAGTGCTTTAAATATATATATTACAATTATGCTTCTGGGAAAACAGATCAGAATTGTCATACGATTAGTAAGGTAGACCTTATTTATGCTATATATAAAATATTTCATTTTATCAATAATTCATTTCAAAAATTTTTTTTTTTCTTGTTGATCATATAAACAACTAAAATGCTTTTAACTGCTAGCTTGCAGAAAATAGGAAGTACATTTACAGTTCTTTCTGATGCTTCATTTTTGAGAAAAACAGAACGCCTTGTCAAAAAGTCTTCATGCACATATTGTTTTAAAGAAAACATGAAAAGTTAACTTGTACAAGCACAGCCAGCAGATAAATTCATACAAAAGTTCATTTCTTATTTTGAATGATAAAATTTTACAATTAATAATTAAAGGAGCTAAATTACTGATTATCATTAGTTCTGGGTTGCGATTGAAAAGTTTTATGAAAACTAGTAACTTCAGACTCACAGAGCGAATCAATGGACAATGGTACAGATGCAGAAATATGAGGAGAGCCTAATTTACAGGGGGTGTGCTCTATCTGTTGATATAAACGTGTATTAGATGTCATTATACGATCATCATATAATGAAAATCTAGCATTTTTTGACTGATTAGATTTAGCTCCATCCGAATTATCATCTTTATTTTCCCTTTCGGCATTTACTTGGTGACCAAGTTGATTAACATTTGATTCACTTCCTGCAGATATTATTTTCAATGGGTTAGGAGCTAAATTATTAGCAGTAGTTTTACAGCTTTCTAACTTTGCTATTGGTAATGTATTAGGTCTTTTCATCTTAGGATTATTATCAGAACACAACTGAGGATGCGTTTGACTTTGAACAAATCCATTTTGAAAAGGAAACTTTTTACTACTATCTCCTTCAAAATGCTTTACATTAGTTTCTTCAGGTACTGTCTGACTATAAACTTGTCTGTTTGCTACAGGACGTACAACTGTTTGTGTCATACTGAATTCATCATTTGGATCCATAACATAAACTTCGGTATCCATACTTTGTGTTTTGGTTAAATTTGTAACACCTAAAGGTTTTGGAACTGTATTATGCAGCTTCGGCACATTAACAGTTGGAGGTTCTATGGCTTTGGGAACTGTTGACCCTTCTATAAGTTTGGGAATAGTTGGATTTGGCTCAGCAGCTGAAGTACTTTTTGGAAATTTGAAGAAATTTTTAAATCCAGTTATAATTCCCCGTTCTTCCTTTTTACTTGATTTCACGGCACCATTTGCCATTTGTAAGGAATGGCCATTACCAGGAATATTGGGCTGCTTCGGCATGGTGCTGACGATGTGAACTGCATTCTGTACGTATGGTATTGGATTAACTGCACGTGTCGAGTGACTCAATACATCATTTTGTACCAAAGCATTACTTTCAGATTGTTCATTTGTTTGAAGAGTATTGAACAAGTCTGCATCCAAATTAAAACTGTTGGCTGAATTATTACGAGAACTAAATTTATCTCCTCTCTCAATTAAAGTATTTCCACTGATGGTCACATCTTCAGCTGGTTCAATTATTAAATTACGTTCCATGATCGGATTCTTGCCTTGATATGGTTGCAAAGGTACTGTGACTCTTAGATTAGAAGTAACAACATTGTTTGTTGTTAAGTTTTTAAGATTGTAACCATTACTACTAGAATTACTTGGACATGACCTTGGTGTTAATTCACATGGTGACATAGTTATAGTAGTTTCGGCAGTATTTTCAGACATACTGAAGTCGCCACTATATCGGTTATCCAAGCCCCAATTTGTAGGACTTACACCTTCCGCATTGCTTTTCATTACTGGCATCTCAAAAGTTGATCCCCTGAACCAACCATTACCTGATGATTGAACAGTACCGTTACTAGTTCGAGTTTGTGATGCCGACATTGGATTTACTGTAGGACTTACTCCTTGAATAGCAGTACCAGCTGAAATGGAAAGAAAAATTAATAACATGTTAGAATAAAAAGTCAGTATGAAAATTTAAACACCAAATGATAAAATATGTATAAAAATAATGCTGGAAAATGTCACATACATTTCAACCTTTTTTTTTTTTTTTTTTTTTTTTTTTTTTTTTTTTTTAATAACTGAAAACAGAAACATGAAACTTGAGTACTATTTAGTTTACCTTAATATCTTAAGTCCTTCTGTTACTCAAAAGTACTGCCTAAGAATAAACAACAAAATAGCTCTAACTTTTATAAGACTGATGGAGTAACTGACTGACAGAAATCATTTCATATGACATAAACATGTTCTGAGCAGTAAATAAGTACAGTTCTGAAATTTTTTCTATTTAACCCCCATTCTTGTTAGGTGTTAATTTCCCCCCCCCCTCTTCTTCCATTAAACTTGCATTAGTGATTGATAACTGGTGTAAGAACAAAACAGAAATAATTAAATGGCCTTTCACTGCATTATAATAAATGTTTGTAAGTTTTTTGTAAAAAAAAAAATATTTTTAATAAAGTTAGGGGAAAAAAACATGAAAGTACCTTTAGTGCGGGTAGTAATCCCCACCAATTCTATGATTTTCTGCCAAGGTTTTGGTAATTTTTCAAAAACTTCGGCCTAGAAACTTGGTGGTCACAAGTCCAAAAACAGATCAATCTCATTTCGGACATCCTGTGCAGAATGGAAGATTCAGATGTTAATGCTAAAAAAGAAGTCTGAGGGAGTGATGTCAGGGCTATATGGAGCAAAATATGTGGCAAAAGATCCCATTCAAATCTGTATGACATCCAGCCAGTGAATGCAGATACATGTGATCTTACATTACCTTAATGGAACATTACTTTTCTGTGCTGGAACTCAGTTTGACGTTTTTTCCTGATAGCAGCCTCAACACGGACTAGCATCTCGCTGTACACCTTACTGTCGAGGGTTTTACCTTTTCTCAGATACTCTTTATAGATAATACCATGGGCATCCCACCAGATGTAAAGCATGATTTTTTTGGTAGTCAAATTACACTTGGCGACAATGCTGACAGGCTCGCCGGGCACAGAGCAACCCCTTTTTCGGCCTGTATTGTTGAAGTCAATCCACTTTTCATCACAAGTGACAATCTGGTCCAGAATATTGTCTTTGCATTGATATTCAAGCAGATTACTGCAGGCCCGATCATATCTGTTCTTATCTAGAGACTGAACTTGTACATCAAATTTATGCGATGCATAGCATGACTAATAGACATGGCACTAACGTCTAACTCCTTAACAAGCTCTCATGTCGTTGCATACTGATCTTCTTCCACAAGTTTTCACAGGCGGGCCTTATTTTGTAAATGTCAGCCATCAGTAGGCTGGCCAGAGCACTCTGCTTCTTGAATATCATATCCCTTTTTTAACTTTTGGTATCAAATTTTCGCAGTGTCATATGATACAACATTAGTACCTAAAGCTGTACACATGATTCAGTGACATTCTGTAGCTGACTTTTTGCGACAGAACTGGAAGTGAAAGATGGTTCTAATCTGGTAGTGTGATAGTTCCATTTCAGACACCTTGTACTTAATGATAATGGTATTTTTTTTTACAGATTTCACAATACATTGTACTAGAGCAAGTCTCTTGCTTTAAATACCAAAAATCATTTGACAAAATATGATTAAATATTGGAATGCAAACTGTTAGTGCAGATAATATTTGGGATGGCAGGAAACTTTCGTTTAAACCTGATATACACTGCTCGACATTGAAAATTCAACACCAAGAAGGAGTGGTCAGAAATTTATGCAAATTTTAGAGTAGACGCACGTCATTGAGTTATGTGAACGATGTGAGATGCGCAGCTCTCCGACGCACATAAAGTATGATATAAGGGAAAGAACATGCAGAATGGGCAATATTTGTTTCGTTATTTCTGCCAGACAAATTATCGAAGAAAGTTGGTTTTTGTCCCGGAGGATATGTGTAATAGGAGAGAATGCCAGGCCGCCATCAAGGAAGGCACTTCCAGCAAAGAGACGATTTTACGAGGGGTATGGTGATCGGACTGAAAAGGACGGGTTGGTCCTTACGTCAAATCGCAGCTGATACCCACATGGATGCGAGCACAGTGCATCGGCTATGGCGAACATGGTTGGAACAAGAAAATGTGCGAAAAAAGAGGGATGCAGGTGCAGCCAGAGTGACGTCAGCATGCGTGGATCGACACATCCACCAACAAGCTGCGACGGTCCCGCAAGTCACTTGTACCGCGATTCTGCAGCATGTGCGAGATACCCTGGATGTTCCCGTGCTGACGAGAACCATTTCCCGTCGACTGGTTGAACGTGGCCTGCAGTCACGGCATCCATTAGAAGACTGCCATTGACCCCACAGCATAGATGCCAAAGTTTAGAATGGTGCTGAACTGAAGCGATGTGGATGACAGAATGGCAGAACGTTGTGTTCTCAGATGAGTCACGCTTCTGTTTATCCAGTAACAATCGCCGCATGCGTGTATGACGGCCCAACGATACTTGGATAATGTATGCCGGTGGCAATCTCCTACTTTCAGGGGCTGCCTAATGCAATTTTGCAGCAGGATAGCGCCCGACCACACAGTGCTTGCATCTGCCAACATGCTCTGCAAGGTATACAGATGCTTCCCTGGCCACCGTACTCTCATGACCTGCCAACGATCGAACATATGTGGGATGTGATTGGACGCCGTTTGCACATTCTTCCCCTGCCTCATTCAGAAGACAAAGTGTGGCAAATGGTTGAAAGGGAATGGAGAGCCATCCCTCAGGACACCATCCGCACTCTTATTGACTCTATGCCTAGACGTGTTTCTTCGTGCATTGCTGTCCGCGGTGGTCCTACATCCTACTGAGCCCACGCCGTTCTCGCTCTGCGTTCTGACTATCATTTTGAAATAAAGATTACTTATTGCTGCTTGCTGTCTCTTTTTTCCAAATTTCATCACTTTCTGACCACTCCTTCTTGGTGTTGCATTTTCAGTGTCGAACAGTGTATTAAGAGATTTTTTTAATCTGATAAACCTGAGGGCATGGATTCACAGATGTCATTTTACCAATTTGAGCAATGAAATACAGAACCAACTGTTGCATAAGAAATCTCGACTTTTCTTTTGACTCTTCAACTACTGCTGACGAAATTTCTGTGTCTTAATGATCCATAACATATTTTCCCTAGGGAAAAAAAAAACTAATGATATATATTGTGCATTGGAAGCAAATGAAGCTTTAATTTAGAGAAAATGTGATAAGTCACTGCAGTAAATATGAAATTAGTGGTTCAGTTCTTAAAAATTCACAACTTGAAAAAAAAAAAAAACCGCGCTCTAATCCTGATGGAAAATTGTATTATAAATGTTTATATAACATTGATGAAAATAATAGAAGAAAAATTAAAAGGTAGAACACCTACAATGAAATTAAGGGGGGGGGAAATGATGCTAAATCATATATTTATGAAAAAGAGCTGTAAGGAAAAAAATAATCCCCTCCGTGTTTTCCATTCATTCACAAATGAGCTGATGTTGAGATCTATTCAGAAATACACCATAATACATGGTTAACATGGAAACCTAGTCTTCAGCATCATCCTGCACAATATGACAAAAATTTTAGGCCTGCATATTAATCCTGGTGTTTCAACTTTAAAAAATGCAGAAAAATATGTAGAAAAGGTATATGAATATAACACATGAGAAAATAAAGAATCATGCACAAAATTATTTTTGTTCTTGCAATATTACTTTCTACATTATTTTTCTTCATTGAAATTTATATTTTAAGAGCACCAAATTTATACTAAAAATTTCTTTAATTCAGTCGGAATTGGTAATATTATGGAGAGGATTAAAGAAATGCATTTTTTATTTTGTACCAATCAAGTGACCACTTGATCATTCTAGGTAGTCAAACTTCCTGGTACATCTAGAGTTAAAAACCTTCAGTATTTGATAGGCCTAGACTATTACCACCTTTTTTTTTTTCATATTCCTCAGTCTCTTGTTTTAACTTTACATCTTAGCTTCGAAACTGGAATATTCAGGTAACTGCAGTTCAGGATATTGGCTTTCTACTGTAGTGATTTGTTGATTTTCTACACATATGATGGTAGGTAATGGTAGAATAATGCAGTGCAGACCCTTAATAATACATATTATGTAGCTAATATATAATAACCCTCAATATTATGATGCCCGGCTAATAGAAGGTGAGGTGATCATTAAACAAATTGAGATGCAACTTAATGGTAATTGGCATAATGACTGCCTAATGTACAGATTTGCTGCATGTAAATTTGGTTCACAATTTGGATCAGTACAGTTATATATGTAACTTAACAAATACCACCTGCAGTGACTTGCAGTGATGACTGAACTTGTCAAACATGCTTGTGAGCCTGTCAGGTGCAATCACAGCCACATAAATGATACTTCAAATTCTTACAAGTGAAAACAATGTACGAGAGTTCATGCATCCCACTGCACATGCCCAGAAATACAAAGAATAGGCAATCATGCTTCAAAAGGGCCTGCAGTACACTTCTCGGAAAAACAACCAATAGTAATCAATCTGCTAGCAATGTGTATGTGGAAATTAAAATTTTTGTTAAAAATTTTCAAAGCCCATGCAACAAATCTGAATTGTCTGTAAGATTTAACCTAAACAAATAATTTTCTCATCCTTCTTGCAACTTCCTTGTATAAACATACATCACATCACATCACATTTATAACATCATTCATACATAGTTAGTGGATTCCCCCATTCTGCTATTTATGTGCTTGTAGCACAACTCCTTACAGATAAAGCTCATTTTAAAGTAGTGTACCTCATTTTAAACATTTGAGGGTTCACAATTGTATTAATTCCTAATAAAAGAAACATTTTGAAAAATTTTTCATAAACAAACCGTACATTTATATCGATCCCAAAGAACTGGCAATTCGATAAGCCTCTCTTCAACACAAAGGGCAGTAAGTCGAGCTTCTGCATCTTGATCCCAACAATCTTCAATAGTTTCTTTCAGAGCTCTTATAGCCTAAAGAAAAAGAAAAACAAAATTTGCACAAATTAGTTCCTTTAGTTTTAAGACAGAAAAAAAAAAAAATATTCAATATTAACTACAGGAGGGCAATTATTTTCCTTATATTTCCAATACCTAAAATTTGAGATCATATATAAACCAGATGGTCTTATGCAGAGAAAATGACATGCAAAAAGCGAAAAATGTAAGAAGGAATTTAGGAAACTAAAATAACATATTAAAGATGCTTTAATTATTTCGTAACAAAATAAAATTTACATTCAGTATTTATAAATAGTAAAAATGAAAAGGAAATATTACATGCAATCAATTTAAATGCAATGCCTGAAAATTAACAATTTCTTTACATATTATTTTCTCAGAAAGTTTAATCATTAAATTCATGTGCACATCCTTTTCAATAGTTTGAGCTATATACATATTTATTTTGCTTTATGGTGACTATGGCAGAATTTGCTTTTCAAATTTAATGTAAAATCATGCAGTTAGTGGAGTATCATTTTCTACACTTTTTTAATTTTATTTTTTTCCAGCAGGAACTGCTGAACAAAAAAGTCTAACACTAAATACAATTTCATAGAGATTCATCATGAAATTAGAGATATATCAGCTGCTACAAGGTCACTGGTGACAATAAAAGTAAACAACTGGGTGAACAAATAATTTTCCTCCTTCAAAAACCAAAATCCAATGGTACATTCTCCTCCTTCTAGCAATAGAATCAAATTCTGAATCTTCACCACCATAATTATCTTCTAATTAATATTAACCTGCATCTTCCTGCCTCAAGAACATTCTTTCCTGCAAGAAAGGCACAGGTGCAATATTTTTGCCCTCTTCTTCCTATTTGATTTTTTTTTTTTTAAATCAGTATACTTTTCTGTTCTCTTTTGAACTAAAAGACCAAGGCCTAATGTTTCTGCAATTCATTATTAATGCATAGGACTATCATCCCACTGCATTATTATTAATCTCCATGCATTATTTCTATTGTCAGAGATCTGATCTAAAGATTTTGGCAGTAGTATCACATCTCGATTTGACCCTAGGACTTTTTATATATAAAATTTTCTCAATAAGTCAGTGAACTTTAGAAACTTTAACCCAAAATAAAAGGATAGTATTTTGCTTTTTAATCATATACAATTATTAGTTACAACATAAACTCAGAAATTTTTATACATTTTACTACATATAATACTAACATTTTAATAATATTCCAAATGCAGGAAGGTTATTCCTTTTTTACAGACACATTTAAAAAACATATTTGTAAAACACTAATTTCACCACTTTATCTTTCACCAGTTCTTTACTTTAATGTACACAAACATACACCTTCCTCAGAAAAGCTTTAAATTTTAAAAACACATTAAGCACCATATTACAAATCAATTCTAGAGATTTCAGAGAGAACTTAAAAAACTTACTGGATTAGTATCTTTCCATATGTCAGGAAATAAAGGTCGAGCTTTGTGCTTGGCAACAAGGACTTGCATTTGTTCCATGGTGGGATGATTTCCAATTTCAGCAACAAATGGAGCTTTATACTCTGGCACCTCTACTCCTGCATAGAAGAAAAATTATTCATTAACACAATAGACAAAATCAGAGTGGATAAAAACATTTCTTACTCATATATTTCAACTAGTTTCTTTTATATGTACAATAAAACTTGTACAATGTTTCTTTCAGATGTACAATAAGATTCCACTTAGTGCAAGGAATACATTCCAATAAGTTCCAGTGCTAAACAAACGAGCATTAAAAGAGCTCATCTTAACACATAAATACTAGGTATAAGTGAAATAGAAGGAAGATTATGAAATTTAATGTTCTTCTTTTGTTTCATTTTACGACATTTTATTGTTAAGTACTCTTCCATTACATTAATTATAGACTTGTTTATTGCTAATACTGATTTTTATTCATAAAATATTCACGAAAAGAAAAAAAAGAAGAAAAAAAAAAAAAAAAAAAAAAAAAAAAAAAAAAAAGATATTATGTTTGGGAACAAGGAAGAGTCTTCAAAATTTGACTTTTTTTTTTTTTTAAATATTTTATTTTGAGAAATTATATAGCATCATTTTCCCTTTCATGCTTCATTCAGCAATTAGCTACTGGTAGCAAAACATCACATAGCAAGAAGTGTAGATAAGTTCTACTGTATTGGCTTTACAGTTAGCTGTAAAGTACAACATAAATTATAGAAATTAACATCCCCTTTTTGGTAATTTTAGTATAAATATTTTTAACTCCAGTTAATTTAATTTTTTCTTCAAATCAAACTAGCAATAAAAGCAGAAATTAACCTTGGAAAAGATCAGTACATCTGGTTGCAAGTTCCCATAGTATCAAACCCAAAGCATACACATCTATTTGTTTTAAAGAAGATTCACAATCACGTAAATTGACAGCTCCTTCTAGTACTTCAGGTGCCATATAACGCAAGGTTCCCACCTAAAATGAAAATGAAATTTAATTAAACAACATTGTAATAAAATTTAACATACAATATTAAGTCTTAGATAATTACACTAGAAACCTTTCACAGATGACAAGTGTCATCCTTGTAACTTTCCTAGCTAAAACTGTAATAAAGTAAAATGTAAATATAATAACAGAATACACTTTTAATAACATTAACACTAATAACTAAAACAGATTAGAAGTAGCACAGAAGCATATACAATATTATTACAAATACACTTCAAATTGTTGTATGATGTTATATAATCCCTTGTATACGATGCAGTACAGTGCATGTATAATGTCAGCAAATTATTTCAGATTTTGAAAAAAGATGGTGATAATTCTAAAATATTACATTTACATTTGAAAATTAAATATCCTCAGTTCTATAGTTTAAGTTTTATCAAACTTAATAAGTGTAATTTGATATGATACAGCATACAGATGTGTATGGCAAATGCCTTAATATGCAGTAAGTGTATAGCTTATAAAGAAAATGTTCATAATGATATTGAAGTACGAGATAGTATAATTTGTGCTAGTGTAATACTTTGGGTACTGTCTTATCATTAAAGACCTCATTTTAAAACAGTATTAAGATTATCGATAAATCAAAAACACACCATCTTTAAGTGGCCAGCAGTTCTAATGATGTTCATTATAGTTTACTGTAACAAGAGCTCAGTGTAAACAAAATATTACTGTATTTTCTTTTCTTTTTTTTTCCCCCATATAAATGCTAACAATTCACAGTCACTCATTATCTTCTCATCACAAAATATTTGGAGGTACAATGTGAAAGTTGCATATGAAGAAAAGGCTATTTTCTGCTGGGTAGAGGAACTAACATTAATTAAGTGGCGGGAGAAGCAACTCAATCTTATCAAAATACAATTATTGACTGAAATAATTTTATAAGGGATGTGTACTCATTAAACTATAAATCCAGCAACCAAATAAACAAATAGACGAATCCAAAAAAAATTGAAAATCTACTATATTAATATATATGAAAAGCTGTTCGTACGGGGAGAAAACAAAGCTGGCAGAGTTCTTCAATGCAATATTATACACGGGTTATGCTAAGAAACTGGTGAAATCTTTCCATAAAAGAGAGAACCACACTCGTGGCAAAAATCACTGACTGTATACAAGAAGGATTAACAACTTATTTAGATTCCTGGTGAGCATATAAAGCAGTAGAATGAAAGAAAAAAAAAAAAAAGGGCAGGTTAGACTTTTCACCATGAATCATTAACTTAATTTGCAAAATATGCTGCTACTAAAATGTTTTAATTAAAGTAGATGCTACTCTGTTACACTGTGCACTGCACAACTGTATACAATATAATGATTTATTATATTATAATAATAATATGCATGATGCCGCTAACAGTATGTAATAGAATGCTATTTGCAATTATAAAAGAAATATAAATACTTTGCAATACAAATTAATTATATTACAAAAACAAAACAAACAAAAAAAGGCATATATTCTTACATACAAATATGCTATAAACACCCTACAAACAACTAGGAAATATACATGCAATACCATAGTACTTAATACATATTATTGTATAATTTGAGAATAGGTGTAATGACTTTTGTATATACACTTGGTTCTGCATTTTTCTTCCCCCCCTTTTCTTTTTTTTAATAATCTTTATATCAGTTTTACTCAAAAAGTCAAGTGGAATGAAACTTGAAATTCAGTACTCCCTCATTGTTCAGATTTTAATATTTTAAATTATTACGTGTTGAGTCGATTTTAAATATTAAGATATGAATTCTTAATTTGCCTTTTCATATTTTGGGTTTTTTGAGTATTTCTTAACAAAGAAATTTTTTAAAATTTTTCAAAATATTTTTATTTTTCAATTTGTGTATTACTTAAAATTCTAAAATTGAGTAGTTCTTTTATTTTTTAACTTTGAAGAATTTTTTCCAGGATGATATAATCTTTTTCTTCTAAATTTAAGCTTCTGTTATACAGTCTTAACATATAAAGACATATGAGACACAAAACAATGACCTCAAACTTAAACTGGTTTGGTACTAGCAAAACATTTGCGATGGTTACACTTTATTCAAATATGCTAATATACTCCCAAACAGAAATGTGCAAAAATTTCTAATCGAGGTTATTTATTTTTTGACAAATACAAATAAATGTTAATCAAATTTCCATCTTTGAAATACTCAGTAATCTCTAAATTAATTAATTACCTCCATTTATAGATTTTTTGGTGCATTATTCAGACTCATTTTTAACAGTGAAGAAAACAATGTAAATTTAGACTTGAAATTATTAAAATTTTATAATTTTCACACCACCATATTTGCTACAATACACTCTGTCAGAAAAAAATATATGCACCCAGAAGGTAACAAACTACTATCATGAAACTTAACTTATACATAGCGCATGAGGAGATACACATATGATTACGAATTAAGAACAAAAGATCATTTCATTTAAAAGTTATGACATAAAAAAGGTTCCAAATCAGTAAGTAGTCTAGCCACCTCTTGCAGTTACACAAGCCAAAACATGGCATGGCATCGAATCAAGTAAATCACCTATGACCCCCATAGGAAGTTCATGCTATAATCTTTGCAACTGGGCAGTTAATTCACCAATATTAAAGGATGGCTGCAGTTGCCTTCCAGAATGTCCCAAACGTACTCTACTGGTGAGAGGTCTGGTGATCTGGCAGGCTACAGGAGTAAGTCATAATCCTTGAAGACACTGCTGAGAGAATCACGCAGTATTTATTATGTGGATGAGCATTGTCTTGCTGAACAATAGCAACTGGGCAACTTGATAGCACAGGCAGTATGAATGGCGTTAAAATTTCATCTACATAACTGCAAGGCATCATAATGTCTTAAAGGATGACTAGTCGTGATCATGTGTCCCAACAAATCACTCTCCATACTGTCACACCTTGTGTAATTGCTGTATGCCACTCGACAACAAATGTCGTATCGGACCACTGGTCTGGCTGCTTCAACACGCATGTGCATTTGCCATCAGCACCAAGACTGAATCAGAATCCATCACTGAAGACCACATGACTCCAGTCGGTCACACTCCAGCTTGCCCAAGTTTGGCAAAAATCTAATCTACACTGCCTATGATGCGGGTTTAGTGGTAGGCATCTTAATGGGCATTAACAGCATATACTAGCCTGGAAGGTGGTAAATAGTGTCAAACTGATGCTAGTGACGTTGGTATGGAAGCAGCCACTCTTACGACTGCATGATTCTTGCGCTCATTTGTGTTCCTAGGATGCCCTGACCCTCTGTGATGGTAGATTATCCCTTCTGTGATCCACTGGAGCCAACACTGAGTAACTACATATTGCTCCCACTGAGGTGGCAGCCGAAATGCCTGTTCAACCAATCTGCTTTGCTGAGGCCTGCTATACGCCCCTTCTCAAAGTCTGACAACTGTTCCTGCTGCAGCCGGCTTATGTCCCAGAGGCATCTCTAGTACAATACCATCCATCCAAGTCGAGATATTCATTCGAATAGCCCTACGGCATCAACAATCATGCTTTTAAACTCTCCCAGCTACGCATCTGATATGCACATAGTGCGTATAGCCTTTCTAATTGGCCTCAAAATTTAAATCATATGCACATCTCTTACCAGACTACATTCCTGGAAAGTTTCATGATCGTGACTCGATTTCTTCTGGGTGCATATACTTTTTGTGACAGAGTGTACATAATGAAATGCATTCACAAAGTGCATAAAATTACTTCAAGCAAGACCAATCTGAGGTCACTACTGTATTAAGAGATATGAATATTACACTTCAATGCAATAAAAAATAGTTACTATGATAACATGAAGCATTTATATAAAGCTAAATGCAATGCATAGTAAATTACTGTGCAGTTAATTTAATTCATTAAAATCCTATTCCAAAGTCAGCTAAATACTAAAGGGGATTGAATTACATTGGTAGGAAAAAGTGCAAATTTTTGCTTAGTTTTGTTCTTGGCATGGGATTGAAAATTCGTCTTCATTTAGGGCATTATATGGAATGTGGAAGCCTTCACTCTTTAAAATGGGTTGCACGATGGAATGAACTCCCTCTTTTCCTTTTGATTTGACTGCTTCATTTTCTGCACACCCTCAATGGGTGCTTGCAAAAGGAGAAAAATATATGACAAATTACAGAAAAACAACTGATGTATTGGATCCTAATATTTCAACGAAGTGTAAGATCTGTTGAGATGGCAAATGTGAAAAGGAATTAAGATCAATGCTTTCAGTGGTGAAGCAGAGCATCCGGCTACTTCTTTTTCTCCAATAGCACTCTTACATCTACCAATGAAGTCTCCTGGACACAAGTCTTTGTTTATCCCATCCAGCAACAGAGAGACCTGCCTGATTCAAACATTAGTTGTACCAACGAGGATGCTTCCAATTGCTCTGTATCCCTTGCTGGATTTCTTAACGATGTTCTCACTTTAAGACTACTTTCCTTCTTATTACCATCACCTGAAAATCAGATGGTATAGTGGTTAGGGAAGCTGACTACGATACCCAAGGGTCTGGGTTCGAATACCAGAGAAGATTTGGTTGTAACAGTCTGTCTTTTTATAGGAGGTAATGGTGGCTGCCTATTAGGTGTCTCCACAATAAAATGGCCACCACTTCCAGCCTTAAGAGTGGCCAGTATTTAAAAAAAAAAAAAAAAAAAAAAACGCCATTCGAAAGAAAATGTTGTTCCTGTCTGATCTTGGTCTCTTACCATCATGATACTGTTCCTATACCATCTTGAGAGGCCATTCTATGAGATGCCAAGTTTTTTTCATCTGTCTGCAGACATAAATACCACCTTTTTGTTATTTATGCTACATACTTCCTTAGGAGAATTTTTTTATCTTCTCTTCCAAGTACACCCTGCCTCTGATTACTTGTAGTTCATCTGTCCAGAAAAATTGTAACAATGTAGTAAATCCTTTCTATTGCTTTATACAACTTGCTTAATAATAATCTTTTTCTATGTACTACCATCTCTAAGGATATCAATCTGTTTGACTTTTTTTTATTAATTAAAAAAAATCTATATCATTCTATCATCTATATCAATCATATCTATTCATCATATTGACTGTTTTTATTTAATTGAAAAAAATCTATGTAAAAATAAATAACTTAGTTGATATAAATGAGCTGTTTCTTTTTGTTTTCCTTCCACCTATATACTCTTACTAACGCCGGTAGTTTCCTCATGCTAATTTGTTTTAGTTTTTTTCAGAACACAATGCAATGCCTTTTAGTCATACTTTAGTTAATACCAAAGCACTGGAACACTAATAAGTATTTAGTCACAGTCTGTTTAAAAATAAGAAATGAATCAAAATATCTTCAAAGCTCATTCCATGTCACCTAGCCCAGGACAAGAAAGACAAAAACCACTGCAGCACAGCAGCAAATTTTACACCATGCAGATATGGATGAAATTTGATAAAAAGAATTATAGTTGATGAAAAGATATAGATATATATGATCATGATAAAAAAAAATTGGAAAAAAGGCCCTCATCAGCCCTTCTACCCCCAATTTTTTTTTAAATTGAACAGCGGGCATTAGCTTCCCCCCCCCAGCATTGGCCACTCCTAAGGCCGGAAGTGGTGGCCATTTTATTATGCAGGCACCTAATAGTCTGCCACCATTACTTCCCATGAGGGGACAGACAATTTACATCCATGCCTTCTCCGGGATTTGAACCCAGGCCCTTCGGTATCACAGTTGACTACCCTAACCACTATAATGTCTGGACAGCTCAAAACAAAGGTGACAACTCAAATGAAATGTCAGAGTAATGTCAACCATTCTTTTACTTCGCTGAGGGTATTTTGTCAGAAATTTTAACCAGTGGAACAATTAGCCATTTGGTGGTATTATCTTGAACTGGCTGACAAGTTTGTTAGATGAAAGAGACACTTTCTCAGTACAAATCTCAGCTTCTCCATCACTGCAATACCCCATGCATGCACCACTACTGATTCACGATTTTTGCCAAAGTTGAGATAACCATGTTTACTCAGTCTCTCTACTTGTCTGACACAGGTCCCTTATACATTTTCCATATCCAAAGTTAAAATGTTAAGTTAATTAGCAATATCAGGGAATATTCGAAACCACAACAATCAAGAAAAAAAGGCCTAACAGGAATGTTTCAAGAACTGAAAAAGGCACTAACACTAGTGAAAAAGGACAGCACTTTGAATGCAACAAAGTTGAATATATTAAATTAATTTAAAGATTAAGCAAAATTCAAGTACTTTCTAAACAATCTTTTATTGTCATATGTTATTAAAAATTAATGCCATATGTTATTTAAATTAAAACCACACAAAATGTAAATATTCAAAATTCCATGGTAAACATCACTAGGGATCATTAAAAATATATAAACTTACATCCATAAGAGAAGTTGACTCAGCAACTTGTTCTTCTCCATTAATGTAGTATTTGGAGCCTGATATACAAATAGCGAAACCAAAGTCACACAACATACAACTTCCATCTGCTTTAATAAGGATATTTCTTGATGTCAAGTCCCGATGAGCAATGCACATTTTTACTTTGCCTGGAAGAAGTAATGTATTATTTATACAAAATTTACCCAAAATCAACTCTTCAAGAAAAAGAAAGCAGATGTCATTTAATTAAAAATATATATATTAATTCTAACAACCTTCTTTTCTAATTTCCATATGTAAATGAGCAAGACCTTGAGTGATACTTTGAGCCATTCTACAGAACCACGGCCAATCGATAGTATTATTTGTTAAATAATCCTGCAAACAGCCATTTGGGGCATAAGAAAGAACTAGCAAATATTCAGGTTTTTCATCTACGCCAGTACGCTCCTCAGCCCCTGAAAACAAAAATAGTTTTTTAAGTATTTTAAAATAAACATGATAATAATAATAAATTATACACCACGAAAGACACAGAAGAAATTTGCCATGATGAAACTTGATCAACATTTCTTACTTCTCTTAGTATCTCTGATGATGAAAAGTATAATATAAACAGTCCATATTTAAATAAACAGAATTTTACACAAACTGTTTCTTAAGTCAGATTGCAAGAGAAATATTACAATGTAAAATTTAAGTACACACGCATTCACAATCACTGCAATATACTGAAATTCAAATGACTTCTTCTTTTAGACTGTACTTGTGTAAATTTTTTGCAACTATTTTTAATACCCAGTGCTTTTAAACCAGTGAAAAAACTATTAGCTAATTACCTGATGTGATTAAAATTATGGCTGAAATACTATTCGCTTTCACTTAATAGTAAAGCCAAAATATGGACACCAATAGATTTGGTTCATCCAAATTTCTTTTTAAATATACTTTATAGAAAAGAAAAGAAAATTATACTGTTTTAATTACATAATCGTTCAAAGAAATGATATGAATAAAAAAAAAGGATGGTAGGATTTGTTCAAAAGTGTACTTCTACATAATACAAAATACAGTGTTAAATGTACAGTACAGTAGAAGTCTGATAATCGGGCACGTTCGGGACCGGCTCGGTGCCGGACTACCGAAAATTCTGGTGTATCGGGCGGTAATTATAAGAACAATTAGGTTAATAATTAAACTAAAAATACAGTATGCAAATACATACAACAAAGTTTATTTTACATTTCATATAATGTATGTACACGTACTGTAAAACATATTTCACTTAGATTTAAAAAAGTCACGAATGTCTTTTTGTTTTCTTGACTTTTGGCGTTTAGTATAAAATTTATTTCTAATGATATGGAAATCAATAATTTCTGAAGCACTGTAGCTAGTACTAGCCTCAGCAAAAGAGATAAACTTATTTAGTGATTCTGCAGCTTCTGCCCAGCTGATTTTTTCCTTTTCTTCCGTTTCGGCATCTGAGTCATTTTCTTCAAGATTTTGAGTAGGCTGAGGGTTTACTACAATGTTGATAATGTCCTCATCGGTTAGTTCTTGTTCAACAGGCTCATTCTCGTCGATTAAAAGCCACTCCTCTACCTCATCTTCAGGCAGGTTTTTCAAGGGATTGTCAGTACTTCTAACGACATCCAAAACTTTGGTCAGAGCGTCTTGATGGTTTTCTTCCTCATCAGTCTGTAGAGTTAGGTCAGATGCAGGGTTTGCAGCTGGCCAAAGTTTTCTCCAGCATTTTTGGAGTGTTGTATTTTTTACCTGGTTCCAAGACTGTGCAATAGCATAGACGGCATCTTTTACTGTAAACTTTTTTTGAAAATCAGTCACGTCACAGTCGGCATTTAACAGGCCTTGAATAAAAGACCTTCTATAAAAGCATTTAAAATTTTGAATAACCCCTTGGTCCATGGGTTGAATCAAAGATGTTACGTTAGGTGGGAGCAGAGTAGCAACAATATTTCCAGAAACTAACTCATCTACTGGCGGATGGGCTTTGCAATTGTCCAAAAGAAGGATGGCTTTAGTATCTTCTGGTAGACCAAGGCTTTTGAATGATTCCTTGACCTCAGGCACAAAGTGGTGAAAAAACCAGTCTTTAAAGAGGGCGGCAGTTATCCACGCATTTGATTGAGCATCGTATTGGACAGGCAAGTGTGTAACATTCTTAAAAGCCCTGGGTTTTGCAGATTTACCTATCACAAAAGGGGTCACTCGGTGGTTTCCAGACGCATTAGCACATAGCAAAACGGTTAATCTGTCTTTGTTTTTTTTAAAACCCTTGGCTGCTTTTTCTCCTCCCCCAGCTAGTGTAGATGTTGGTAAACATCGCCACAATAGCCCTGTTTCATCAGCATTGTAAATCTGTTCAGGTGTTAAATCATTATCAGCCACGATTTTCTCAAACTCGTCTTTGTATTTTTCTGCAGAGTTTTGGTTTGCTGAAAGGGTTTCTCCAGTTACATCAAGTCTTCGAATTCCATGCCGAAACTTAAAGTTTCTGAGCCAACCATCAGAATAATTACATTCACTTTCAGCAACTCCTAAATCTTGGCCGAATTTCTTTGCCTTTTCAACAATCATTGGCCCTGTTACCGGCTTTCCTTCAGAACGTACTGCACTAAACCATTTGAACAATACACTATCTAGCTGTTCCAGTTTTGGTTTTTTTAATGTTTTTCTAGAAGCCAATTTTTCAGTTGTTACCGATTGAGAAGCAAACTTCATTAGTTCATCTTTTTGTTTTTTAATGTCATAAATAGTTGATGAGCCAATATTAAACTCATTCATTAAAACATTTCTATTCTCGCCTTTTTCTAGCCGTTTGATGATTTCTAGTTTCTGATTGAGAGTCAGTGTTACGTGTTTTCGTTTCTCTCCTTTTGAACTCGAAGGCTTAGGTTTTGAAAACATGGTCACTGTACAGTTAGAACGAAAATCACTTTTTTTATAAACAGTTTCAAAAGTTACGTTTACTGCGATGTGAAAGGACACAAAACAACAACGCACAAAAAAATGGCAAAGACGCTTCGTGATAGATTAACGGAGCTGCACTGCACCTGAATTTGTTGTGACAGCTGAGACTAGCCGGCCGCTAATTGTTTCCGAACAATACCGAACGCTTCCGGATGATCTCGAACTACCCCGAAAACTTCTGAATAGCTCTCGAGCGGTTTTATTTGCTTTAAAGACACACTTTTGGAGAAAACCAAAACTTTTACAATTTTTCGGAGCGATGCCGGACTATCGGGCATTCCGGACTGTTGGATGCCGGACTAATGGACTTCTACTGTAATTCAAAATCAAGCTTGGCAATAACCAAAGAAACTAGTCATCTGGGACTGATAACCCATTTTTAAAATTTTACCTGCTCACTTTACAGATGAAGGAAAAATAATAAACTTGGTAACATTTTTATCATTTGTCTTTGAAACAAATGAGCAAAATGTAGTTATTTCTAAACGGTTATGTTTTTCAAAAATTGAAGAAATAACAGCATTGAGTATTATAGAATTATTCAAAAGTGATGCTGTCATTTTTTATTTTTCACAGAAGGAAATTTGGTGCATCCTTGATCAGTATGCTAAGTAATCTTTTAAGAGTAAGAAAATTTATGTATGTTATGCCTTTGTATATTTTCATTTCCTTTCGCTAAAACTTGTAAACTTTGTGACTGACTACATTGGTTTTCTTTAAATCTTCCTTTTAGCTCACAACAAAAACACTTTTTCTAATGAAATTGTATTTTTAATCTGATTTGAAGGACATTATTTAATATAAAACTGAACATTTCACAATTATTGGTGTAATTAAATTCTCGAAATGTAATGATTACTTTGCGTGGCTTTGCACACAATTTCCAAAAGTCAAAAATAGCATAGGCAATTTTAAAATCATTTGACAATTAAGAAAACACTAATCAAAATAATAAAGCAGTTCAGAATTTTGTTTGTTTGTTTCTTACATGATTAAAACTTAAATTCATGTTAAGTTTTAATCATGTAACAAACAAAATTCTAATTAGACTATAAACAACCTTTCTCATTTTTAACTAAGTTTGACAGCACTTCTGAAAAAAAGTTGTCAGTGACTATTGCAAATCATACTGCTACTATGTGGCTTCAACATTTTAAACTATGTTTTCTGTCTTCAGAACTACGATACTTTGCTAAATGTAAGTTGAGTATGTTTTGTATTGCTTTGTTAATGTTTGCTTTTATGGAAATCATCGTTACTCTTCCACATTTGTTAAATTGGTAAGTTTACAATTAACAATATTTGAATACTTTTTGCAAGTAGGATAGCATTTCAGGTAGTTGCAATTTTAAAAATTACCATAATATGGAGATCAATTTAAATTTGAAAATTACTGTTTTGTAAGAAAATAAAAATATCTCTGTTCTTAGATTTAAACATTCCTTCAATTTTGCTTCAATTAACAATACTTAAAAATTTTTTCTGGCATCAGTATTTTCATTTTGGACAAAATCTAGCCTAGAATAAAAAACAAAAGTGGTGGCTTTTTATATTGCATTCCATATTTCAACTGTCTTTCACACTGCAACAGTGTAATCCTTGTCCAAGTTACACAATATTTGTTTTTTAATGACATTTTCCAAAAAGTATATTAACATTTATACTTTTCGTATAATTAATAAATTACGCTTCAAAAGGAATGTATTATATAAGCTTTTCAAGACATTTTCTCTTTCAAATCTACTCTTATTACTTCCATCCAAAATAAAATCCTACAATAACAACAAAATTCTGTAACAGCTGTTTTTGTCTACATCAGTGTTTCCCAATTAAATTCATTATAGACCTACTTTGAGCAACATACTGGAATTCCTTACGTGTTTTTAATATGGTATATAAAGAAAGTGGTGCAAGGAAAATTCTTGCAGCATTTTATAAATTAAAAGTTTAATGTTTCCAGAGAACATTCAGCTATCATTTAAACCTTTTTATGCCAAATTGTCTTAAATATGAAATGCATGTTTAACATAAATTTACTATCTCCAGTATTTATGAATAAACATGCTTAAGTTTCGGCAGTGTATCTGGCGACCCAAAAAAATTTGGGAAAGGGGGAAAAGGAGGAGGGAAGAATTAGTAAAACAAAGTACAGTTTTGTGAAAAAGTTCAACGTGAATTCACTGCAATAATAAAATGAAAAATACCACTCCTAAGAGCGGAAGCAGTTGCCATTTTATTGTAACCATTGTTGCCATTTATATAACAGGCAGCCACCGTTGCCTCCTAAGAAGGGATGGACAGTAACAACCATGCCTTCTTTGGGATTCGAACCCAGGGCCTTCGGTATCGTAGGTGGCTCCCCAAACCATTAAACCATTTGGGCAGCTCTGATATAAAAGTCAGCTTATGACTATTTAAGAGTTGTCTTTTAACATATGTACATAAGATGACTTCCAATTCGTTAACAGTTTACTAAGAATCTTAATCTGGCTTATCTATTGTTTTGAACGTCTATTAAATTACACATACTTTAATAATGGGAAAAAAAAAGATCTGATATGAAATATTAAAAACTTACCAAGGAGCTTGGGAAGGCACAAATGATCCATAAAAGGAAGACAATAGATATATCTTTCATTTATATAATTTTGGCGATTTTGAGATGAAAATATTTTTACAGCAACAGACTGGTTGTACAGAGTCCCTCGAAATACATGGCCATATCGTCCCCTGCCAATACTTTCTGCAATCTTCAAACTGTCTAAATTAAATGTTGGAGATGGTGGCAGTGGAGGTTCCATTAGACAGACAGAATCAGGACTAGGTTTTTGGGAAGATGAACACATGTGGTATGCAAAACAGGCAGCAAGCATGATTATGACAGCTAATGAACACATGGTGGCAACAGCAATTATCACAGTCTGAGTGTCATATGAGGCATGTTCCACATATCTTGGAGCTAAAAAAAAAATGCACATATTTTACACTCTGGAATAGACAGTTTTTTTTGGGGGGGGGAGTCTACAAATATTGCAAAAAAATACTGAACCTTACAGTTAATATACATGAAATAATAATAAAGATATCAGAAAAAGTTAAGATCCTGATTCAATATTTTGAAAATAATTATGACAATTACAATACATCACTTTGGGGGGGAAAATAAACTGCTTTTTTTTTTAAATGAAAGCATATAAAACATTCCATCAAGGATATAAGTAAATTATGAATAGTATTGATCTATTAATTATAATAAGGGCATTTTTCTTTCAGTACTTTTTTAACGTCTTTTGCATTAAGCATGATTTTGATTTAACCATTTAAACTGGCTTCAGTATAATTCTGGTTAATCAGGAGTTGACTGCATCTCTTTTTGAACCATGGTGTTGATGCTAGGAAATACTCAAGGCTAAATCTGTTATAAACAGTGATATGACAGCATATTCTGTCAGTTATGTGTAAGAAACATTATTGCATATATTACCAGCAAAGCTTATCAAAGCTGATATTTTCTCTCCTTCCACTAAAGACCCAATAATAATCCTTTGCTTAAAGTTAGCCCTCTACACTCCCAAAAAACAGCAAACTTATTTTGGGCATAGATTTTAAATAAAACTCCTACCACACTATATAACACTCCTATGACCTCTCCATTGAAATAGGCTTTCCATAGCATTCAAGAAATTAAAGAAATTACTTTATCTCCACTTCAATGAAGATACAGTAATTTTTGTTTGGTGTTTAAATTTTACACTAGTTTGTCTTTCCGTTATTAGAATATGATTTTAGCAGAAACTATGCATAACTGACAAGATCAAGCACCCATTGCATTTTGAATAACATGACAGTCAGAATACCCAAGGTCTCACACATTCAGCTACAGCAAAAACCACATGAAAAATCCAAGGATCTAATTTTAGTCTTAAGGCCAAAGAGCAGGTAGCCTAAGTCACCATTTATTTATTTCAGTTACAAAAATTAATTATGACTACATGTATGCATCAACATAGCTACACAGGAATGTTTATAAAAATTTACAACCAAATATATGGTTATTGCTTTAAGAAGTGTGAAAATTTTCATAGAAATTATGTCTTCTTGCAGTAAATTATTAAAATATGTAATGAGAATTACAAAAAAGAAAACAAAATTGCAGTTAAATATTTATCACCCCCCCAAAAAAAACCCACCATGCACAAACTTTGCCAGACATATACACAAAAAGATAGTTAAAGAAAACAAAATTTTCTCTCCCCAAATCAATAATTAATACTTCCTCCCAAAAGGACATGTGCTAAAAATGCATAACTTACTTGCTTCATTTTCGTCAGAAGGTAAGAAGGATTCTGAAACGTTCACATTGCACATGTCCCCATAACAACAACAAAATTTTGTTGTTGTGTTGTTGTATTTTTTCTGAGGCTTCTTGGCACTTGCAATGCAAACACCTTCACTGCAATCAAACTCAGCTGCAGCCCAGCAACCTAATTAAAATAAAAATCAGTAAGCTATACATCGTGTGTACACTATGTGTCTTCAAGTTCACACAAAACTTAAAAAATAAGAAATTTCAACATGGAGTAGTGCACAGCAATATTTAGCAACTAAAATGGACCTACTAAATGAATCCTTTTAACTCCTTCCTGTTCTTTTCCATATGGAAAGAAATTATTTATCTATCTATTTATTTACATTTTAAATCTTGAAAAATACTGAGCATATTAGAATCATAACATTTTATCTTTTATTTAAGATCTTAGATTCTGCATGACCTCAGAAAAATAATTCGGAATGAAATATATAGTGAACTAAAATACACACAGTCTCAAAGCTGCATCAAATTATGATCACTTCTGAAGAATAAAAATTTTTCTAATACATTTCTATATTCTTTTTTTCAGAGACCTAATGAATGTCCGTTAAATAGTGAGTTTAAATCACACAACCACAAATCAGGAAAATTAAAGACCATTACTTACATAAAACCACAAGAAATACATTTAATACAAAAACCACTTTTTTATGATAAAAAACAGAAGAAAAGAATTCAGAATTGTTCCAGGAAGATATTATTGTTTACACATAAATTTTATTCAAGCAAGCAAGAGAATCAGAGAACCAGCAGTAACTGCAGGCCTTGCAGTCAGATTATAAAATGATATCAAACATAGCAAACTCTTAAGTGAATTTTAAAAAAATCTTAACTGAATAGGTCAACACAAAAATTGCATATTATGAGCAGTTACTCAGAAAATAAAATATTAATGAGAAGAAAAATTTTATAACAGGTGATATAAAATGACACTTACTAACATAAAAATCAGGGAAATAAATAATTATTATTTTCATGATGTGCATGAATTTAAAGATATTTGCTCCCTTCACATATATCATAGTGGCATTTTAGATGCATTTATGTCTCACAATTAAACAAGTTTGTTATTTAGAAAGTGACCTTCTCCATTATATTTCAATTAAAATTTAATTACCACTTCAAATTCCAAGATTACATAGCTGCTGAAATGATTCAGATTTTTGCTTTCGTTATTCAAAAAGGAACCAATTTTACTTTTAGTTCTCTAGTTTAAGTGTTTTTAATATGTTATACTTTTGGGGGGGGGCAGAATAACACAAGCATTCTAAATTTCATTTTCCCTTTATTCATATTTAAAATTCAGTACAGGCTTAACATATAATACACAAAAATCAGGAAGCCACTGAAGCAATGGTGGATAGCAAGCATGTCTCTATTAAATTGCAACAGAAACAAATGCAGATGTAGTATATAAAGCTTGCCTATACCACTTGAATAATTTTTTAATAATTAATGAACAACCTTTATGTGTATTACCACATTAAATGAATTTTAATCCATGCTCAGGTAGCAGAAAAATTCTGTACACATTGTTTGAATAATTTCCCACTAATTAATGAAAAAAATCATGAGTTTAAGTAGTTACATAAATATTGCCAACAATTTATACACCACTCTAAACTTCATTTACATTTATAAACAGAAAATTACACTAGTCAAAACTATGTAGAGCATATATATACCAGTAATTTAATTACATATTAATTCCTGCATAAGCCAGAATAAAAGATTTAAAAAGATTTACAATTAATGACTATATGGTTTACCTTGTGCAATAATAACAGTCTTATTTACACTATCTTCTTGCCATAGTGCATAACAAAATTTTGTATTAGGGCATCTTTCAGTTTGGTTTCCATCCAGCAACTCCCCTGTTTTGATGGGCTCAAGTTCTTCATCAGTTGATGATTTCTCTGTGACAGAGACTTTGACAACAGACATTTTGGAATATGCACAGTATGTTTCATGGCCAAAAGTATAGCCTGGCGAAAAAAAGAAATCATTATAAATAAAACATAGATTTTGTAAATCTAAATATATACATATTAAAGAACACACCTTTTTATTAGATTCATTTTAAAAATCTCCTTAGAGAAGTTGCCATTATTTTCAAGCATCAATGAAAGCATTCCAAAGAATATCATCATTCCATATGACAGGAAGAATATTATCAGAAGTAATATCACAAGGTTAAGTATCAAGTTTTCTTTAAGAACAGTGAAATCTCCTATGAAAATCATCTCTTATAGACAATTATCTTTAAAATGACCAATACTTCTTAAAACACAGATGAATACTATCAGCGATCATAACCTTTCTAATAAGACTACACAACAAAAATCAATGAGACATGGGTGATCATCTCAGGGAGGTTTTACTGTATGTATGCATAAAAATATAGAAGAAATAAATGGTATATAGTGATTTTCAGTCAGATTTCAGAAAGGGAAAATAGAAAGTGAAAATAAATAAATATGTGAGAACATGCAGATTTAAAGAAGAGAAACAAAATTCAACTTCAGCTTTGACTATGCAATTATATTCTGCCTACATATATGTATGAAGTTTTGCTCAGGTAATTTTTATTATTCTGAGGTCAAATGCAGTAACTATATTTAGATTAGTGATTTTACTATGGTATAACATCCCCCTTTTTTAGTTTTTAATAATGCTGTTGACTTATTTTTCACATTTTAATTAATTCTAATACTTTCAAAGGTCCTTTACTAAATTAAAAAATGTGTTATAGGATAAAAGGCATTACAATAAAAAAAGAAAAAAAGTTACACGCATGTACAATGCAGCTCAGAAGTACCTTGTATAACAAGCTCATACACCCATAAAAAAAGTATCTAACATAATGAATTCAAACCCATAAGAAATGCATATGAATTTTGTCATACATTAAACATCGGAGTTCAATTCACATTAAACACACAATCCTACTTTATTTTAATGCAAACACACATTTTTTTTTTAAATGGTCTGCATCTAAACAAAGATGAACAGGCAGATAAATATTTCTTTAACATAAAATTATCACTTTAAGATCTGCAGCCCTCCTTTACCAGCAACCTAATGAAACTCAAGCGATTTTGAACTCTCTTAATATAATTGGTGTTACACATGCATTCATGATTAATGTATAATTGAGCACGTTTATTATCAGTTGTTGATTCCTTTCATAAACTCTACTTTCAGAATCTCCAGCAAAAAAAATCTAATGGATTTAATTTACTCCACCATGGCGACTATGCCACCAAATGGCCATACCCATAAATATTAGTTCCAAATACACATCTTAAAAAACTGTGTGGCTCTGTGAATTTAGTGATGTCAACTTTCAGTTGGTGGAAGTTTAGCCGAAAAGCAAAACAGCAGATTTTAGCCAAAAATCCCCCCCAATAAACGCTTAAATTCAGAAATCTGTTAATCAAATTGCATTGTCAAAAGTATAAGCTTTACCCAAAAGTATTACCTTAGTTATGCTATTAATTAAGGAGATCCCATAATTTATTCATGACATGAAATTGTACATAATTTTGCAAAGAGAATTATTTCATCTCTCCTTTCTGTTAAAATACATGATAAATTATTTTTCTCCTTTTTAGTTCATTAATTACTTTATGAATTTTAAATAAAAGCTTACTTTATGAAAACTTTTTTTGCGGTAGACCCCCCCCCACATCTTAAATTAGCATGTTAATAGTAAAAGGTCTAAACTCTCACTACTTACGCAACAAATTTTGTCTTTTTCTGACCCTGTTTATAAAACACTTAAACAAACAAACGAACAAATAAAAAAATAAAAAAAAAAAAAAGAAAACCTGAAATGTTTCAGAATTTAAATTACGTCCAAAGGGGGGCGTTTATTTAACATTTTTATATTGTGTTATTTCATATCGTTTTTCACATTGTGTTATCTTTATTTATTAAATATCATGTTCTTCACACTTTAAACCATAAAATTCAGTTAAAAAACAATAACGCAAAATAATTTTAAACTGAGCCTATCTTTAGAATTTCCTATACGCAGTCTCACGCGCTAAAGATAATCCCCCCCCGTACAACGTTGCCATTGCTGGCTTTGAAATCCTTGAGTTTGTTAATCGAAAATTCGTTAAAGTTTTACAAAATATGAAATCGATAATAAAACAAATTTAAAATTTGGGCTTCCAGATATTCGCAGCGGGATTACGTCATTCAAAATTCGATGGCTCTAGGTACCGTCATTTGATCACAATGCGAGAAACATATATTTATGCACATTCTTCATTATTTAATTTCTTTAAATATAACACAGGGTTGCAATACTTGGTGGCAACAATTTGAAAAGTGAACCGACATTTAACGTTTTCGACGCAAAATCGCAAAATGAAAAAAATAGTCCTTCATGGACAAAGCCCCTCTGGACTAATAAAAATATTTATTTGGAGCTTCTCACGAAAGGAAAACAAACTCAGCCTCTTTAACAACATAAAAGCATTTCCGAAACGCTCCAAACAACTCGCTTCTTAACGCAGACTGAGGCAATGAGCTTTAAACTAAAAATTGTACTTCACAAAGGGTTCGTAGACATGCAGTCGTGAGACTGAAAATAACTTTTAATTGCATTAGCTGGGGCAATGGCAGTGTCACTTGCCGACTGAGGTTAAGAGGTAGGCGTTACTCGCATTCAACTACTAATCGTAATAAAGCACAAAGGGAAAAGAGGCACCTCTTCACACTTCAATGGACTGCTCCGTTGAAGAAAAGTAGGCCAACGCCTGCCATGTGGCACGAACTTTTTTAGCGGGAAAACAATTTTTTTTTCCTCCGTAGCAACTTTCGGCATCTACAGTTGCGGCATATGTCTTCACTCATAATGTTTATAAAAAAAACAAAAATGTAAGTAAAAAGTGTATACAGGTGAGCAAGATCCACATATTTTCATTGCCAGCAGCAAGGACAAGGCGAGAAAAATATGCATTGTGATTTTTTAAAGCTTAGCATCATGTAAACATCAATAAGTATCAGGATAGTGACGGCTATAACCTTGGTCACAAACTGGAAATAAATAACGATATCTGTTTACATATGAATTAATGTATTACAGCCACCTTTCGACATATGTTTCTTTCCTATGAAATTAAACTCCAACTATCAAGACTCTATAGATCAGACTTTCTCAAACTTTTCAAATTTTGTAGCACATAAATATGAAAAAAAAATAATAATATGTACCACCATAAAAGCATTTCGCCATTAAAAATCAATGTATCCTAAATGGAGAGTATATATTCAAAGAATAAAACTCTTTAAATTTATATTATTTAATTATTTTCGTAAATGAAACTTTTACATTACAGTAAAATATAAATAAGTATACTACAAGTATAATGGAGTGCCGCTACGATTCTTGGAAATTGAAATGGCATGCCAAATCTTTTCCATATTTCGATTCTACGGCTCAAATGATGCCACTCTTCCAAATTTTGTAAAAACTGCACCAGTAGTTTTTAAAAAATTAGCTCCTCGATGTAAATTTAATTTGATATATATTTATTAATATCTCTTTTTTTATTTAACTTACTCGATTCCTTCTTTCACATTTCGAAATTTAGGTTCATTTCAAATAAAATCCGCCCATTTTTTATGATTTATTTTTTAAATTTATATTTTTAAATATTTTTTATAAATTTTTCGAAAAACATTTTGAATTATAAACCTATAAAATTTTTGCCATCATCTTAAAGTAAAGTATTTCTAAGCATACTTGCAAAAACTTAAAAGAGTTTTTTATTCAAAATTTCCTCAGATATACGTGAATTTATATATTTGCGCGCTTTGAAACTTGGCACATTTCTTAATAGCGCAAATGTGGTTTACGCACTTTGTCAAAATTATTTGAAAGTATGAACGATAACTTTTTTTTCCCTCTCTTCTGGAATGAAAAAGAGAAAAGGAATCTTGGCGAAAACTGAAAAAAATACGCCAACACAAATTTTTGAATTTCTCCGTACGAAATGCACCAAATTTTACAAAATTTAATATTTCAGCCGTAAAAATAATAATATTTTTTTATTAATTTATAAATTGTGCCGTAAAATCGAACTATGCAAAAAAACTGGCATGTCATTTCAGGAAAAGTCCGATTTTGTGTCAAAATACCTATGTTAGAATGATGTCGTACATAAATCTAATATATATCTTAAGTCACGCTTTCAAGACATAAAAAACGCAATTTGAATTTCGTCAATCCGCCCAGTAGAACAGGACATATAGAACTGTCACACCCCCCAGTGCACATGTACCACAGTTTGAGAACCGGTGCTATAGATATTCGAAACAAAATTCGTTAATTTATGTACATGTTTTTAATATTTACTTAAATACTGCAAGATTTAATTGTTATTAATTTACATCATTTATGATATTTATTAAAAAATATATTACCTTAGATGAATAAAATAATATCTTAATTTAAAACAAACAGAAGTAAGTTCGGCTCTTTTTAAAAGATGGGAGAGAAGAAAGAAAAAAGTAAAAGAGGGGGAAAAAAGAATGAAAAAACTAAAAAATGGCAGCTTTGTTTAATTTCGTGCAGTAATAATTAAATAAGTTTATGTGCTTAATTTAAGGCTGCGCCGGCAGACAAAAATATTTTTAGTTGAAAAAGAAATGCTTGAGTGTGCAATCAAATGAAAAAATTATTTCGTTATTAAATTTTGTCTCGGAAACGTGTTTTGTCTTGCCTTACGGGGGGGGGGGGTTTTTTTTAATTCAAAGGGGCAATTTGCCCAGAAGGACTTTTAATTTCGTTTTGGCATTTTGCGTTGATTCACTAAAAACGTTGTTTCACTTTTCAAATTGTTGCCACCAAATATTAGAGTCCTCCATTATATTTAAAGAAATTAAATAATGAAGAATCTGCATAAATGTATATATGTTTCTCGTACTGAGATAAAACAACGGCACCTAGAGTCATCAAATATTGAATTGTTTCCACCCGAATATGAGCATTCAAAGTCAAAATTTGAAATTTGTTTTATTACCAATTTCATATTTTGTAGAACTTAACGAGTTTTTGATTAATAAACTCAAGTATTTCAAAGCGCGCAATGGCAACTTTTCCGGAAAATAAAAAAAAAAAAAAAAAAAAACATTTTTATCTCCTGCGCGCGAGACCGTGTATGGGAAATTCTAAAGATATGCTCATTTTCAAATTATTCTGCGATATTGCTCTTGAACTGAATTTTATGGTTTAAATGAGAAGAACATATTTAATAAATAAAGGTAACATACAAAATACAAAACGTAAAAAAAAAAAAAAAA
>KK115652.1:67826-78301 GCA_000611955.2 Stegodyphus mimosarum | reverse complement strand
CGACGCGTATTCGAGAGATCATAGGTTCTAGATCCAGAGAGGGCATCGCATATTTTTGAAGTCTCCTGCTTCAAAATAACTGAATAACTCTACAAAGTTCTATTTCAAACATTTCTTGAAGTATTGATTAGTATTATTTCTGCCCTTATTTACGCATCTACTGGAAATTAAAGATTTCGCACAACCGAGGTCCAGGTCTACAATTTACCGTTACGTTTCGTTTTAAATACTTGAAAGATGTACTATATTTCAAAGATGCATAAATTTTCCCGCGTAATTAGCTCTTCAGCTTGTTGCAAATATAATTTCAAATGCCTGACGGTTCGCCCGCGGATATGATCACACATAATAGGATGTTTATAATAGAGCTTTATTACAATAGATCAGTTTTCCTCAGAAAATACTGCACGAAAGTATCCCTCACCGTTGTATCAGGTCCCACATCAAATACTCAAATACAGTTTGAAAATCCAACTCAAGATGATACTAATTTATCAGCTGGTAAAAAGTACTGCCTATTTAAACTTAACGTGTATTTCTTCCCCTCACATATGTTTAGATTATCACACATTTTATATCCCTGCAAGCCCACTCCAAAAGTATTTAAGAGATATATTTAGAAACTTTTGATTTATTCGCATAATTTTCAACTTCCTCTCTGAATTCTGGAAGTGGACTTATTTCGACGCAAGAAAGACCAGTTCTCAGATTGCTATTCTTTGCACATGGCGTTTGAGTCCTTTGATATCCCAGTTAATTTATTATGCTCTCCCATGAAGATAGAGAAAGGAAGAAAGTGCGTATAGATTATAAAGGCACCAACAATAAAAGTTCTGCTGCTGTTGTTGTCTTGGCCAGTAATTCACGGGAGAATGGCTGCCAAAGCCTCAAGGAGGTACAAAAAAGTGCTAATAAAGATAAGAGACTATGTCTGATATTCTATAAGAACTTAATATTTTAGTTTTTTATAAATGATAAATGATTTAAAATATCGAGGGAAACTTTCTGGAATGTGGGTCAACATCAGTATTAAGAATGAGATTAAATAAAGATTTTGGCTTAAAACTGGATATCCCTTAAAAGTAAATAAATAAATAAACTACCAGATGCGATAAATTTTGAAGGAAATCTTTACAACTGGAAAAGATGCTTTCAATCCCCCAATTACAAAAACATTACCATACTTACACAAAGGAGTATTTATTAGGACATATCACAGGAAATAAGCAGTTATGGAAGTACTGGAAATGTCCAGACGTTATACATAACGATCAAAGCAGAAGTTCTTGGGGTATATCACTGGAAATCAGCAGTTATGGAAGCACTAAAGAAGAATCAGGAGGAAAAGCATTTAGATACAGTAAAAAAGACACTACAGATGAGAAAGAAAACTATTCGCCATTAAAATACTGAAGAAGAAGCTACAAAACCCACACCAAAAGGGGGGAAAGGATGTAAAGAAACATGATCTGACACACAGCTGAGGGATAAATTAAAATGATTACTCTGAAAGAATAAATTACCAAGCTCCGCTAATTTAAAAACAGCAGGGAAGTGACCAGAGAACTAGAAATGAAAGTGATTAAAAAGCCAACTAGATATTTGGACTTAAATAAATAAATAAATAAAAATAAATTTTAATGGCAACCGATTGCTTTAGATTATAAGTCAGTTTTAAAATCCCGTATCAAAGGCTCAAAACTGAAGTATCCTACCGGCGGAGAAAGATAGGAAGGAAGAACATTCTTCCTTCTTTGGAAAAGACTAAGTAATTGCAAAAATCCAACGTCACTCAATTCTTTCTTCAAATCCAATGTCAATGAATTCTTTCTTCTTCCTGTGCTCTATGTTACAACAGATAACTATGATCTTCAGATATACATTCTACAATTTCCTATCGCCATACGCAGTCAAATTAAAATGAATGGACATGAATCAGCTTTTCGTAGATTTATTAAATTGCTCATTATATGCTAAAGAATCAGGAAGGAGAGATGCTCTTGTGGATGCATTTTAAAGCGAAACTTTCTCCTCTTCAGGCTACAGGTAGAGGTAGAAAGTAGACCAGCAGCTCTGCAGTACTACAGGTTATTGAAGTATTGCTGAACCTAGCTAACTGTTAAGCTTTCATTCCAGTTTCGAAGGAATTGACACTCCTCTTCCTCTACCACAAACTTTCGGCTTGTCTAGCATTATGAGTGCCCCCTTGCCGCATAGACATTATAAGCTCACAAACATCCAAGCCTTCTCCAAGATTCAGATCCACATAAACCGCATGCAACTTCAATCCATTCTTCGAGAACCGAAACGAGGATGAACTAACAATGTTCAGAAAGCTTAGCCACTTGGCAAATGATGTTTATTTATGTGGTTATGGCAAAGCCTCGAGAACTATCTGCCTAAGGGAAGGAATGCCTTCGTAGAAAACTTTCTGAGAGAAACTGGCTCGTATACACGTTACACATGCGGAAAACCACTACAACGCCCATGCAGTCAGCCCGTTCGCGGGATTCAAACCCCGGACCGAACTACCAGTGTTCAGCGACTTCATCGCAAGGCCACTGGTGGACTTTTGGCCAATGATGAGCTTCCGATAAGGTAAGGAAAACCGAAGAACAATAGATCCTGGTTTGATTGAAACTAAATGGCTTAAAATTTACTGTTACTCTTCTAGATTTAGACCATCGATAAGGGCTTTGCGGTCACAAGTGGCATAAGCCGAATTAAGATGCCAGGTAACTAGACTTTACTTTTATGCCAATCAACAACCAGCGAAGCAAACTAACATTTAGTCGATGATTTCGCTGAGTCTGCTACACATTCACAATGTTAGTTTCCCTGACTGGCTACGGCTTAAATTCTGTTTCACACGTGTGAACGAAGTTAATGAATTTTGTGCCTTACGTTTATAGGCATAATGACGACTAGACCATCATATAACGCTCCCTTAAAGCGTACCAATGACGGAGTGAAAAAGAGAGACATTTAGCTAATATTTACATCGGTCAGTACACTTTCTTTATATGTCTGTTTTCTTGTGCCAACAAGATAATTAACTTTAACATCCATATGAGATTTGGAAAGCGTTTATTTTGTTGATATGTAGTTTTTAAAATAATTTATTTCTAGAGAAGCAGCTGAACGATAAAGGAGAGCAAAAGTCATTTCTTAGAAAATTCATTCAGAAGTGTTTTAAGAATTTATAAGGCACATCAGATTTTTACTTATTCCTTAGAAGTTTTGCGAATTTCTTAGCCTTCATCTTTTGACTATCATATGTATATAATGATGTGCTATATACTTTGCTGCCGCCCACACGGTATAGCGGTTAGTGGCGCTGACTGCCGACCAGTGGGCAAAAGTTCGAATCTTGTAGAAAGCAAGGTTGTAAGTACGGCTAGGAAGCACTTAAAATACACGGCGAGCTGAAAATCATTTCGAGTGGTCAGCGGTAGTCTAAGACCTTCAGACAGCCTCCCGAGCGTTCTTCCTGAAAATCGTGAGGGGGAGCCGCACAGTTTGACTATAATGCGTATGTATGCATGCGGAGTATATATGCGGTCTATATACAAGGTGTTTTAGTACAGCGGTTACAAATTTTCAGGAGAGTTCAGTTTCAGGAGTTCACTTAGGCGAAGGGAAATCACATAGGAATGCATGGTTGGAAACGCTTTCTGGCGCGATAGTGACGACACAAAAGTCAAAAAAGAAAGGACATGAACGGGATGAGAAAATATATTTGTCATTTGGAGTACAACAAAAAGCAAAGAAAAAAAAAGACATCATAAAGAGACAACGATGATCATCAAAGGTGTTCAGGTATCCGAAAGTGCGACCCGGACCATGATGCAGGAACCGTGTGCGTCATGCATCTTCCATGCGATCTTAAGTCCGTGATGCAGAACTTCCATGTGCCGGAGATGTGGGGCTTGCATCACGGTCCGAGGTCGTAATTTAGAACACCTTTTTGAATGACGATCGTTGTTTGTTTTGGTTCTTATTCGTAGGTTTCTGCTGTACTAATAAACATAATAAAGCATGTTTTGTCTCACTATTTGTGTCCTTCCTTTTTCGTGTTTCGTATCGTCACTACACAGCCAGAAAAGCCTTTTCGACCATGCATTGCTATGTGATTTCCCATTTTCTAGGTGTACTCTATCTCTCCTAAAAGTTTGTTATCGCCGTACAGATACACGCTGTATGCATATATGGGGTGGGACTACACATGTAAAACCCACACTGAAATTTTGGTGTCCCACCCAGTTATACCTGCACTCAGGAATAGGTATTCAGGCCAGGAAACCTTTTTTCGAGGCCTCTGGCCATCTACGATATTCAAGCAGCGATTAACGTATTCCTTTCGAAACGGTGAATTTGCTGATTAAATCTGAAACATAAATATCTTACCTTTTGTGACTGGCAACACTTTCATTTTAAATCACTGAGTTTTTTTTTTAAATCAAAATTCACAAAATTTGTACAAGTAAAAGAAAATCAAAATTCGGGCTTTGAAGTGCATATGTTCAGATGGAGGGTATATATGCAAATTCTTCATTATTCAATAAGAGACAGCGAGATTTTCACCACTATTGTAACAAAGGTAAGTAAGTTCTAACACGACATAGTTCGTACTTCTGTAAAGAATAATCTCTTGCGCGGCACTTAACAACGCGTTTTTAGGATCCTCAGAAAGGTTAGGTACCTTAGAAATTATTCATCTCAACGGAATTAGAGATTCGCTAACGGTTTTTAGGTGAACAATTTATGCTCATTTAGGGATAACTATTTCATTCAAAAGCCATTATTTTTACAACTTCACCATAATCTTTTTCGAAAAGTTTCTATTATATACGTACACATACATACACACACAAATAAATAAATAAAACGGGAAGAGGAACGTTTTTAAAGAGGCGCTCGCTCGAAATAAAATGCAGCATTCACTCCGCTGAAAAGCAAGCTCATTAAACTTCAACAAAAGTCAATACAGCATGACGGCCATGGCCCACAAAAATCTCCATCCGGTTTGCCAAAAATGGTTCTAGACCATTACACTGCATTTAAAAAAATAAATAAATAATAATAATAAAATAAGTGTATTTCATATTCTTCAAACAAAAGTAAGCATGAAAAGTGCCTACACAAATAGCAACGAAAAATAAACGGGGAAACCACGTATAGAAAGTTAGAAAAGAAAATTCTTGCAAGAAAGAGTTGCCGACATGGGCGAAGATGCATTCTAAGGAGATGCAAAATATGCGTAAATAAATACAAAACTCTTTCTCATATTTCATAAAACAGAAAGCCCAGAACATAATATAAGGTCTTTTCGTTAAAAATAATAATAGTAATAACAATAAAATAAATAAATAAATAAATAAAAATAAAAAAATAAAATCTGAAAGGTCTCATTTTAAATTGCGTCCAAAAGGGCTTTTTTTAACGCTTTGTGTGTTACCCTTATTTATTAAATATCAAGTTCTTCGCACTTAAACCATAAAATTCAGTTCAACAGCAACATCGCAAAATAATTTTAAAATCAGCATATCTTTAGAATTTCTGATACACAGTCTCGCGCGCTAGAGATAAAAATGATTTTTCTGTACATCGCTGCCATGGCTCGCTTTGAAATCCTAAAGTTTGTTACTCGAAAATTCGTTAAAGCTTTACAAAATATGAAACAGATAATAAAACAAATTCCAAATTTGGTCTTCCAGATGCCCATATTCCGGTGGAAACGTACGTTATTCAAACTTTGATGGCTCTACGTACCGTTGTTGAATCACAACGCGAAAAACATACATACATTTATGCAGATTCTTCATTATTTAATTTTTTAAAAATATAATACAGGGCGAAAATATTTAGTGGCAACAATCTGAAAAGTGATACAACGCTTTTAGTGATTCGACGCAAAGTCACAAAACGAAAACAATAGTCCTTCAAGGACGAAACCCCTCTGGACTAAAAAAAACCCGAAAGTTTTCAGATTTTATATTAGCCCCAAAAGGGGTGTTTTTTAACGTTTTGTGTGTTACCTTTATTTATTAAATATCATATTCTTCGCACTTGAACCATAAAATTCAGTTCAACAGCAATATCGTAAAATAATTTTTAAATGAGCGTATCTTTAGAATTTCCGATACACAGTTTCACGCGCTGGAGATAAAAATGTTTTCCCCCTCCGTACAGTGTTCCATTGATCAATTTCAAATCGTTGAGTTTGTTAATCAAAAATTCGTTAGAAACGTACGTTATTCAAAATTGGATGGCTCTAGGTATCGCTGTTTTATCACAATGCGAGAAACATACATACATTTATGCAGATTCTTCATTATTTAATTTCTTTAAATATAATACAGGGTCCTAATATTTGGTGGCAACACTTTGAAAAGTGAAACAACGCTTTTAGTGAATCGGCGCAAAATGCCAAAACAAAATTAATAGTCCTGCTGGGCAAATTGTCCCTCTGGACTAAAAAAAAGCGGCAGCAATAATAATGTGGAGTGAAGTAACAATCTGCCACTAGTCTGTCTTATTGCAATTATGCTGAAGTTAACGGCTATATCAACATTTCCCTTTCTGTGTCAGAGCATTAATACGATGTCTAGACAGCTTAATATTACGTAATTCTTTTTTGCATTGTTTCTAAACCTTATAGCAGCTGTAGAACCCTTGAATTATTTATAACAGTCATGGTGAAATTGTTAGGTTATAAAGAATACCATTGCGTTATTCTGTCGTGCTTTCCAAACTACGTACTTCGATATAATAAGGAAGAGAGGAAACTTAAAAAGGAAAAAATAAATTTTAGCGCTATTTGACTTACCAACAGATTTCGGATTCAGTATAACAGTAAAATCATGACAGAAAAAGCGTTCAAGATCAACAAACCTCAGACTCCTAAGGTCTTGCGCAATGATCTGGTTAACGAAGCGTACGTTGCGATCAGAAAAAGAACTGCTTCAGCCTCAGACATGTGGAATTATTCTCGAAATATTCGAATCTGTGGTGGGAAAAAGTCTGACCTCCCCCCCCCCAAAAAAAACTGAAAGCTTTCAGGTTTTATATTAAGCCCATTTCCATCATTTACATACACATACACGTTTCGAAAGAATTTAAAAACAGCTTAGAATTTCCGATAGACAGTCTCGCGAGGTGGAAATAAAAATATTTTTTTTTCCCGTACAGTGTTGCCATCGCTCGCTGTGAAATGGTTCAGTTTTTTTAATCAAAAATTCATTAAAGTTTTACAGAATATGAAACAGACAATAAAACAAATTCCAAATTCGGGTGGAGGACTACGTTATTCAAAATCAGATGGCTCTAGGTACTGATGTTTTTTCACACTGCGAGAGACATACATATATTCATGCAGATTCTTCATTATTTAATCTCTTTAAATTTAATACAGGGAGATGGCAACAATTTGAAGAGTGAAACGGTCATTTATAGAGAACCGACGCAAAATGTCGTTTCCAGGCTAATAGCCCTTCTGGGGTAATGCCTCATTGGGCTAAAAAGGTGGGTAAGCAGTAACTCAGAATGCACTTAATTAATATTAGGATATATTTTAACATAAAATTGGCAACCAGAAAACAGTTTAATAATTGGAACTGATAAATATATTTTAAAATTGTTAAAATTGCTCAGACAGTTGGTGAATTTTCTTACGTTATCCGCACTTAAAATGTTTATCACTTCAAAATTTATATTTAAAATAAATTTAACTTTCGTAATTCTACTTTTGCAATTATATGGAAGATTATGTCCCCCTCCCCTGAAAAAATGCAATATTCTATTAACAATTTAAGCAACATGAGAAAGACCATAAATTCACCAACAAATGACATATACTCAAAATGTCTACGACTAACAAACGCGTCATGAACAATTACTACATTCCAAACGATTGGAAAAGACATATATGATTAATGCATCTAGATCCCTGTTGTTTATATATAATGAATGCTAATGAACTAATGAAACCATTAGTATGAAAGTGCTTGCTTTTTTAAATTTTTAAATTACCCTTGGAATATTTTTCCCATAAGATTTAAAATATTGTTTCCGAAACCGCTTCCTATATTCTTCCTCAACACTATCAGAACAATACACAGGTACGGTCCCGAGTGACACAATGCGCGATTTCGTCTGGTTTGCAATCAGTGTTTCCCTTTGTCTTACATGTTTGGCACCACTCTTTTTTAATATTCTTTAAATTAAAAAAAAAATCAAAAACATGAAAGCCTGCAGATTTTATATTACGCCCATAGGAGCGTTTTTTAATGTTTTGTATGTTACCTTTATTTACTAAATATCATGTTCTTCGCACATAAACCATAAAACTCAATTCAACAACAACATTGCAAAATAATTTAAAAAGCACATATCTTTAGAATTCCCGATACACAGTCCTTGCGTGTTGATGATAAAACTGTTTTTTTTCCCCGTACAGAGTTGCCATTGCTCGCTTTGTAATCGTTGAGTTTCTTAATCAAAAACTCGTAAATGTTTTACAAAATATGAAATAGGTAATAAAATAAATTCCAAAACTGGGCTTCCAAAGGCCCATATTCGGGTGGAAACGTACGTTATTCAAAATTTGATGGCTCTAGGTAATGTTGTTTTATCACAATATGAGAAACATACACATATTTATGCAGTTTCTTATTATTTAATTTCTTTAAATATAACACAGGGCGATAATATTTGGTGGCAATAACTTGAAAAGTGAAACGGCACAAAATGCCAAAACGAAATTAATAGCCCTTAGTAATCATGTTGATAAAGGAAAAAGACCTAATTGCCTGCCATGTCAAAGAACGCAATTCCGCTATTTGCACAATCCAATGATACCGAAATTAAGAATTCGCCATTTTCTCATTAACAGTTTTTCAGTACATCGTGTGCTTGTGTAAGGCTGCTCAATTAAAGACTCACTTTTGTTTTTATTATTATTATTTCTCTGGTGTTAGATTAACATCCAATAGAATTTTCAGCTACAAATTTCGGCATCCAGGAGTCTGTCTGTACTTTTAACTGGTCAACAGTTAGTACTTAAGCTATTTATTCACACAATGCCCCCCATTTTTAAACTTACAGGAGTCATTAAAAATATATTAAAATAAAAACTTCTCAAGCTTAATTAATCAAAAGGCGACATTCTGTTGAAGGACCAGTGAAAATCATCCAATTTTTTTCATTAGGATTCATCTTATTTCAAATGAAGTTGTTCACGAAAAACGGAAGATTGCGTGATGCCTTTAATACCGGTTTCAGACATGATTCGGCCACGCAGATCGATTGCTATGAAGGAGTGCCCAGATACTTTCGACGTAACATACGTTGTTATGCTCTATAAGAATTACTCTGGTTTGTTATGCTTGCGTGTCATAAAAAAGAGGCCTAGTTCAATATTATTAACATGGGACTTAAAATAGTCTATGAACATTGCATTACGATCATGAGAACTTTTCAATCCAGTCCTCTCCATTTACAAATTTTTTGATATACAGTTAAAGATGCTATTTTTCTCCTGAGTCGAAATTCCTACAATCAGAATGCTCTACCACATGGGAGGTATACCATGTTACTGGAATATAGCAAAGCCCATGAGAATTGTCTGCTTAAGACGATGGACGCCTCTGTGGAGGAATTTCTAAAGAGAACTGGATCATTTCTATGTTACACACGGGAAAAACCGCGAAAGCAAACCATGTAGCCAGCTCATTCGCCTGAGTTCGAAACTAAGTCGAAGTCTTATTATTCAGCGGCGTTAAGTACTTAGGTCCTAGAGGGCGGAGAGGAAGAATATAACCTGAAATTTAAGATTACAGTCTTAACAATTCGATCACAGATTTCATGAATATTGTCAAATGAAGAGAGGTAAAGTTTTATCACCCGACAATATTTAAACATTTTTATTTATTTATTTTTACAATATTCGGCGCTCACCAAATTTTGAAAAGTTATCAATTTGAATAATTTATTATAGTCTGAAGTAGTATGAAAACAAAATGAGTTGTTAAAAATACAAATTCAAATTGAGTTTAATAAACTGCTTAATTTCCTGAACACTTATTTGACTGCTTAATTTCTGATTTTAAAAGCTCTCGTTTTATACTAAAGACTACATTCACAAGCGCTCAAGCGCTTTACTCGGAATTCTAACCCGATTTGAATAGCTAAACACTACCTGTATTTATTAGCTAACTTCGACAAGTCACCAAACCATCCGTAAACAAGCAATGGAAAGATGAAAACTACAGACGCCCAAGAAGAAAATTCCCAATTGATACAACAATTACCCCTTCAGAGTATTACAATGTACATTAATATAAATGATCTTATGCAACTTCAACTGGCAATAAAGTTTATTTATGACGGATAGGATTTTACCACAAATTAAAAACAAAAAATAAATAACGCTTCTTCAGAGTGTTAAAAAACTTAAATGGTCGCCGCTAAAAATC
>KK115652.1:45795-67793 GCA_000611955.2 Stegodyphus mimosarum | reverse complement strand
CCCCTCCCCAAAAAACCCCCCCCCCCCCATAGTCAGATATCCTATTCTCAACCTCCTAAACATATAGAAAGGCGAAGGACAATGTGGATTATTTAGAAAAAGCAAAGCACACAACGAGCTTTCTGCCTTTAAACTACACTTCGGTTTTGATCGAGGATTATTTAGAAGATGGAACCCAAAATCTCTCGACATGACTTTCGAATCGTCAGATTTTAACAACTTTCTTTCCACAAAAATAATAACTAGCATCAAAAATGCTCCTACTTTATTCGGAATTTGAATTCGATCTTGCCAGTTTTATAATCAGCAGTCCTAGCTAACTACTGCACCGATCGGAATGACAAAAAGAGATGGTAAATTGATCGGAACAAGATTGCAAATTCCAGAGACCAGCGAGAAAATTACCACAGTGACGTTATTTTATGCTCACATTACCTATATGACAACTCAATGACGCTATTTTATGCTCAGCCCACAAGTCGGATGTTATACTTGGCAAGAGAGCTCATTTATTAAATTTCTAGAATTAACTGTAAACAGCTACAAAGGATACATCAGCACTCGGAATTTTCCTCGGTAAACATCAACAAATAAATAAAAATTATATTAAAAAAAATTGAGGAAAATTATTGTAACCAATATTTTTAAACTTACCAAAAAATACGAAAAAAAAAAAAAAACAGCTAGAAACAACTAAAAAATTTACGGCATTTCAGCAGCGTGTAAAAACAGAAATTACAGACATGCTATAGTACCCAGTACGCCCTTCACCATTCGTTTCTAAATATACTCAAAGTGCGAAAACAAAAAAATACATCAAATATACAGTAACATACATACATTTCAAAAGCCGCCTTTACGGAAACAGAAAATATTATTTAGCACGTACGCATCTGAAGGAAAACATTTACAAAAGCTTTAAAATTAAAGCATGCTCGTGCACGTGCCTCTCTCAAGGGCAAATTACAAGACACCAACAATTACTGAGCAAAAGAATAGACTCGGAACGATTAGGATCAACAACTCCGTTGCAGTGTTTTACGACCTCGCGTAACTTCCCTACTAAAAACATTTCGCAAAATTTTATTGGCAATGAAAGTAGAAATGTGCGTTATATTCGTGAAATCCTACTGTAGTTCCTTCCGAAATGTTCTGGTCAAGAGAGGCTCTAAAATACAGCATTTAAAACTGTATCAACAGATATATACAAAGCATTAAAAATTAATTATATGTAACTGTGTATATATGAACTTAATAAAATAGGTGACAGAACAGTGTGGTTTTCGAGTTTCTAACAGAGGACAGTTTGATTTTCTTATAAGTTCAACGTTCAGACACTGTTTTTTCAAAAGTTAGCCGAAGTACACATAGTGTCCACAAAAGCACTTAAGCGTCCTTTATTTTCACAACCGCTGGACGCAGACATATACTCCGGCTATAAAAATGTTTTAAATGATGCAAACTTTCATGTTCCGGTATTTTTAAATATAAAGAAATCAATTTTATAAATACTCGTAATTGCGAACTTTTCATACGTTCCTCCAGGCTTTACACTAATTTAGGAAAATAATGTACTCGTTATAAAAAATAAAACTCCAAAAGTGGAACTTTCGTTCGACAAAAATTGACTGAGATGTTTGGATTAAAATTGCAGATCATACTCAGTGACCACACAAAAAATGCATTTCTGCGTAACTTAAAAATAAATAAATAAATAAATAAAATAGGGGGGAAAATCTGAAAGCTTTCAGATTTTATATTACCTTCAAAGGGGCTTTTTTAAATCATTTCTATGTTACCTTTATTTATTAAATATCATGCTGTTGGCACATAAAATTCAATTCAACGGGAACATCACAAAAGATTTAAAAGAGCGTAATCTTTAGAATTTCCAATACACAGTCTCGCGAGCTAGAGATAATCCCCCTCCCCCCCCCGTACATTGCTCGCTTTGAAATCGTTCAGTTTCTTAAGCAAAAATTCATAAAAGTTTGACAAACTATGAAATAGATAATAAAACAAATTCCAAATTTGGGCTTCCAAATGCCCATATTCGGGTGCAGACGTACGTTATTCAAAATTCGATGGCTATAGGTACCGTTGTTTTATCACAATGCCAGAAACATACATGCATTTATGCAGATTCTTCATTATTTAATTTCTTTAAATATAATACAGAGCTCTAATATTTAGTGGCAAATATTTAAAAAGTGATTCGCCGTTTATAGTGAATGAACGCAAAATTTCAAAATGAATAGCCCTTCTGGGCAAACTGCCGCTTTGGGCTAAAAAAAAGCTTTAGGTTTTAAAAAGGTTTCTGATTTTCAGAGATTAAGTGAAGATCGTCTCTATGCAGATTGTGAAAAATATTCATTAATATAATCCCCCCCTCCAAACAGAGATCTTAGTCATTTAATCTTGTAAAAGTCGTGTTCTAGGAAACACTTATGAAATTCAATAATCGCATTTATCCAACTCGTCATTGATTGGAAATGAGAAATATTATTACTATAAAGAATTTTTTGTAATATTACCAGATTATGAGTAAAGTAATAAAACTTTATGAAAATATTTATAACGCATTTTTAAGACTTCTAAATTACTTACATGAAAATACTTCGGCATACGAAATGGAACAAAATTAAAGACACTGCTAGCAAATCACAGAAGAATATCACTGAATGGCACTTACGGGGGAAAAAATCAACTTCAAATTATTCTAATTTATTTATTAACTGACCCCTCAAGTAAAATTTTGTGTGCTTTATTTTTTATAATGGATTTAACTGTAGAAAGTAGAAGAACGAGTGAAAAATTAGATTTCGTAATTTTACAAAACTGCCTTCTTTATAAATGGCAAAAGATGAACATTTCCATTTAAAACATTTTTGTAATTAGAAGTCGCACGTCGGTTAAGTTAGTAGTCACACAGTAAATAAATAATGGCATACATTAATAATGCTTGTAGACATATACTTCTAATTAAAAAAATGTTTTAAATCGACTACCATGCTGAATGTGCAGGAAGCTTTGTATACTCCAACTAGAAAACCCAGCGGTCATACGAAATGACCGCTGTTCTAGATATTATAAATTGTAATTAAAATGATTTGTGCAAAGGTGTTTGCTAATTCAAACTGAATTACCCACGGCAGGCGGCGAGGACGCGCCTTTACTTACTGCCCCACGGAGTTTCCCCCTTCTACTTGCTTAATTGCTTAAAGTAAAGTGCAATGAAGGAAACCACTCGCAGTACATTTCTTTCTTTGCAGCTTTAGCTCCTTTTCTCTGCTCTTCAGTGCTGTATTTTCTAGGAGGCATTCTTAAAAAAAATTGCGTTAAGACGTAGTTTTTATGTAAAACATATGATTGCCAATGCAAACAAATGTTCACCTTCCCCCTGACACGCTCAGTTTGCGTTCAACCTTAAATTGTTTCAAAAACAGATAACTGCTAATGCAAACAAATGTTCGCCTTCCCCCTGACACGCTCAATTTACGTTCAGTTGTAAACCATTTCAAAAACAGATGATTGCTAATGCAAACAAATGTTCACGTTCCCCCTGACACGCTCAATTTTCGTTCAGCTGAAAATTCAGTTTAAAATACAATGCCGGAATAAAATCGGGCAAAATTTTAAACTCTTTACGCGAAAGGATATTTAGCATAGGAGTTTGGGTAAGCCTACTAGATGAGATGTACTACGCACAACTTGTTAGTTGGTTTCGTCTCCTTGAATTTCTCAACGTTTGCAAGTTTCTAGGTAATTCATATGTAAATATAGTTAAATGCATAATAAGCAACAATTGTATGAATTAAAAATATTTAAATACAATAATAATTTAATGAAAACAATGATAACAATTGTGATAAAATTTATTTTACTATTTGAATGGCGTGGCAACTTCACCCCATTGGCTAGTACAGTTACGCAAGCAACCAATAAACTATCGGCGACAAACAGACACTTAAGCCGCATATAATAAAGATGCCTGAGAGACCACGGAGCTTTCTATACTCCAATGTCTGGGAGACCAGATTTTGGAGCATACAAGCTCCGCTTTTAACCGAAGTACGACTTCTAATTACAAAATTTTTCAAATCGACTACTATTAACATTTTGCCGAATGCGCAGGGAGCTTTGTATACTCCAATGTCTGGAAGACCAGATATTAGATGGAGCATAGAAGTTCCGATTTTAACCGACGTACGGCTAAAAGCGGCTTGCACACAAGCCGCTCTTGGGAAAGCTGTCATTAAAGCCATCGACACGAAAGACTGCGATGGTATCGTCAATGAGCCAGTTGGACATCTGAATAGCAAATGGTATTCAGCGACAAATCTTGTTTTTGTTTGAGGGATGATAGTCACCAGTTAAGAGTCTAGACGCGTCGGGTTACGACTACTATTGCTGAACGCCACACCTTTCGTCAAAGTTCCATAATGTTTTGGGGTGTCATCAGTCATGCTAGCAGGTCACCCCCTGTTACGCAGCAGAGGCACAACGATACGTTGATGAGGTGCTGCGGCCGATTGTGTTACTTAACTTTCAGCGACTGCAAAATGGCATTCAATCTTTCGCCGATCAAGTATATGTGGAACGTGACTGGTTGACATTTCTCTACTCTACCCCAACAGTTATCTTTCGACGATCAAGTAATCTAAGACGTGACTGGTTGTCGTTTGTCTGCTCTGCCGCAACCGTTATCGGAGGACGAACTTTGGAAGACGATTCAGAGGATATAGGCTTCATGCCTCAGGATCCTATTCCCACACTGATTGAATCTATTCTTCGTATAGGGTTGCCGCTTATATCGCTGCGAGAGGTGGTCATAGTCTTACTGATGCCCTGCATATTTCAGCACTGTATAAATTTCTTTCTATAAATAACAACAACATTTATTTACATATGCATGCTCTGTCTGTGTATCAATCGACATCACATTCTACTCAATTTTTCATGATGTTGCAATTTTTATATCGGTCAGTGTCAAGCTGGCTATTATTCTAGACACTAAACAAAAAATAAAAAGTATGCCCTTAGCATTAGAGAAAATTCATTATATGAAAATGCTACTAAATATGAAAATTCAGTGTGAAACGGAAAAGAATATTTGTCACAGGAATACAAAACAGGACATGACATAAATCACAACAAATAAAGAAGTTCCTTACTTCCTACACAAATGTTATGAATACGAAATGAAACAAAGAACAGTAAACTGCGAAAAACGTCCCCAATTTGATTCAAACCTACACAGTCCAGTCACATTAATGTGACCATCTGTCAAAAGCCAGAATAACCACCTTTCGCAGAGCGGACTGCTGCGAGACGTGCAGGAAGAGAGTCACATAGGTCCCTGAAGGTGTTCTCTGGGATGTTGAGCCATGCCGACTCTAATGCCGTGGCCAGCTGCGCTAGATTACGCGGTTGAGGATCCATGGCGCCAACAACTCGATCGCGATGGTCCCACAGATGCTCGATTGGGTTTAAGTCAGGTGAGTTTGCTGGCCAGGGGAGGACGGTAAACTCATCCTGGTGCTCTTCGAACCACGCACGTACACTGGCAGCTGTATGGCACCTCGCATTGTCCTGCTGGAAGATGCCATCATCCTGAGGAAAAACAATGCGCATGTAGGGGTGAACATGGTCCGCAAGGACAGATGCGTACTTGTATTGATCCATTGTGCCTTCCACAATGATCAGTGAACCTAGAGAATGCCAGGAAAACATTCCCCAGACCATAATGCTCCCGCCTCCAGCTTGGACCGTTCCGGCAATGGTTGCAGGGTGGTTCCTTTCAGAGGTTTCACGCCTTATACGCCAACGTCCATCTGTCCGATGGAGCATAAAACGCGATTCATCCGAAAACGCAACCTGTCGCCACTCAGTGGACGTCCAGCTGCTGTACTGGCGTGCAAATTCTAGCCTTCGCCGTCGATGAACAGCAGTCAGCATAGGTGCACGAACCAGGCGTCTGCTTCGGAGGCCCAGACGCAGCAATGTTCGCTGAATAGTACTTTGGGAGACACTTTTGGTAGCCCCTTGGTTCATTTTGGTGGTCAGTTGCTCAACGGTAGCCCGTCTATCTGCCCGAACGCATCTCCGCAACCGTCGTTCGCCTCTGTCATCTATGGCCCGTGGTGCACCACATTTGCCACGTCGCTGATTTTGGACAGTCCCATTTTGCCATGCACGGTACACTTTTACCACGGCGGCACGCGAACAGTTCACAAACTCAGCCGTTTCGGAAATGCTTCCACCCTTGGCCCGAAAGCCAATGATCATGCCCTTTTCGAAGTCGGATAAATCGCTTCGTTTCTGCATTACGCCAACGATTGAAATGTTTTCCGAAGCCCTCACACACCCTTTATATACGCTCAACTGCACTGTGCTGCCACCTGCCTTCTGTGATTGGTTATTTAACTCTGACATGGAAAGTACGTGGTGGTCACATTAATGTGACTGGACTGTGTAATTAAAACTTAAAACAAACACATGCGTATTTTTAGTAACAAACACTTAGAAAACTACGCAGGTAATTCCATTCGAACAGCGCTACTTTAGAAGGTAAACATAAAAGTTTAAAGACCAAAGACACCAGAATGAAGTAGGGGAAGGAATCTAACGAATAAAATTGCTCTGATTTGTCGAAACACGCGAACTTCATTTGTCTTGTCAACTAGAGGGTGAAAGAACTGGAGTAAGTAAAATGAGAAAAAGGGTTCTCAGACTTACGGGGGGAAAAAGGTTCTCAGACTTACGGGGGAAAAAGGGTTCTCAACAGACGAAATAATGAAAATACTATAATAACACATCGATATCAAACACCGCATGCCTTTCAAGGATTCCGGCGTGCTCTTCATCAAAATTGGGAGGGGAACTGAGCTAAATCTCACTGTCACCTGTAAGATGCTGAAGGCTGTTGGTAACGACAAACATACACTTGCGTTCCTTGCCACGAGGAATTTCGTGGGCTTGGGCTGACTGTAAGTCAAACAAGTGAGCATTAGCAACAACAACAACGTATTTTCTCAAAAAGCTGGGAAATTTGGATATCGGTAAGCCATGCACAGCTGCCCTCAGTTATACTGCAGCAGAGCATCATTTGGGGTTATTTTTGCAGCGCCTTTAAGAAGACGAAAAAGAAATTTTTTGCAAGTTCGGTTTTCCAAACGTTCAGCTTCTTTTTAAAATTCTCTCAGGAGGACTGTAGTGGACCCCAACGGAGTTTAATTACCTTCAAACCCATACTTATTCTTAACTTCAAGCCGGTAATTCCATGACGACTTTCTGTCTAAGACGACACTTATATATTTAAGTTTTTGAGGCACAAAGGTATTATTATATAAAATCTCATGATCAGGATGCATATGATAGAGTGAGGAAGTCAGCCTAACAGTCTTTCCGATGCTTGCATTTATGTTCTTTACCTGGTACCAAGTACTCCGGCATTTCATTTAAAAAAGTAAATATATTTCGAAACATCTAACGTACATTCCCCATAAACAGATACGAAATCGAGGTTACTATATATATAATATTTACTTATTTAATTTTTCCATCTGTTGTAATTCCTGATAGCGTAGTAGGTAATATACACAATTCTTAGCCAAATCCGGCAATCAGCAGCGCTCTTTTTTCTAGGTATTAGCATTCTTCTAATGTGACTTTAAAAATCTAAGAATTAAAAATATTTTTAAAATAATGGGAAAAATACTTTCTTATGACTATCCGTTCGCATCATTCTTACAAATTTTCCAAGCAATGTAATTATTGCAAAAATTATTGTAAATTATTGAAAAAAAGTTCAGTAGCGTACATCACATCGTGCTCACACAGTAGTTATTATACATTTCTACAAGTTACAAAAATATTTCCTTACTTTTGTGATACGACTGTGTACTCATAAAATATTAAAAAACACCGAAAAGAAATGAAGTTCCATCTCTCCAGGATTTACACGAGTAAGACTTTTATGATTGTTAGTTAATGCAGCATCGAAAGGGTGCTTTTCCCAAGGCATTCCAAACAAAAGTTGCAAAAATATTTTTACTATGGGTTTGATTTATATCTACGATAAAATATACTTTAATTATACGTACACTGCACAGAAAAAGGCGGCGACAGTTCTATATCTCCCGTTCTACTAGGCCCGATTGAAATTCAATTGCGTTTTTCATGTCTCGAAAGCGCGACTTAGGTTATGTATTAGATTTATATACAGCATTGTTCTAATATAGGTATTTTCACACAAAGTCGGATCTGAAATGATTATTTTCACACAAAGTCGGACTTTTTCTGAAATGATATGCCAATCCCCCCCCCCCCATTATTTCGATTCTACGACTCAAATTATGCCTGTTGTGAAACTGATTAGTATCTTACAAACGTTAAAAATAAATCTCCTCCTCTTCATTTGATGTGCGAGGTACAGATGGCGTTGGCTGTCATCGAACTAGAAAAAGAAAAAAAAAGGGTTTTCCCCGGGATTCGACCTCATGACATGAACGGATTGAAGTGTTATAAAACTTAAGGGGATGGTAATATGTCTCGGAAATTATTATAATGTATATATTTTAGTATAATTGTATTATGTTGTAGTGTAGATATAATATAATAAGATGAATCAACTTCTTCGAGTTTTTATTTCCCATGCATCAGCACTGATTTCGATTCATCATTCACACTACCCAGATAAGTAAGTTAGTTTTGTCTTTTGTTTTCTGGATTGCTCTGTATCTTGGATGAGTGACAGAAATGTTTTTATTTTAATAATGAGGTTATGTTTTAGTAATAACAATGCAAAACTGCCAAGTTTTATAAAAATCGCACAAGTACACTACACCCTCCCCAAAAAATGACACTTCTATATCTCCCGTTCTACTGGCCCGATTGATGAAATCAAATTGCATTTTCCATGTCTCGAAATCACGACTTAGGATATGTATTAGATTTATATATAGCATTGTTCTAATATAGGTATTTTGACACAAAATTGGACTTTTTCTCACATGACATGCCAATTTTTTTCCTCATTTCGATTCTACGACTCAAATTATGGCCAAATGCCAAATTTTGTAAAAATCGCACGAGCAGTTTTTAAAAAATGAGCTCTTAAAATTTTGGCTCCTCAATGTTAATTTAATTTGATAAGTATAATTATAAATATCTCTTTTTTAATTAAACTTATTTGATTCTTCTTTTCACATTTCGAAATTTATGTTAATTCCAAATAAAATTCGTCCATTTTTTATGATTTATTTTTAAATAAGTTTTATAAATTTTTCCGAAAAACTTTTGAATTATTACCTATAAAAGTTTTACCACCATTTTGAAGTAAATGTATCTCTAAGCACATCTGCAACAAATTTAAGAGTTTTTTTTAATTCAAAATTTCCTAACATATACATGAATTAACATATTGGCGCACTTTGAAATTTAACGTATAATAGAAGCGATAATAACGAAAACGTGATTTACGCACTTTGTTAAAATTATTTAAAAGAATGGACGATGAACCTTTTTTCCTTTGGTGCGTCAATGAAAAAAAGGAAAGTGAGTAAGTTATTATAAATTAAGAATTTCGAAAAGAGAATTACAAACAGAAGATTTTTTTTTTAATTTTTAGTTTACCAGTTATTAATTTTAAATCTTTCTCGATTTCTGGGCAGGACTGAAATCACCCATTTCAACCCTGTTTAGAAATTCAAGAACTAACTTGTGTCCAGATGCAAACTCATTCCCTTATTTAAAAAGATACAGAAGCTCAAGATACAAACGAAAAACATCTAAATAGCAAAGTTTCCCACTGACGGGAATTTCCTGTTACAAGTTATATATTAACTGAAAATTTAAAAACTTGCGATTTATACCGCCCTAGGCGCCGTCTGAAAAGATAATAAATCTCTCTCTTAAGCATAATCAAAGACTATTTTTACAACGCATTCTACGCCAAAAGTTAATAAAGTCTGCGCTGACAGAAAAAGTGAAAAGCATTTAAACACTGAAGCCTTATTAGCATGTGGAGAATTTTTTAACGCACAAACTTCCTTCTTCGCAAATAAAGAACCTTTTTATCCAAGCACACGTGCGTAACAAAAACAATGGTCATGCTTCATAGGAGTGAAAGGATAACAATCTGCCTTAATAGTTCATATGATTTCATAATCAGACATATCATAAATCTCCAAACAGGAAATATATGATCTATAATCCATTTCGTCGCATCAGTTGACTCACAGGAATAACGGAAATATAGTGGTAACTGGAATCATGAACAAATTATTGGAAGGAAAAACGTCTGGGATGACGAACGTGCGTTCAGTTCAAGTCAGAAACAAATCATTTTCGAAAAGTGTTTTCGTAAACTTTAGCGAATTAACTCTCAAGAATTTTCTAAACAGCATCATTTTTAATATTTTGTGTTGCTTAACTATCATTAACAAACAGCAAGCATTTATAGTAACAATAATTCGGCTTAGAAGAAATTGGGCGGACTGTTGCAAGCAGCAATTTTAAAAGCTTTGTAAGGATCTTATGTTTGACTAACGTTTATTTTAAAACTTTACTATTATCTCTTATTTTTCACTTCCGGCCAGAATTAACGCGTGAATATGTTTATGCAAATTGTACTTGCTAACGCTTAAGTTGTGGCTTTTTGCCAAGAGCGTAGTAGAAGGAGAGAGAGAGAGCCATCTTGCCACGAGTATGAACGCGTGAATATGTTTATGCAAATTGTACTTGCTAACGCTTAAGTATTTAAGTTGTGGCTTTTTGCCAAGAGCGTAGTAGAAGGAGAGAGAGAGAGCCATCTTGCCACGAGTCTACACGCGAGCTTGCCATCCGTTACTGTCCGCCTTTAAGGCCAGAGGTTTTAGTCCTCTCAAAAGCTAAAGACGTACTGTAGTTTTCCGCAGTTTGTGTACTACAAACGTAGTAATTTAAAAGGCCAGTCTTAGTGTTAGCCATCTGTGTAAAATATTGAAAGTTAGCTCTTATTTAAATTTTAGTTAGTTAGTAGTCTCATATTTTTACGTTCAGAACACAAGTGGTTGGTCTTTGTATCCCGAAGTGTGGGAGCGACTGTGAAAACGTAGAAAAATAAAGGGTAATTTTAACCCTTCTCATCTAGTCGTCTTTGCTACAATCCATAGAACATAGTTTTGCAGTGAACTCACTGTCCAGTTAGGACACGTCATATTCGCCAAACAGATAAAAAGAAATACAAGTCCTGATAGCTTGACGGTAAGGATTTTCTCCCTCCCCCTTTATCCATAATACTGTGTCTAGGCAGAACCATGCGGTTGAATGTTAACAATGAAAATATGAAGGAGTTACTAGAAAAACTATAAAAACGAGTTCAATGAGAAAGAATTGAAACACCATCAGGAGCAACAGTAGAAGTATGTCACAGTATAGCTATATATGTATAACAGTGTCTTAGTATAGCTATGTATATTAGGTATTACTTTTTTATACAATATTACTGCAATATTTATGTAAAATAATAAATTATACTTTTATTTATTTACTTATTTTACTAACGTCTTGTAATCAAGAGTTGTGAATTTCTCTTTAATCTTCTTTAGAATTAGTATATGTTTATAAACATAAATTTTTTCATCTAATATATTTTTTCAGGGGTGCAGAACAAATGTGGACCCTACCGAAGACAAGAACCTCGAGCGATATTTGGTATCATTTTGTCAAATCAAATAAAAAAAAAAAGGAAAACGCCGGTACTGGTCAGGAGATAATTTCCTGTTCTTTGGGATACGCTTCCAATCTAAAAATATATTTTTACACTGTGCTTTACACCACCTACAAAATATCAATTATATTAATAAAATAATGGTAATCTTTTAAGTGAGTTTAGTATTCCTTATTTTTTTAACTTTCAGCTTTTTTTGTTTGTTTGTTTGTTTGTTCCAGAATTTTATTGTTGCCCTATGTAGAAAGGTATTTTTTAGAGAATCTCAAAAGTACAGTTGAAAGAAATCAGTCCAGTGGAGTGAGCGGTTTGATTGAGTTCAGCGATCCCACTCCTTGTTCAATTCTTTCTGCTTTTCCTCCATCTTTGAACACCGCTCTTGATCCACGTCTGTCCCAAAAGCATTCATCAAGGTCATTGTTAGCGAGCGGTCACTGATTCACTTCAGTCAGCGAACGGTTCCGATCTCGTCCCTTAAAGGAGCGGTTTTGCCCATCTCTAATGTTATACAGTCAATTAAAAACTGAAAAACAAACTTCTCTAGTTAACTAAATTAATTTTCCTTCACATATGTATTTAGACATACACGTTGCATAAAAATGAAAACAGCTAAATTAAAATAGCGAATTCAGATTTGAGGAAGACAAAAAGGAGATACAATAAATCGAGAAAAGAAATCAGTGGAAATGTTATTTATATAAATGACGAAAATAATTTTGAACTGAGTATTCAAACTTTTGTAAATATTTGACATTTACTCAAAAATAACAGTAGTTAAAAATCGTTACAGTACAATAATTAAAATTCACATGTTTTATTTCAATATTCATAATTTAGGTTAAAGCCAATATTTCCCTAACATAAAAAATGCATCAACGAAGCTATTATACTGAGACATCTTGACAAAATAATATCTAACATTTCCATTATAGTTCAAATTTAGGTTATTTTCATGTAATTATTTTATTAACCGTTAACTTGTACGTGATATTCAGTTCTAACCATAATTACATTTCTTTTACAATCAAACATTTTAATTTGGCATTTCAGAATTTTTCACATTTAAACTGCATTCCCACTTTGTGTTCATTAGAATTACAACCCACATATATTGTAACTTTGAAAAATCAACAGCACTTCTACGCACTATTTTAGCAACATTTCTGTGTCTGATATTTCATGAGCAGAATCAGTGGAATTTTTTTTATGAATACAAAAGTTACTATGGAAACAACTCACAAAACATTTCTTGTGGGAAAAAACTATGTTCATAATGGAAACGATAAATTATCACTTTGCATGCATGCTGTACACATTATATGTAAGCATTAACTTCATTTCGACAATTAGTAAACCACAAAGTCTTATTAGTTACACTAGAATATATGCATAACCAAAATTTGTGTTAATATTTGACAGTCTAAAAGAATTTTAACATACAAAACCTAAATAAAAATTTTATATAATATAGGTTCGATCAGGTTCTTATCAATATCAAATCATTTGCTAATAATTCTTCACTATTAAAGAAAAATAACATACTGTTATCTTTGTTTCCAAATTATTCAGCTAGCTAAAAAAAAGTACTATGAGTAAATTATTACGGAATAATTCCTTTTAAATACTTAGAACACTCAGAAGAGTATATAAATTCACAGAAATGGTAAATTATTCTTCACCTAAGGTGTAGACTGAAATATTTGTTGTTGTTTATTTGATTATATCACTATTAATAACAATATAAACCCCCCCCCAGACTAAAAAATATATTTTTTATGCATGCAATGTCATAAAAATATATTTCTAATTCTATCAGAAATAACTGCTAAATAACTTCAAAAACTAATCTTACATAATACACAGAAGGAAAAAATGCAAATAATTATTTAATTGTTACATAATCCTCTGAAGCAATGTTTTCGTAAAAATTTAAGAAGATGTAATATATATAAAACTGCGCATACCTTCAGAACTGAGGCAATTTCCTTTCAAAAATAGATTACAAACTTGGAAACACTACAAAATATATTAGTTGAAAGACTATTGATTTAACTTCTAAGGAAAAAAAACAACCCAGTGTTTACAACATGTTCCATTCGTATATACGTAAAGTAACGCAGACGAATACAGCAAATGTTTGCAAATAGCATCAAGGAATTTACGATCCTTTAAATGCAGTTCATTTAAGTCTTTGAAATAAGGAAATACATGCGCCAACATATATTAACAAACTAGCGAGAAACCCAGTTTACATTACTAAATTATAACATGTTAACGAATCAAGTCAAAAAAATCATAAAAAAAAATCTGAAGGCTTTAAGATTTTGTATTCCACCCAAAAAAGATTTTTTTTTAAAGTTTTGTGTATTACCTTTATTAATTAACACATTATAATTAACATAACTAAACATTATGTTCTTCAAACTTAAACCATGAAATTCAGTTCAACAGCAATATCGCAAAATAATTTTAAAATAGCATATCTTTAGAATTTCCGATACACAGTCTCGCGCGTTGTAGATATTCTCCCCCCCCCCTTCGCCGTAGAGTGTTGTCATTGCTCGCTTTGAAATCGTTGAGTTTCTTAATCAAAAACTCATAAATGCTTTACAAAATATGAAATAGATAATAAAACAAATTCCAAATTCGAGCTTCCAGATGCCCATATTCGGGTGGAGACGTACGTCATTAAAAATTCGATGGTTCTAGGTATCGTTGTTTTATCACAATGCGACAAACATACATACATTAATGCATATTCTTCATTATTTAATTTTTTTAAATATAACACACGGCTCTAATGCCTGGTGGCAACAATTTTCAAAGTTTTTCGCCGTTTATACTCAATCAACGCACAGCCCTTCTGGGCTAACGCCCTTTGGGTTAATAATTATTACATAGAACATACTGCTGCGTTTCTACAGGTTCGTGGATTTGGAATGATTGATGACAGCATTAAAGGAAGAATCAAACATAATTTCTTTAGCCAGTAGGAAAGTTCCAAGACCACGTTTACAGTTGTCGAAAAACTACGACAAACACGCTGAAACAATCAGCAACACAGGCTTCAAGCTATCAGGCTATAACGCTAAACACATCTTCACGGCAAAACACTAAAGTACAGATCCCGATTCGGTCGATCGCTCTCGAAACTCAACACACTCAACATAAAACTCAACGCTATTCTCTCGATGCACTGACCAGACATTCCACGCTACAACTCGCGATGCACTCGATAGGCACAACGATGCACACTCTCGATGCACCAACTCGCGATGCACTCGACGACCAACTTGGCACTGGACTGCTACCTCGCGTACTGGCAGAGTTTATACAGCTTTTGTTCTGCATTCGAGAACATTCTAGGCCAAACCGGTAAGAATTCGTTCTAGAACATTCTTAATCCATCTACGGCACATCGATAATTTTGTCGCCAAATGGGCGATTTCGCGCCAAATAAGGTAACCCTGCCTTCCCTTACAATTTTCTAGGAACCCTAAACCGGGAAAGCTATCTTACCACAGCTGGACATTTCGTAACAATATGTTAAGGAATATTAAATGTACTATTTATCGACAAATTAGCCAGAAATGAAATAAAACATTCTCTACACAAATAAGCTAATGCAATCGGTATGAACATTAAATAACATGTAAACAAATGTCCACAATGTATCATGAATGTAAACTTTACTCAACAGCTATGGACTTTAGAATAAGCTAGTGTAGGGTTCTTAGCCGCTAATATTTCTCCTGCGCCAACAGTACACCATCAAGCATGCACAGCAAACAAAATTCGCTTAACAGTGATTAACTCAATGTGCGGTCTGCCATTACGCAACCCTGCACAGACTTGAAAACTAATTTCATGCTTTTCATGCTTTCGTGAAAATAAGGCTGCTTCAGACAAAACATTTTTAAAGTGACTATGAGAGAAACAAGAATAACAAATTGCATGCTACACTCTCGGTACTTTTACCTCACTAAAATTTAAAAAGCAAACATAAAAATGAATTCTTTCAAAAACATAAAGCACGCATACATGTATTCGTTCGTAATTCACAAAAGGAAAATTTCAGACGCAAGGGGGGAAATAATTGATTTATCATTTACCATCCTTCCCCTCCCCCTTAGCGGGATAGTCTATAACAAATTACACTTCGGCGCGCGCAGACGATTTTGTCGTTCGCAACCAGACGTCAGGAACAGACCAGACGATCAAAAATAAAAGGAAGAGAGAACAAAGAGAAATAGCGAACGCCAAGCAAGGAAGACGTCTGAGAAAAATGAGAAAAACAGCAGAAGCATTTTTTAATGTCTAGGATATCAGACGGTTGAAGAAAATACAGAGCGGTGTGTGTAACATTTGTTTGAAATGTTTACAAAGTATCCTTGGAGCTTTTTGTGTGCAGCCGCACGTCTATTGCAATGCATGCCGCAATTATTACGCAATTTTGATGGCTCCCAAACTTTACGAAACGTAAAGGAATTTAAATGAAGGGGAAAAAAAATTAAAAGGGACAATAACCCGATAACGTAGTTACGAGTACATAACGCAACTAATACATGCATCATTTATATACAATGGGTTCGAAAAATGTGAATATATACTTTTATTTCATTAAATACTGGCGCAAGTCATGCATAAAACTGCAAAGCTTTTTAAAGTAATGCAGAGAACTTTTTGACAATGGCTTCAACACGCAAAGCTGAAAAATACTTTCGTATTACTACCTATCTCATTTTAAAAAATTCTGTATGAAACCGTAAATATAAAAATGTAATACGCTCCCCGTAGAGCAAAAATTCTATTTAGTAAAATATTCATTTTGTTTCCATGAATTATATATGTAAAGCTTTATATCCTCAAGTGTAGCATTTTTAACACGTCTTCGCGAACGAATTTATTGACAAAAATCACATTTTAAGGTACAGATAAAAATTTAGCACTTTTCAAACGGATTTAAACAGTAATTAGAAATTGTTGTTTATTCCGGCAATTAATGGGACCTACTGGGTAAAAATAGAACTCATTATTAAATATGTAGCTGGCGTTCTGAATATATTAACTGTGAATATCTTTGGTGATTTTACACCTAAAAATATGAAAATGCTTCTAGTTGAGGTATGTATTAACGCAATCACCTTAACGTAATTTGGCGATTTTTTACAGCTGAAAAGGTGAAAATTAATTATCGGATACAAGTTGGTGTTTTTTTTGCGCTTTTTTTTAGTCCAAAGGGGCTTTGTACATAAGGACTATCGTTTTCGTTTTGCGACGGAAATATTAAAAATCTGAATCACTTATCAACTGTTGCCACCAAATATTGCAGCCCTGTATTGTATCTAAAGAAATTAAATAATGAAGCATCTGCATAAATGTATGTATATTTCTCCAAATGTGATAAAACAACGGCACCTAAAGTCATCCAATTTTGAATAACGGACGTTTTCCCCCTAATATGCGCAACTGGAAGACCGAATTTGGCATTTTTTTTTATTACCTATTTCATATTTTGCAAAACTTTAGCGAATTTTTAATGAACAAACTCAAACGATTTAAAAGCGAGCAATGGCAACACCCTACGGGGGAAAAAAAAAACTTTTTATCTAAAACGCGCGGAACTGTGTACAGGAAATTCTAAAGATAGACTCATTTTAAAATTATTTTGCGATATTGTTGTTGAACTGAATTTTATGGTTTCAGTACGATGAACGTGATATTTAATACATAAAGGTAAGACACAAAATGTCAAAAAACGCCGGTTTGGAAGTAATTTAAAATCTGAAACCTTTCAGATTTTTATTTATTTATTTATTCATTTAAGAAAGATTTCCAAACACTACCGATATTTATCGCAAGTCCTTAAACGTTATCAATATATGAGGGAAAAAAAACTTTAGCAATTTATAATACAAATTTAAATTATTAAATATAAAATAATTAACATTCTTCTGAGTTTAAGCCAAAAAATATTACGATTAGTTTATAATGTCGGCTTTTTTGTCCAAAGAGGCTTTGTCCCTGAAGGACTATTGTTTTCGTTTTGCGATTTTGCATTGAATGTCCGTTTCACGTTTGAAATTGTTGCCGCTAATATTATATTTAAAGAAACTGAATAATAAAGAATCTCGATAAATGTATTTATGCTTCTCGCATTCTGATAAAGCAACGGTACCTAGAGCCATCCAATTTTGAATGACGTAATCCTGCTGCGAATATGGGCAAATATAAGCCCAAATTTGAAATTTGGAATTTGTTTTATTATCGATTTCATATTTTGTAAACCTTCAACGAATTTTTGATTAACAAACTCAAGGGTTTCAAAGCGAGTAATGGCACCGTTGTACAGAAAAAAAAATCTTTATCTCCAGCGCGTGAGGCTGTGTATCGGAAATTCTAAAGATATGCTCATTTTAAAATTATTTTGCGATATTGCTCTTAAACTGAACTTTATGGTTTAAGTGCAAAGAAGATGATATTTAATAAATAAAGGTAATACACAAAATGTTTAAAAAAACGCCCCTTTGGACGTAATTTAAAATCTGAAACCTTTCAGTTTCTTTTTTTAAGTATACGAAAATGGCGGTATTGCTTGATTGAAAGATTGTTATCAGCATGGTTGCCGGAAGAATGATTACTCAAAGTTGTCAGAGTTTGGCACATTCTAAAAATTCGGTGGCTTCTACTAAGGTCGTTGCGTTAATATATAAGAATCCTACTTTATTTAATATTTGGGATTAACGCGTATTTAACTAACTGAAGTTTTTGCTATACGAGGACCATATATAAAAAGCCAGATTTTATATCTATGGAACTTCATTTTTACAGTACTGAAGCTACTTTTATCAAATTACCTGCCTTAATTTGAGAAATTCTGTAACTCAAAGTACATGCCGATTCAAAAATAAATAAATTCTCCAATTAAAATTTTTTATCCCTTTGTATGACACTACAAACAATAAATACATCCGAATTCCAATTTAACAATACCTGATTGAATGCTTGCTGACTCCTCGAACTGAGATATTATTGTTTTCATTGCGCTAATCTCCTGTCTTGACAACAAAAGTTGTTCGCATTTCACTTTTGAAAAATATTAATTGCAAGTGACTGGGGGAGGAGCGGCACAGCAACGTACTGAGAAACTTTAAAAAATCCAGGTGGCATTAATTTATAACAGTAGAACAATATCATAACAATTCTCCCCATAGACACATATAACGACTGGCATTAATATTTTTGAAGAGCTTATCTTAAATACAATGAGTCCTCTCTAAGGCAACAACGGTTCCAGATTATTTCAAACGTCTCAGGTTATGTACAACATACTAGTAGTCTCAGACTATGTTCAGTATTGATGTTAGTTTACGTTCGCAGAAAGCTGGTCACTTTACATGTAGCAGTCGTAGATAGCTGGTTGCCAGGAGAGGATGCACTACATTTGATTTCATGTTCTGTATCTCTAATTTCAGGGAATTAATTATTAAATGATGAAAAATCTGTTTGCATGTATATATGTATGTATATGTTCGACCGTTTCAAACGCAACCCTGGCTGGCATTCTGCCAAAACACACAGACTCGTCCAAAAGGGGCGTTATTACTCACTGCGAGGTAAAAGTCTTCTCTTCTCAAGTCCCTATTCATGCACCCTATTTTAAGAATAATTCGGTCCGAATGGCGCATGCGTGTTTGCGCTCATGGTCGCGGATGAGATGGTCGAACTATACTCGCATAGTGGAAAAACGGCACAACCACCTATTTTGAATATGCACAGTTCTTCACCAGAGCATATATACCGCGAAACCCGAATTTTTAATTTCGAGTTTCTCCTTGATTTACTTTTATGTTTTGCGCAAAATTAATGAAATTTTGAGTCCTTAATTCCCCCCTTCTCTATTCTAAAAATGGTAATAGCTTTTCTAGGCTGCGTCATTTCTAGATCAGTAATACATTTTGCATGGCTTGCGTAAAGATGAAGTTGATTACTCGGAACTTAAAATTTTGAAAACTGAAAACTTTCTAACCTAAAACAAAACCTTCTCTTGGTAAGTCTCCATACTGCATAATTGCGCACTTTCGCTTCAACTTTCTTCTCGTAAAAATGCTAGTTCGCTCGCTTAGCCTCTGAAAGCTACTGTCCATTGTTCTAAAAATACAATCTGTATAAAATTGTGGGTATAATGATATGAAATGAAAAAGAATATGTGTTCACGGAATTAATTATCTAGGAACAAAATTATGTGTGAAATTTACGGCTAAGTCTATGTTTGAGTGTCGTCTTCCTAACTACGCAGTAAAGTCTCTGTAAGTTATAACGCAGAGAAACCACCCATTGCAGCTTTCTCCAAGTTATGACATGTATATTTCTTTTTCATAAAAACTTTTGCCGTCTACTCGCGGCCGAGCTGTAAAGTCGCTGAACACTAGTAGTTCGGTCCCGTGTTCGAATCCCAAAAAACGGGCCGGTTGCATAAGCGTTTTCGTAGTTTTTCCCAGGTTTAACGTATGTACGAGCCCGTTTCCCCCATAAAGTCCTCCACGAAGACAGATAACCCTTCAGTGCTTTGCCATAATCAAATGAACCAAACTATAATAACTGTTACAGGTCATTCGCTGCACAGTTGGATAGTTCTAAAAATAGTAAGCTATCTTAGAATGCTTAGCTTTAAACTATTGCGAGTATAGACTGAAATCTAAAAATCAAACTTTTAAATTTAATATTATGAAAAATTTTTAATGAATTTGCCTTTTTCCAACTCTTCTAACTAAAATAGATAAAACTAATATCAACCTTGTGAAGTTTCTCACATTTGCGCTCCACCCCACCCCTCCATAAAAGCGATAATTTTCTTAGGGTTACAGCTGATCTGCGAAAATTCTTCGTAATGTAAATCTTCCGTAAACAGGAAAAAGTGGAAAATAAACCTCCGGACAGCTATAGTTAAATTCAATAGCAGCATTTAAAATGTCTGGATGCATTTTTCTCCTTATTTCATTTAAATGAGTGGGTTTAATTTTACCACTTTTAAATGATAAAAGAGAGGAAATGTGCATGTAACGTAATTTACAATAAACGTTCTGCAACACATATAATAATAATTTTATTCATAGTTTTTTTCCGCCTTTTAAGGATAAAAATAATTTGCATGGGTTACCTGAAAGGGCAGAGAATAAACGGAATGCTGTTGCATGTAAAAAAGAATAACTCTTTAAATTTCCTTCAAACTCGACATTTCTGCCGCAAACATACGTCCTGACTGTCGCTGATTTCTAATTTTACGTGCTCATAAAACGCAGTCGTAAAAATTGCGTAAAAATAGTGTTTCTTCAGTTCCAAAATGCACGCCGTTCGTCAGACCTTTTATATTTCCTTTTATGACTCATACTTCGCACATTAATTTCCGTCTGTGCATGACTGTTTCTTCTCGTCTGTTACAGAAAAGGCAGGCCGTCGGAATTATTCCATCGCAATAAATGAAATTCCAAGCCTAAAACTAAGAATTAAGTTTAGATTAAAATAAATAAATAAATAAATAAAATAAAAGCTGAAAACTTTCAGATTTTACGTTAACACGTTTTCAGAACATTTGGGCTAACGCCATTTTGGGTTAAAAGTATTTAAAAACAGCATATCTTTAGGATTTCCGACAGATAGTCTTGCACGCTGGAGAAAAACATTTTCTTCCCTATAGTGTTGCCACAGCTCGCTTTGAAATTATTGAGATTTAAAAAAAACATTCGTTAAAGTTTTACAAAATATGAAATAGATAAGAAAACAAATTCCATAGTCGGGCTTCCAGGTGCCCATATTCGGGTGGAGGACTATGTTATTCAAAATTTGATGACTCCAGGTACCGTTGTTCCTTCACAATGCAAGAAACATGCATACATTCATTTAACAAACATTTGTTAAAATTTTAATAAATATGAAATAGATAATAAAACAAATTCCACATTCGAGCTTCCATGTGCCCATATTCGGGTGGAGGACTGTATTATTCAAAATCTGATGACTCTAGGTACCTTTGTTTCTTCAAAATGCCAGAAACATTCATGCAGATTCTTCATTGTTTAGTTTTTTTTTAATATAATGCACGGCGATAATATTTGGTGGCAACAATCTTAAAAGTGATACATAGCGTTTAAGTTATTCAACGCAAAATGCCGTTTCAAGTTCCAATAGGCCTTCTCGGCTAACGCTTCCATGAACTAAAAAATTTTTTTCGCCCTCTATTGATTCATTGATCAATAAAGCGAGAGCTCATAGAGCTATGAGCCTT
>KK115652.1:14757-45769 GCA_000611955.2 Stegodyphus mimosarum | reverse complement strand
TCTTCTGAATATGGCAACGAAAAAGCCCAGTTTCGAAACAGCAATAAGGCCAGAAGTCTGTAACTCCAGACTCGATGCTGATAGGACGCTGAAACGTTGATAATAAAGAGAGAGTTTTAATATCCACGGATGGATTTTATTATGAAGCTGGTTATTTATTAAGTTGGGCAACACTGCACTCTCACCACTCTCGACCGTTACGATTAAGGATGGATGATCTGCTCGTGACCTGGTTCAAAGAACTGGGAATATACGATCCACTAGCGAACTGATTAAATGAACCGATTCAATTAACTGAGTGAGCGAACAATAACCCCACAAAACTGAGCGGTAGCTCCTTCGAATGCTTTTATTGGTTGCATGCCAAGAAACTTCGATTTCCATTTCAGCGAAGAAAAAGTATGTTTTCTCGCTAAAACGAAAATGAGTTTAATTTTCATAGTTTCCAGAATTTTTTAACATATTTTTACTGTTAGTTCTATGTACAAATGAGGTTTCATGGGATTTCAAAACTACAGTTGAAAGAAATCAATTCAGGGAGTAAGCGGTTTTATTAAATCGATTCTCCCAATCCCACTTCTCGTTCGATTCTTTCCGCTCTTGATCCCATCCTCGCACACCGCTCCTGATCTACACCCCTTTCCCGATCTTATTCATCAAGGTTATTGTTAATGGGTGTGAGTTATAAAAAGAACCGGTTCAGTTCAGTGAGCGAGCGGCTTTAAGCAACCAAATCAAACTCGAGGGGGAACCATTAATTGTGGGGTAGTTACAATCTAAAAGTCTGCAGATTACAATCTAACACTTTCAATAAGAGCTTACAGTTAAATTTTTTCAACTATTGTTGTTAATTTATAAAATTAAATTTTTATTTACGAATAAACAAAATAAAAATTCAGCTCAATACGAAATTCGTTTTCAAAAGCTCTCACATTTTTGAATTTCATTTTTGAATGCGAATTGAAAGTAACACCATTTGAACATATACAAATAAAAAAAACACGTAGAGAAAAAAAAAGGGGGATTCAATCCGTATTGTAACTACGAAAGTTCATCACCACGATTCGATTTTATTTTCGATGCAGATAATAATCTACAGACAACAGAAGTAGTTAGAAATTTTGCTATTACGATTTGTTAGAAACTACTTTATTTACGAGACTGCAAAATGTTATTCTGATATGAGATTAGATAAGACAATAAGACTAGATAAGATAATACGAGATTTTAAATTATTAACTGATGCTCCACTGAGCAACGTACTTTTAACTATAACAGATAAGTGGAAGATTTTACGCAATGTGTTCTCGTATTTCTGATCTTTATTTGTACAGAGTCAAGAATTTATTATTAACTAAAAACAATAACGTTAAAAAACTACAGGATGTGCCATAAAGACCAAGAGAGGTTCAGGGATTAAAAATATACCAAAATAAACTGATATTGACTGAAATACACAATACATTCTGTTGTGACATTTAGGCTACGTTTCGGATGAAACTGTTAGTTTGATGATTGATGAATATTCTTCTGGCACAGCAGTGTCACAGCCCGCATCTTGTTTCACATATACGAGGCTAAATCTAATTCTTACTAGTTCAAGTATAATTTATATCTTCGAAGTGTTACTTGGAAACTAACTGAATGAGCTATCACTAGTAGCTTATTGCTTCTAAAACCACACAGACACATGTATTCAACTTATTCTTATCGTTTACCATACCACTAGTACGGAAGGCTTTACAGCACAAAGTTTCCAGTCACCTGGACCTGGTGGTGAACACTAAACTGGCCTTTAAATATCTTGTATATATAATATCTGATTACTTTCTAAGAGAAACTACATCTTCACGGATCGACTACTAACAGCTATTCAAAATCTGAACTTACCAACCAAGTATGATTTAAGACTTCAGTCTTACGCGAATCAGGGGCTAAGGGGCAATATGGAAGCCCGGCAAAGCCAGTGTTAACCAAAACTCTCACACAGTAGCCGCCTAGCCGGTAGAATGGTCAGTGACCCTGACAGCCGTAGCGATGGGCCCGGATCCGAAGTCCGGATAAGGCAAGGCTGTAACTGTCCGTCTCTTCATGGAAGGCAACAGTGGCCACCTATTAAGTGCTTCCATAATAAAATGGCCACCACTTCCGACCCTTGTAGTGGCGCAAGGCTAATGGCTATTAAATAAAGTGCTCGACCATTAAAAAAAAAACTCTCGTACAGTTGCGAGCTTCCTCTTACTTTATACCAAATTTCTTGCCACTGAAAGCTGCATAATCTCTAGAATGGATGAGGCCGTGACGAAATGAGGCAATAGGAAAGATGTAAATTAAAATCGCCTTAATTCGTGAAACTCAAACCTAATGTCACAAATTTTATGAAAACTGCTTTTTCCATTCTGGAAACCCATCTCCAGATGGGTGCAGTACCAAGGTATTCTTACAAAAGCTTCCGTCTTTTCGAAAAGTGGGCGACGTGCATAATGATCCACGCACCTTTATGAAGCGAACGCTATTAAATTATTTAATGTGTTTAAATAAAACATACACGTTTACGCGCGGCTATAAACATAAAATGAAGGGGCGGACAGAGACAGAAGGGTGTTGATTAACTTTTCAAGCCACTTTATACTCCGATTTTCCACACACTGGTCAACAACCTCTTAGACTCATTTTGCATCTGATTCGATTAGAACAGATATATATAATTATACAATATTATATCATAATCTTGACTAACTCCCTCCACAAGAATTGGTTATTCAAATCTATACCTTGCCTAAAATTAATAGCCTCTTTTGTTTCCATTCTTATAACTCAACAAATACGGCAAAAACCCTCAAGTATAACCAACGCATTTCAGTCACATTATAGACCGGAAGACGGGGAAAATATTAAGAAAATAAAACAGACATGAAGCTGTCTGAGGAAGAACTGTCTGCGATTAAAAGTAAATCAATCTTCACTAGACTAAATTAAATGAAGAAAGAAAAATTTAACACAGCAGTGCTTGATTGATATTTCAGGTAAAGAATAATAAAGAGTCCAGAATAACAAAGGACGAGGAAAACAAATTTAAATTACTCTTTGTATGCATTTTCTACATTAGTCTCATTCGTAGGACTTCAGCTCTAAGGCAAACAAAAAGATGTCTTCTCGGACAATCCACACGAAAGCTGCAAGGCTTCGTAAATCAATAGGAAACTTCCAGGAGGGAAAATTCATCAACTTAGAAAAGAACAAAATAGAAAACAAATAAATAAACTACTGCTTGGTTATAACTGAAGATAGGCAGTTGTGGTAAAATAGAACATCGAAAAGGCAAGCAAAATGGCAAAATAAATCCAGAGATTTGCATTAAGGACAGTTTATATTTGGTGAAAAAGAATTAGTGTAATTAAGTACCATTAATTTAACAAAAACACACAGTAAATACATCCATCAGCAATAGCCATCGTTTAATAGCACTAACTTTTAGGTTTGGGCTTCTTAAAGATATAAACAAATAGAAGAAAATGAAAATGGGAAGAAGAAAATTATACATCGTAGAAATAATAACTAACATAAATGTGAAACTCCAGAGAAAATAAGTTAATGAGTGTCGTGACCAAAAACTACATTTCAAAAAACCCGACGTTTAGATTAGGCATTTCAGAAAGCCATCCTTACCACTAAAGACAGCTGTCCACAGATCTCACTAACTTTATATCGCAAGTATTTTCTTCAAATTTTCCTCACAGAGATTTGTTTTAATGGCCATCAGCCTTGTGCCACTACAAGGGCCGAAAGTGGTATCCATTTCATTGTGGAAGCAACTAACGGGTGGCCACCGTTGGCTCGGAACGAACAGTTACAACCATGCCTTCTCAGGGATTCGAGCCCGGGCCCATCGCTACGGTAGTCGCGGTGAATAACCACTATACCAGCTGGGCGGCAATCCACAGACTGATTACGTCATATTATCTGTTAGGATACGACTGAAGTGAGAAAACCATCGTTCTTCGTCTACACATGTGGCAGGGGCATATTTGAAGCACGTTAAAATCCAGAAATTCAGAGTAACATCAACAATACCTTCACCCTGTATATTTTAGTAATATTGCTATTTTCGGCACAAAATGGTTTCTCACAAACTTTGCAAAAAATGCTGATTAAGTCTAAAAATGTCCGTCTCAAATTGTTTTACAAAACTCTTCATTTTCTCTTTTAGCGAAAGCCATGACCACCTACCTGATACTTGGTAATAATGAACATTATCAATATGAATAAGAAGACTACTAGGAATTGAGAACTAGATTAAAACTAGCTTCCACTTTTATTTTTGTTTTTATTTGGAATCGGCCATGTATGTGTTTGAGGTCTGTAACGAATTTTATTTAATTTTAACAACTATATTATATTTTAATATTTTAGGCTCGTTTCTCTGGGGCTAGTTTAATATTGTTCACTTTTTGGGGGGAGGGGCGCACGCAGGCTGCTGGCTCCCTCTTTTTGGTTGGATTGGCCGGTCATCCTTTTAGTCATATTATAAGGTATTTCTCCCGCCTTCTTTGCATGCCTTCGTGGTGCAGTGGTCAGCACGATCGGCCGTAACTGAGAGGTCCGTGGTTCGATTCCCGGCGAAGGCGTTGCTCATTTTTCATGTCTTCTGCTTCCAAATAAATACCTAATGTCTCTACAATATGGCCGGTATATGCCGGCTATGTGGACTTGGGCTACGCCCGTTAATCCACTACAATACAATACTTGGTAAGTAGTACGGTATTCCCGTACTACATTTACGAATGCCAGTACTAACTGGAACATTTTTTTATAAACACGTTCCCTCAGAACTCCTGAATAGCTAGTTTCAATCCTCAGTATTTTATGACGATATGTCGAAAAAGTTCGTTCGATGCTGTTTTTCCAACAGGTGAATTAAACAGAAGAAAAAAAGGATCATAGGGTCTAGCTGCTAGATTACTGCTGCTGGAATTTTTGAGATTCTTCGAAAAACTGCGTTCAATGAAATACCTGAAGGAAACTGCTGTCCGGTTCGATAGCAATTTCACTGGCTGGCTCACCGTCTAAAAATCCTATACTGATACAATAAATAGGGTTGGTCTGGAAAACCACGCTGGTGGTGGTCTGGAAAACCACTCAATTTCAACAAATCTTACCTCTCATGCGCTAATCGCACTATCTGTCTTTTCTGTACTTTTCATATTCATCTGCCATTTCGTATATAAATTGCATCCGTACGCCGCATCTGTATTTATTCATGGGTATGTAATTCATGGTCAACTGTTTCTCATTCTCATATTATCTCACTGAGGACTCGCGTTCTACAATAACGACAAATATAACGTGTATAGAAAGGTGAACAAAGTTCAAAAAGCATCTAATAAATGACAAATATAGTACTGCGAAAATGCCCAGCTGCTGCGAGATGCTTGCCGGCAACGTGGGCTTTAGGGTTGCCGGAAAATTTCGAGGAAAGGCAGGGTTGCCAGATTTGGCGTGAAATCGCGCATTTGGCGACAAAATTGGCAATAAGTCACAGCCGAAGCGAGAACATTCTATAACACATTTTAGCAGTAATAAACAGTCCATTATTTTTTCTTTTCACGGGAATACTTCAATTTTAGACAAAACATGGATTGCTTTATAATACGAGCAGTGGCAGATTTACCATGTGAGAAATCCAACATCACTTGGAAGTTTCGAGACCTCCTACCTTAGGGCAATTAATTTTATTGCTTTTCTTTGGAACCAGAAAGTGAATTAGAAGGCAAGGGGGGTCTTAAGATCCGAGGGATGAAAATATTGAGCTAAAAAACAAAATGAAAAATGCTAAAAATCATCGAATATTCTTCTTCAGATATCGATAAAAATATTAAAGGAATGTAATACACGGAAAGCGAACTACAACATATTACAAATTTGCAATGCACGTCACTAATCAATTTTTTATTCGCACAAAAATGTCGAACCAGAAGGTGGTGAGTTTTGGGACAAAAATATAGTTAAAATTGTCCTGCAATCTGCTTCACACAAGAAGAAAATACGAGGGTAAGTTGAAAAATAAGTTTCCCCTGTCGACTGTGGTCAGAGTTGTGTATGAAAGTCAAAAAATAGAATGAGACATTAAAGATATGACATACCTTTATTTTTCCACATAGGTACCAAGTACATTGAGACATTTGTCATATCGCTTGATAAGCTTTAAAAAGCCCTCCAGGAAAAAATCAGGGCTTTGCATATGGAAGAAGCGTTGAACGGCATGTTTCACTTCAGTATTGCTTCCAAAGCGCCTTTCCCATGCGTTGTTCCTTGTGTGTCGAGGTCAGTTGTCGGGGCACCCATCGTGCTGACACTTTTCTGTATCGAAGAATGTCGTGGATGATGTTTTGAGCTCGCTCATGTGAGATTCCAAGTTCTTCCGCTACTTCATCGATGGTGATACGCCGGTTCGCTCTAATCATGTCATCCACCTTCCTGATATTTGCATCTGTAGTGGCCGTGCGCGTCCGTCCAGCTCTCGGTATGTCCTCCACTTGCTGACGTCCATCACTGAATGTGCGACACCATCTCCGCATCATTTGCTTCGACATCACACCTGGCCCATAGACTTCCACGAGGCTTTTATGATTTTCTGTTCCTGATACTCCACGTGCCCATTCATGGCGGATAACCGCTCTCACTTCCTCCTTTGACCACGAATTCAAAACGCACCTTCTCTCCATACTTACCGGGGCTCAAATGAGAGGCTGGTCTCCGCTTTGCGCAGGCACTGCAACAGCGCCATTTGCATGATTTGCAGCGACCTCTACCCAATGGTGTATCAGTGACTTACGCGTTTTCTTGCTGTGTCGCCTTTCGCCCATAGCCGTTCAAACGCTTCTTCCATATGCACCCTGAATTTTTCTTGGAGGACTTTTTGAAGCTTATCAAGCTATATGACAAATGTCTCAACGTACTCGTACGAGAATAATAAAATAAAGGTATGTCATGTCTTTAATGTCTCCTTCTATTTTTTGACTTTCATACACAACTCTGACCACAGTCGACAAGGGAAACTTATTTTTCAACTTACCCTCGTAACATATTTTTAGCCCAAAGGTTAGTTAGAGTTTAAGGGCTATTAGTCTCAAAACGGTTTCCCTTTCTGCGCTGGTTCATTTTTCAAAATGTTGCCAACCTTCCCAAGAGTTTGAAATGAACTTGCAGAAGTTGCAAAAAAATGTTTTACACCGCTGAAGACTTTCAAAATGCAAATAACAGACATCGATCCAACCATAGATAGAAGTAATCATATTCACTACATGACCCATGATGCTCTGAGCTATATTCTGTAAGGAAAAGCAAATTGACACAAATACAAAAGTGTTCAAATTGTTAAAGAAAATTTTTAGTATAGGTGAGGTCCCATTTATTATTATTATTGCTTTTTTACTGCGTGTATTTTACTTCCGTTTCTTTAAATTTTGAATATATAGTTAGAAAAAAACATAAATCGAGATTTCGAGAAATAATAGCGTTGCGTGCGTGCGGGTTCATAGTGGACTGAATACACAGAGCTGACAACTGGATGAAATTTATTTTCGCCAAAAGAAACACTGGCGACACAGTACAGTTCGAAAACTTCCACAAAAATAATCGTACAGCTCTCCTTAGTATGACACAGCTCAATCAGTAACTACCACTTTAAACTACTAAGAACATTAAACAGAACGCAATGCAAAGTACAGGTAGCAAGCGAAGTTCGCACGGAGATCTCTAAGTACTCCGAAATCAGCTCTGAAATAAAAACTGAGAATTGATGCTCTCTCGCCCTTACATAATTTTCCTCCAGCCAAAGAAAAATGTCTAGTATTTTCCATTTCTCGAAATTTCTAAGAGGCATATACGGTTAAAGTTACAGATAAGGGCCGAATACGGTTACAGTTACATATAGAGATCAAGTACAGTATCAGTTACAGTTATACAAGCATGTCGCTAAAGTCGCCAAAACCGTCGTCAGCTTGGCGATATCCCGCCATTTAGTGACACAGCCATTCATTATAACGTTAAATAGACTCGCCCTGTAACCCTACTTTTCCGGCAGAGCTTTGTTTTTTTAGCATTTCATGTAACATTATGCAAAAGATATTACTACTTCACATCTAATTTTACTGAAATTATTTACATATTTATAAAATTTGTAACAATAGGATGAAATACAATATTTTACATGTATTTTTATATTACATATATTTTACTACGCTTTCATATTAAACACGTTAAACGAGAGCCTGGGGTGGGGGGGAGTAAAACTTTCTACCTTATAACTAGGAAAGGCACGATGAACAATTACAGTGGACATAATTTTTCCATTTTAAGACTTTTTACTTTTGTAATGTTAAACGAATAGTAAAGATACTGCACATATTTCATCATCTTAAATTTTTTATGTATATGAAAATGTCTCGAGGATATCAGAATAAACAAAACATAATTCCTTCTAAATGTCATTTAATCTAAGATTTTAAAGACAAATCTAACCGTTCCAGTAAGAATGGTAAGAAAAATGAGAAAAAAAAATGTGCCCTACAGATATTTAAAAGAAAAAAAAAGGGGGGAAGAAAGCGAAGGCCAAAGAAAATGGAAAAATTAAACTGGAAGAATCAGCTCAATTTCAATTGGCAGACGGTATTCTTTCGCTTGTTTTTTAATTCTTTCTGCAGACGCAGACAAAAAGCAAAAACATAAAAGGATTATTAACCGAGACAAAATGGTAGAGGGGGGGCTAAAAATCGAAAGCTGAGCGTTTTATTTTTCACTAAGGCTTCTTGGAAGCCTTATCACCATTCAATACATCCAGATCAGTGGACTCAAACTGCACGCGGGCCGCATGCACGATTTGAAAACTACTGACGGGCCAAAATTTCCTTTCCCTCTCCATCCATAATGAAACGCTTTAATAACAAAATAAAAAACATTTTAATAAAAATTTTTAAACTTCACTCACTTAACATTTCTATCTTACATCTTAAAGTTTAGTACCTGCAGGACATTTTTGCTGGTTACACTTTGTAATTTAAATATCTTGACAGGTAAATATTAAATTCTTAATTTGTCATTAAATAATTTAAACTAAAAACAATTAAATTATGAAAATTTCAGAAGTTTTAAGAAAAAATTTTACAAGTGGCATAAAACATGAGAACCAATAATGACTTATGAACAAATAATGACTCTTTCTTTTTTTTATTGAATATTTCTTCGACACATAAGTAAAAAAATCTGATATGTACACCTCATGACTTCCTTGTACGGAATATTAAATTGTAAGCATTTTTTCCTGCCATTCATTTAAACTTATTTCCTCGAATTTCATTAGAGGTACCTTTCTCTTTCAATTAATTCAGTTCTCACTTCGCGACAAGGCAAAAATACATAAAAACTCAAAATAACTAAAATTGAATAATAAAACAATAAAAATTGAAATAAAAATAATAAAATTTGAAACATATAGAAAAACATAAATATAAAAATTGAAAATAATAAAAATAATAAAGATTGAAACAAAATAATAAAAATTGAAAAATATAGAAAAACATAAAACACCAAATACAGTTAGAACAATTTAAATTTTTTTCTTTTACAATTAAAGTTACAGTTTCTATGCAAAAACAAACAATTCGGCCACAGGGCAAGACACATTTTTCGGTGCACGGAACTGAAAGTTTACTTTTGGTCTCACTCGGCAAAAAGACACTGAAGGCGTAGAAACTGCTGTGGACACTACGCTGAGTCAATATATGCGATAATTTAATAACTTAAATCATAATTCCAGAATGGATTAATCATAATTTAATTCGCAATAATAATAGAAGACGTTACTTTGTTGTTGCGAAGCTTAATTTCCCTAGATTGGCAACAAATCCACTATTCTGCTAAGTTTCAAATGTAAACAAATTTGGCTGCTATGGTAAAAGACAAGGTTTTTAAATTGTTGATAATTCTACAACTATAACATGCAGGTTAACTAAAGGCATAAAAACTTTAACCGGAAGATATGAACAACATAATCCTTTTTAAAACGAACAAAAAAAATGCAGAAGTTACAAACATATAAGAATAAAGAAACTGAGCTCACTGAGCAGAGTAACAGAGTGGATACATATATATATATATATATATGTATATATATATGTATTTTATATATATATTACATACATATTTTGTTTTTAAAAAAATGTTTTGCAATATATATATATTTATATACTTTTGGTGCGGCCGATTGGAACTAAAATAGAAGGTACAGATCTTCTATTTTATATAGTATCTTTGTATATAGGAATGTCATAGCATTCCTATATACAAAGTTTCAACGCTCTGAGGCTACTCGTTTTTGAGTTATGCAAGATGCACACATACGTATGTACAAATGCCACGAAAAAATCTCTTTTGAATCCATTTTAAATCAGTTTTATAATTTTTGGGAAGAAAGAGTCCTTCATTCTGTCCTTACGTCCTTAGATGTCACGCGAAACATCGTTAAACTGCATTCGATAGCGATCAAAATGGTTATTTTCGTTGAAATATGATACCCGAAATTTTTCGCAATTACAATACTTCCTTTTTACTTCGTACAAAGAAGTTAAAAAAAACAAGTATGTTTTCACGTAAATAATCATAAACCTCTTTAGTTCTTACAATAGCTCGATGGCGTTTTGATTCTGATAAAGTTTTAGTTAGCCTTAGTCTGTACTTAGATAGTCTCAATCACGGCGGTACAAAATCAGTCTTCACAGGATTAGAACCATCGATTATTCGGTGGTAGGTTCAGGCTCGGCAGGGGCCGTACTGGTACTGTCTTATCCGTTCCCGGAGCTGTGGTCCTGCGCTACATGGTGAATAGTGGCGGCGGTCGGAGTGGGAGCACTTCTGCCCAGTTCTCGATTGGGTAGCCATCAGACCGCCAACCGCATTACAGATAAGTACACCGAATTTGACATTCTTTAAGCGAATGGAGTGGTGCCTGGTTTCCAAGGCATGTGACTTTGCAAAGTCCCGCACAGAGTGGTGACCCGTGTGCTGGAGAAGTCTTCGACATTTTGCCACCGTCATGGGGTCGCGGACCCCCTTTGGAATGATAAACTGTGAGGGCTGCGCCCACCTGAACGTCCGCGGCGAGTTGCTGCCATCCAAGCTAAAGGGGACTAGTTCCACCCAGGTACTGGGGCCCTGACTGAGTTATTCTGTTCATTATCAGTTCGCAGGTACACTGCGCAAAAAAAGGGGGATACAGTTCTATATCTCCCGTTCTACTGGGCCAATTGATGAAATTCAAATTGCGTTTTCCATGCCTCGAAAGCGGGACATACCTAATGTATTAGATTTATATATAGCATTGTTCTAATATAGGATTTTGACAAAAAATCAGACTTTTTTTAAAATGACATGCCAATTTTTTTTTTCATATTTCGAATCTAAGACTCAAATAATGCCAAACTGTCAAGTTTTGTAAAAATCGCACGAGTAGCTTTTAAAAAATTAGCTCTCAATATTTTAGCTCCTCAATGTTAATTCAATTTGGTATGTATTTATTAATATCTCTCTTTTTATTATATTTACTTGATTCCTTCTGCCACATTTCGAAGTTTAAGTTCACTCCAATTAAAATTCATCCATTTTTTATGACTTATTTTTTAAATTTGTATTTTTAAATAACGCTTATAAATTTTTGGAAAAAAACTTTGAATTATAACCTATGAAATTTTTAACACCATCTTAAAGTAGACGTATTTCTAAGTATACCTGCAAAAAATTAGAGGTTTTTATTCGAATTTTTCGAAGATATACGCGAATTTATATGTTGGCGCGTTTTGAAATTTGGCATATTTGTTGAAAGCGACATCAAATATGGTTTAGGCACTTGAAAGTAGGTACGATGTGACTTTTTTCCTGCCCATGCACAATGTAAAAAGGTAGGAACGATGCGACTTCTTTTCCGCTCCTGCACAATGGAAGGGATAGGAAAATAGTTTGCCAAGTGAATTATTCTTGGCGCAAACTGGCAAAAATTCGCCAAGTTAAATTTTTTGAATTTCTTCATTAATTTCGCACCAAATTTTATAAAATATAATATTTAGGCATAATTTGAGTCGTAGAATCGAAATATGGAAAAAACAAAATTGGTATGTTATTTCAGAAAAAGACCCATTTTGTGTCAAAATACCTATGTTAGAACAATGATATATATAAATCTAATATACATCATAAGTCACGCTTTCGAGACATGAAAAACGTAATTTAATTTTCGTCAATCGGCCCAGAAGAACGGGAGATATAGAACTGTCCCCCTCCCCCCTTTTTTTGCGCAGTATTCATAACTTCTTTCAAAGGATACAAATTTAAGCATTTTCACGATATTAACGCTAAAGTGCCACGTATCGTTAAAAACATGGACTAAAATACGCATTATGAAAGAGAAAAATCTGTTTCTGGGAACTGAAATCTAATACGCCACTTTATTGACCTTACATGATTTAAAAAATATATAATGAAATTTATGAGGCACCCTACACATATAAGGGAGTTTCGATTGTTTGAAATTTTTAAGTAGTAGTTCGAATTTTTTCCCCGGCAAAATTTATCAAAAAGCGCTATAAATGGACTTCTTTTTTACTATTTGACTGGTGGAAATGTCCGATGGTTTGGGTTTTTTCTAATGCCTAAGAAATGACTTTTTTTTTCCATTTCTTTTTCGAGAAGCCCCTGCCCGATATTACTTTTAAACTAAAATGCTTATGATATATCCCTTCTTCACAGAAAACCTAAATACGAAATTTGCATGCACTTCCTCTCCCCTTAAAATCTAGAGTCGCTCGTAAATACTCCTGCATTTTTTAAGTATTTAAAACTACGGTATGGACTTCAGCAGTTAGAACTGCAGCATTTACAATGCTCTAGAGTTTTTTAAATTAGGTTCGTATCAAGATGAAAAAAACATTACTCTTACTTCTCAGCCTTCAATATCCAATCCTTGTAAGGCTGTACGCATAGCACGTTCACATAACTACTTAATTCCTTTGCAGAGCTCATTTTTTATTCCGATTTGCTGCGAGAAGCACCCACTGGAATCGATTGAATTTTATCGGCAACGTAATCAACTTAAAAGCTTCGCCAGTCAGATAGTGATTCGGCTTTTAGGTATCGTTGGAAAATTTAAACTAAACTGTACTGAGGGAGGGGAATAATTCGAGGCAAACTGCACTCTAATACATCATTCTGTTGATCTTACACGATTTTTAAAAAAATGTATTACTGAACACCTTACTTGCAAACTTGCTCGAGACAACAGCATTTCTCTCCTGGAACTAAAACAGCAAAAGCCGCTTTATTCTTGATATACAATAAAGATTCTAACTCACAATTACTTAGAAACCTATTTGTTTGTTATTGACATTTCTGCAAGATCTTGTCCTCACAGGCCAATTTTAATTTATGGACCACAAAAATATACGCTAAAATGACGTAGTCACACCTCGACGAATGAAAAAGCACACCATATCATCGGCACCAAAAGCACCAACAAGCAGAATAAACAGCATACATCTCTACTGACAAATGCACATCTATTTACTGATCAAAAGTTTTTCACTTCTAATGAAATTCCTCTAATAGATAGAAAACAGCCGCTAAGGTCAAAATCGAGTATTAGTCAAGACTGTTACGCGCGTTTAAGAACTTCGTTACTTACAGCACAATCCAAGTTATTCAACTATTTATGGTAAGCTTTTGGCGGAAAATATACAAATAATTAATTAGACATTTTTTTAAATTTCTTTAGCTAAATTTATTTCGAAATTTCCTTATACTTTGTAAGAAATTTTTTCTTTCCTTAAATCGCGTGCCTTCTTCGTGTAACTGGACAGCACGTCCGGTTGGCAATCGGAAGGTCCGGAGTTCGAATCCTGGCGAAGTCATCGCTGATTCTTCATTTCTCTTGCTTCAAAATAAACCTGTTGACTCTAAGACTGATAAGGGAAGGAAAGCTTTAATTTATCGGAGTCCTTTTAAATAAGTCGAAAATAAAATTAATAATGAATGTACATAAGATATTTACCGTACAATGACGTAAAGCAAAATTAAATACAAATATTTACTGATTAAACATTGACTAATTAAACTGTATACAAAAAATTAAGTAAAATTTAATAAGAAAACTTCCGTTGAAAATCACTAAAAGTGGGGGTTTTAAATTTAAGCGATATAAGTTTCATTTATTGCTGAAAAACACTGTCCTTACGTAGTGAAGGCTAAAAATTAAAAACGGGAGCAGTTTCGGTGACCTACCAAGTGACCGGGAGAGGCGACAAAAGACAGGAAGAGTTGGCAGCTATAAAGCAAGAGCTACAAGTTCTAAAAAATGCTATGAAAAGCAGCCCAATGCTAAAATGCTGAATTCTTTTACCACTCCTCAGTCACTTGCGTAGACGTTATACAACGTATCGTAGTATATGGTGCCTCTGGTTGAGAAAAGGAAATATTAATTCGCGTCAGAAGTAAATCTCAACTCCTTGCAAAAGCCCATTCCTTCGACTACGTTGCGATGCACACAAAACTACGCCGAAAGGAACATTTGAAATCCTTGCATGTTTTTCAGCCGAGGATTTATTGGTCGAACACGAAATTACAATTATAAAAATGGCAAGACTATGGATGCAGTGTTCACTCAAGGATTATCGCTATTACCCCGAAGAGTACAAACATCACAGCAGTCTTCTAATGTCATCCAACAGTCTAAAACGTCATTAACAACATTCATTTCAAGACTGCCATGAACACAGATGAAGACACAATATACAAAGGCAGTTCGAGATCCGATAAAGGCATACTGAACGTCTTCTATCGTCTCAATTTAGAAGCCGTTGCACTAACTGGTACAATATTATGGTTATTATACCAATTGGTACAATAACTTATTATTGGTCGCGCAAGTTCTGACGGCATAATTTTATTTTGCAGGCAGAACTGACTGCACTAACTGAAGTAACATGATATGTCTTGCAAAACAACCTAAGCAATGTAATCAATAACGATTCGGCATTAAGCTGGCAAACAAGAACAAAAAAAAAAGCGAAATGAAAAGTCTCTTGTTTAGAAAACAAGCCACAGTTGTATGCTGTCCCGGCCCATATCCATATACATCGTAATGAGCAGGCAGACACCGCAGCAATTAGTCATACTTCACATCTCACATCTTCAAAAACTAATAAAAAAAGATATTTCAATGAATGGCAAAACCAGTGGAATAAGCTGCAACGAACTGAAAAATTTATCAAATTTTTTCCAAAATTCTCAATGGATTTTAGAATAACAAACTTATTGCTGACATGGTAATTCAAGTAATGTGGATTTTTTCCTAAATATCTCCGTCGATTCAGAAAAAGAACCATAGATCAATGCCCCCATCCATCTACAAAAGCTACCCCTTCTTACAAGTGCCTGTGGCTAACAGTTTGCACATCCAATTCATATTTCTTACTTTTGTTACATTTAAAAACATATTCAAAAGTAACATTTTCCTAGAATTAATGCTGTAGAATCTTGCATTAGGTATATAATATTCAACTAGAAGTAAACAGAAAGTTATTATTTTTATAAACGGAAACCCACAACCTCGCTATACTCATATGATGAAATCGACATTTGAAACAGAATGTTGACATTTGAAAAGCATTTTGTATTAGCAATTCCTAGCTTCTAGCCAATTTAATTTCTGCAGGAAAGCAAAAAAGAGCACCATAAATCACTATTGGAATGAGACATACAACAGAAATCTAAACAAAATGCCGTACCTAGTGGAATCAGAACACAGAAGTAAATATTTAATAAAATGACTAAACACCATAAGAAATGATAACGCTGGAAAGTAACGTAATTAAGCTATATGTAGTAGAAACCTATTAACAAAAACATATAAACTCGTTGCGAATGAATGAAAAGGCTATGAACAAACAACCAAGTAGGAAAAATGCACACATAACGCTAACGACTATAAGAGCAAGAAACTAATTCCGCAACAAAACTGTAGTTGCAAGTATATAAGAGAAAAATATCCTCTCATAAATTTCTCTCGAATAATTTGCCATACTGAAGTTGACATAAAAAACATAGAAAAATATTTTAAAAAAGCCTTTATTAGCTTTTGAAAGCTTCGCAAATGTGCAAATTTTCAGGCACCTGTGAACTATACTGTTGCGAAATATAGTTCAACCGCCTCATCCGCGACCATGAGCGCAAACACGCATGCCCCATTCGAACCGAATTATTCTCAAAATAGGGTGGAAGGATGGAGACTTTCTTTCCCTCCATTTTCTCTTTCCGGAAAATAAAAAGACTCACGTCGCAGCAAGTAATAACGCCCCTTTTAGACAAATCTATGTGTTTTGGCAGAATGCCAGCCAGAGTTGACGGTAGAACTATACCCAGCGGCTCAGCGGTGAGATAGCTTCCCTGCAAAGTAGTGATTGGGTTATCAGAAAGTGACAAGGAAAGGCAGGGTTACCAGACTTGGCGCGAAATCGCCCATTTGGCGACAAAATAGGCGATATGCCATAGATGGAGAGAGAGCATTCTAGAACGCATTTTTAGCGGTTTTCTTTCAAAACATCTACTTCTTTCCGAAACTTTCCCAATTTTTCTTCAAATCTTTCTTCCACATCTGTTATTTTGGCTCCAGTTTCCTCCAACTTTTCCTTTACTCTCTCTTTCATTTCTTCTAATTCAGCTTCGGTTTCCTCTCTAAGCTCCACGATGTCGCTTCTAATCTTGTTTTGTTCCTCTTCCATCTGTTGGAGTTTCTGTTGCAGCTTTTTTTATCGGGCTTTTATTTCTTTTTGACCCGATGTTATTTCGCTCTCTCACTTTTCTGTCCCACCTTCGTCTCTTCCTGTCCAACTTTCACAGCTACTAAAGAGTCCATCAAAGCATTCATTTCCTCTATCATGGCTTTCTCCTGTAGGCGGGTCACTGGCATTCACTCACTCACAAATCCCACTTCTGACACCAACTGCGCTCTACGGGTTCGTGGATTTGGAGTGATTGATGATAACACTTGATTAAGAATTAAAATACAATTTATTCGCCAGTATTACACAGAACCCATCCAAAGCCACGTTTACAGTCATCCAAAAACTGCGATAAACACGATGAAACAATCAGCGATATAGCCTTCAGTGAAGATAGCTTCACGGCAAAGCACTAAAGTACGGCTTCCGACTCCGGTCTATCGCTCTCAAGCTAATCTGTAAACTCAAGACACACTACTACTACTTTCTCCGCGTACAGGCACGGTATATATAGTTTTAACGTACGTTCGAGAATATTCCGGAGAAAACAGCTAAAAATGAGTTCTAGAATGTTCTCGCTCCGTCTATGGCATATCGCCAATTTTGTCGCAAATATCGCCATTTCGAGCCAAATCTGGCAACCCTGCCTTTCCTTGCCACTTTCTAGTATCGCTTTGCGGTGAAGCTCTCTCACCGCTCAGCCGCTCGGCACTTTGCAACTATATAATTGTTCATGTACAGATGGACATCAACAATTATGCACAAAAATCCTATTGGACAACTTAGCAATTTTTTAATATTACCAGAAAAAGCAGCTATCCGAACATAACTTAAGCTTGCTTACTGAATCACAAAGAAGGCCGTTAGAAAAAACCAAAATCTGGACTGAAAGCAGAAATCTTACCGACTTCTTTTCTTGAGATGATAGGAAGTTATTGTCAGAAGCGACACAAGTACTACGGTCTTTGTTATTTAATCATTCGAAAAGCTTCTCAATTTTAACTAAATTAAGTAGGAAAAACCTGAAACTGTGTGAAGTAAAACTTTTTTTATTTATTTATTTAGAAACCAAAAGAGAGAAAGAAGGAGCGCGCCTGAAGAAGGAAGTTCACTTAGTTAAAAACGGAAGCAGCAGAAATCTTATAAAACGCATTTTAATGAGCAAATTTCCAGCCTTCACGAATGCGATATGCGGGAAAATGGAAAATAAGGGACTGTAAGAATGGAATTCTATTGGCCCGTTCTTGACGTGTCCTAAGAACATACGAGTTAACTATTTTAAACAAGCTGTTCTTTGCGACACGCTCAAGATGCAAAGAACAAGGCATTTTGCGATGACTGATTGTAACGAAAATCTTCCATCATCATATGTCGAGATAAAATCTGCAAGTCGACAAAATTTATGTAAAATGTATGTTATTATGATGTATTTGACTGTAAATGCGAATACTACCTTGGCTGAATACAAGTAATCTCCCGATATGCTTGATTAGATCTTTCAAAAATGACTTAGATCTTCTGAAATTGTTTCCAGCGTCAAATGATCCAGATTTAGCCATCTGATCACAACAGTTTTGCTTCTAATCTCCCTTTTGCCCTCCAACCCAATGAATCATGTACATGAAATTAGATGAATTACACCTTCTTATCACCGCATCTGACACCGCAAAGTCTTAAGACCTCCTATCAGTTGAACACAAATCACTTGTGCATGAGATCTTTTTCTAATGTTTAAAGTCCCCACATCTTCATGCATTTCATTACAACAGAATTCTTTTACTACGATTTCGACACTAATGAAAATTTTTACACTTATTGCTCAATTCTGAGCAGTAATAAACGTATCATTAAATGCAGCAGCCTCTCAGGTCGTTTTAGCATAACATACAAACACTTTGTCTGTTTTGACACGGTTGAAGAGTTTGAAAAACTTGGCTGGAATTAATGCTGTAAATGCTACTTACCACGGTAAGTTACATCTGCTATGTAATATATTGTTAAACTACTTCACAGTTCAGTAGGTGCGGTGGTTCATGTAACCATTTTCCAGAACGCCAGAGCTTGGATGCCAACAAAGATTGACAGCTTAGATTATTTTAATATGGCAAAGCACATAAGGGCTATCGAAGGGATGCCTTCGTGGTAGACTTTCTGGTGAAAACTGGCTGGTATACATTACAACTATATAGGCAGCCCATTCGTCTGGGTTCGATCCCGGGTCGAACTACCAATATTCTGCGGTTTTAACCACTCGGCAACAGGTCCTGACTGAGGGCGAAAGAAGGTAAACACAAAAAGATTTGCAGCTATCATCTTCGAGAAAAGTAAAATGCAAAATCCGCCGCCCCAGACGGTGTACTGGGAGCCTACTGCGATACCAAAGGGGCTGGGTTCGAATCTCGGAGAAGGTATGGTTGTAACTGTTCGTCCCTTTATAGGAGGCAACGGTGGCCGCCTATTAAGCGTATCCGCAATAAAATGGCCACCACTTCTTGCCTTAGGAATGGCCATGGTCGAACAGGCAAATGGCCGCCATTAGGGAAAAAAATATAAAAAAAAAAAGAATATAAAATCCACCAGTCCAAGAAGTTCTCTAGAATAGCTGGTCTCGTAAGAAGAGACAATTAGCATACCATAGAAGAACGAAGTGTTTAAGATGAAATGGAATCAAGCAAATGTCACTCTGCATAGTTTTTTGACCAATAGCATTTTAACCTGTTCTCCCATCCACGATCCTTCATGAGCTCATGAAATTCATCAAACAACAACTAATACAGATAAAAAAAAGCATTTGAAGGTTACCGCTTCAGAGAAGAAATCTTTCAAGAGAGTTTTTCAAACGGAAATTTGTTTCATAATATTCGAGCAATGAAATCAATAAATACAAACACATCACTAATATATGAGAAAAGAAACAAAAACTGGGGAACCTAAAATTAGCAGAGTAACAACCTTGTGTTTGGCGATTTACTCAACAACTCAATTGATTTGGAAGGCAAACAGGCATAGGTCCTTTTTCATCAGAAGCAAAGAAATCTGCAAGACTGCAAGATTACATTATTTCTTATAAACCATCTGTCGAAAACGACCTGTAAAGAAAAACTATAAAACAAATTAATAAACAGACGATTCTGCTTTCACTAGATGGCGCACGATGAAATGTTATGACTTTATTTTTTTGTTATTAATTTTTGGCAACGAAAATGAAAGGACAGTTGAACGAACGAGATGTAAGATGTTGGATGTAATTTCGATTTAGTGTGCTTCTGTATATCTTAACGTTGAAATATTCGAAATTAAAAGTTTTTTTCTTTCTTAAGATGTAGATTTCATAGAACTTCGAAATTATCTTTAGGCAAGCTCACGTCTTAGCAATGGAATGCCATTGATTAAAACTTTAAGAACGTTAACTTCAGTTTTCAATTTCTAAGTTCTAAAAGTAAGGAAAAAGGTTTCACTTACCTTTCTTCCTTCTAAAAATCGTGCTCGGGTGAGCTTGCCTAAAGATAATTTCGAAGTTCTAGAAAATCTACATCTCAAGAAAGAAAAAAACTTTTAATTTCGAATATTTCAGCGTTAAGATATACAGAAGCACACTAAATCAAAATTACATCCAACATTTCCTTCGTTCAACTGTCCTTTCATTCTCGTTGCCAAAAATTAATAACAAAAAAAAATAAAGTCATAACATTTCATCGCGCGCCATCTAGTGAAAACAGAATCGTCTGTTTATTTGTTTTATAGTTTTTCTTTACAGGCCGTTTTCGAAACCATCTACTAACTGTTGTTTGTCTCTGCAGTGCTTCACTTGTAGTTTATTAAGATCTGTTTTACATGTATAACCTACATAATTGGAAGTAAGTAAATGCATTATACAATGTTGTTTATAAATGTGTAAGCTATGTATTGATTACGTTTTTATATAAAAAGTGCAACTGATTTAAACTCCTGTGTTTTAACTGTTATTAAACATAGGTTACAAATTCCCATGTGATTTTCCAAGCATCGTATATGTATACGGTTTTATTGATCAAGATTAAGAACATACACACTTGAGTTATCAGAAAATTAGGAATCGGAACTGACCACTAAAAATTTACAAATAAACGAACTCATTTAATCTAAACTAGCGTTCTTCAAGGCTTAGTTCTAAAATACTTCACTAATCGAAGTTTCAATTGCCGATCGACACTTGGCCTGCAGAAACAAACACACATGTTATATATGTATATGATGCAATTTCACTAATTATACCAAATCATGTGAAGGCTATCTTCCTAACGGAAGGAGTACCAGAGGGAAACAGGCAGGTATTCACATTACATAACGGAAAAACCACGATAACGGCTAAACAATAAACCCGTTCGTCAGAATTTGAATCCGTGCCGAACTAACAGGACTAGGGGTCTTATCCGTTCGGATACTGTTGGGCTAATATACATATCGACTGATTTTAATTATATAATACTTTCAGTTGTGTGATATATAAATGGATGTCAGCAAAACATATTCCATAAAAGCAAAGCCAGAATTAACTCTTTTCTTTCACACATCTGAAATACTATGAAATATAACACATAAAAGGCTCAATGACATTTTCCATTTCTGGCGAAACCTGTCAACAAGAATGAGTACCAAGCATTCTTTTAGTTTTCTATGTCTGGAAATGCACGTCATCCGCATACGGAGACAAGGTCACGATGGGTGAAACGTAAACAAAATCAGCCAAGACGGTGTTTTCACTTGACTCAGACAAATAAAGAAATAAAAATGGCGCTCGAGGAGCGTAGGCGATTCGTGAACGTGAAATCGATCGATAAGGAAAATTTCCCTGCTGTTGACATTAAATCATTTCCCTGCAGATACCATGAATACTTCATCATTAATGTTCTCATCCTGTGTGCATGCAATTATGTTCTGCACGTGTGTGTCGTCTACCTTTACCATAAAAATGTAGAACAAGAAAAACAAAATTTAAAAACAGAAAAAAATTTCGTACAGATTTCCATACAAAATCTGATTACTTAATTTTGATAGTGGAAATACCGTCTTTTTCCGAAAATAAGACACTGTCTTACTTTCTTTTTTGGTCCAAAATACGCGTAAGGGGAAGGGCCGTCTTATTTTCGGACCCGTCTTATTTTCGGGACTTACTTATTATATCTTATTTTGGAAATACCGTCTTATTTTCGGGGAAGGGCAAAAATAAAAGTATATTTATATATTTTTTATTTAATATTTATTTTACACAGAATACAGAAATTTAAATTTATTCAATTACAGTCATGTCACCTTCTTCTGGAACATCGTCAAATATAAAATTCTGAATTACATCATAGTCTGATTTTCTTCCAAATCCATTTCCTGTTGAATCATTGGTCCGAATCTCTCATGTCTTGCGATATAGCAATGAATGAATACTTCTTGTCTAAGTAGCCTGTTCGTAGTGCATTGGAAACATCACTATCAGTTATTTTGTCCCATGAATTTTTTACCCAATTCACAACTTCTTGTAAGCCTGGTTTTACAAAATTACCTCGATGATTTCTCACCATTCTGTTTTCAATATATTCACTGATTTCCATCCGCAAATGATCCGTGAATGGCTTGTTTATTGCAATGTCAAGTGTCTGGAGGTAACCAGTCATTCCTGCCGGAATCATTATTTGATCAATCTTCCTCGCAGCAAGAAAGTTTTCCATGTCTTTAGCGCGGTGAGTACTGGCTGAATCCCAAACTAGTAAACCTCTATTCTGACTCCTCAATAGTGGTGGCAGCATAAAATCAACCCACTTTCTTATAACTGCTTGGGTGCACCAGGCTTTTTCACTTTCAATAGCATAAATTCCTGAAACACGTTGAATCTGGTCTTTTTTACCTTTAGTGATTAAAAATGGCGATATTTTCTTGCCATCTAGATGAATCGCCAAAATACAGGTAACACGTGCACTATCGTAACCGATAGAAGGAACGTAAATTGACGAAGAAGCCTTGTGTTGAACTGTCGCTTGAGCTCCTTGGCCTAGGAATCATCCATAGCAATCACGTTGGAGAGTTGGTATTTCGAAAAATCGATGCCATCAACAAAAAGCTTAAACGCAAGTGCACGCTTGACAACTTCATTGTCTTCCAGCTTAAACAATGTTGTTGATCTCCTTAGAGACAGTTCATATCGTTTAAGGAAGTTGTCCAACCAGTGTGACGATGCTTTAAATTCTTCTGTGGATATATCAAATTCAATTGCTGTTTCAAGGGCAAATTTTTGAATATCAGCCCTGCGCACAACCAAAGCCATTGCTCTCCTGCCTGCAATCCATTCCCAGATGCAATCTTCCAACTCAGAAAATAACGGCTGCCGACCTGATCCAACTCTGCGTTTTTTCTCATTTCCTTGGTCCACCAGTTGACACAGGTAATCGTAGTCTGCACGCCATTTACGAACCATACGGAGATCCAGCATCTTCTCTTTACAGAATGCTACAAGATTTACACCCCTGGAGTCTTCCGTGATTCCCTTTTTGTACTCGACGGAATAGCTCTTTCGTTTTGTACTCATTTTAACTGGGATTAAAAATTATTCACTTTATTTTTAAATAAAATTACGTATGAGGAAATAATCAGACTTACAAGACTGAAATGAATGAACGTTGTATACCTGCACTGTCGCTCAATGTAGACTGCTGCCTTATGTTGTATTTTTAAGATAAATTCCAAGAATTAATTTGAAACGAACTGTAGAGGTAAACAATTAATTTCTCGGAATATTTTGTTTCAAACATTTTTCTGAAATATGAGTATTAGGAAAGCTAAACATATTATTACTTAATAAATCAACAGCATTTTTTAACGAATTCTTTTTGTCACATTATTTTAACTAGGGCTTATTTTCGGAGGATGTCTTATTTTACAAAAAGTTCCGAAAATCACGACAGGGCTTATTTTCGGAGGATGTCTTATTTTCAGAAAAAGACGGTAGGATTTATTTCTTTATTCGAAGGCTTCAAGATGATAAGTAATTTTCTAGAATCCAATTTCACAGACTTAGAATGTGCATAAATGCATTATAGGTAAATACATACGTAAGTGCATCATTAGGTTAATATACGTCCCATATATACGGAACTGTCACCATATTTCACTTACTCCCGTATTACTATTATACCGTTTTCTCCCTAACTCTGCGTGAGACAGTCGGCACGCGGCGAATACTTGCAGATACAAAGAACCGGGAGTCTGCAAATATTTTTAAAGTTCAAACAAGCTGATGGAATTAGTACAATTGACAGCGGTTTCGAAAAAGTTATTCTCGTGAAGGACGAATTTTTTTTATATGGGGGGAAAATATGCAGTCATATTAATATAGTTTAATATAGTTAAAATTTTCGTCGATAGAGGGCGCTGCACAGACTAGTAACAAGAAATCTGCAAATCAGAGTCCTATAAATTGCAGGGATTTTACGATTACCAGTTAACTGATGACCAAAAACCCGACGATCACTACGATTTTCAGTTCTGCAGTAGCATCTCTCGCCAAGAAAACCTTGTCTCTGATACACTGATAAATTTTCGTGCAAACACGTACAAAAAAAATTCCTCCAGTCCTGCTGTCTGATGTCCTTGAATACACCAGAAGCATCAAAGCCAAAAAAACTTCTGGCCTTGACAAGGTGTCAAATAAAATGATTGCCAATATGGGGTTAGATCACAGGAGAACTGGGGGCTATATTAAGATATGGAAAACTGCAATTATTTGCCCGATTCTAAAACCAGGAAACCCTCCCCCGTAACCCGGTATTACAGACCAATCAGCCTGCTTTCCGCACTCAGTAAAATGGTGGAACATGTAATCTTACAGAACATGATGCAACATGCGGAAGAGAACTGCATTCATATTAAGGTGCAGTATGGATTCAGAAAGCGACATTCAACTATTCATCAATTATACCGCGTTGCGGAGATGATTTCTGCTGGCCTTCAGCATAAACTCACCACAGGCGGAGTCTTCTTAGATGTCGCTAAGGCATTTGACTGTGTTTGGCTGCATAGCCTCACTTACAAGCTCATAAATCTGGGGTTCCCAGATTACATCATTAACATCATCAACTCCTATCTTAAGGACAGACACTTTGTCGTTCGTGTTAAAGACACATATTTCATATCTAGACCAACCAAGGTAGTGTCCCACAGGGGTCCTTCCTCGGACTAATTTTGTATAATATTTACTCAGACGACCTACCACACCAACAGGACACAACAATTGCTAAGTACGTTGACGAGCAATTTTCACACAAAATGAATGCATCAGCTTAGTAAACAAACACTCCAAAATCACCTACATGCACTGCAATCTCGGCCACTTACTTTTGGAAGATTAAAACCAACATCGATAAATAGATACTATTCTGTTCACATGGAAAATTAACACTAATGAGCATGAACAAATTTTCATGTTTAACACACCTATTTCATGGACCAAGCAAGTTCCGTTCTTATGAATTAGTTACACTTGATAAGCAGCTTATATGGCAGCCCCCATTAAGCATGAATTAAAAGTTTCCAAGTACGTAAAGCTACCCTTTCCCCTTTAATTGCTCGGAACAGCGTTCTCTGCACTGAGAATACAATACTTATTTATAAGGCCATGGGTGCGAACTATTATTGCTTATGCCTGGCCCGTCTGGGATTATGCTAATACCACCTCAATTGAAAAGATTCAGATTGTTCAGAATTCGGTCTTCAGACAAGCCACTAACTGCAGGTGGTTAATCCGCAATGATGAGATACATGGCGAGTACAATATCCAGCAAATTAATGCTAATACGAGAAAACTTGCTAAGGATTTTTACAGAAAATCCCAAAAAGGCAAAACACTACGAAAACAATTGTGAGCTTATTGTAGCAACAGAAATAAAAACAGACCTAGAGCAATCTTGAAACTGTTAAGTCAAAAACAAATTTAGCTAATACTATTTTAGTACCACTTATTACTTTTTCCCCTATCTATTTCGGCCTTGTTCCAAATTAGTACGGCAATGAAAAGTTCCCCCCTCCCCCATACTTTAGCCCTTAACTGCCGGGTATTCTTTTCACTCCCTGTTCATTTGGCTTTCTTTTAGATTATTCAGCACTGTTTGTTCAAAAGCTTCTCTAGGTTATCGCCCAACTGGGCAGCAGCGCAGGCATGTCGTCTGAAACTTTCCTTCAGCGACTTTAATCTGTGTTCTTGATGGATTTTCTATGCTATGACTGCTATGAACTCATCGACTGAGTATTGCTCAACTTCTACTTACCTATGCTCGGACAAATGACAAGTTCGAAAATCGTCAACTTATTAACCCGTGATGGCGCTTCCACGCCGATGCCCGTTTTCTTGCGAACTACCCGATGGCTGGAGACAGACTTATTATTAATAAATCATACGCAAGCGCTATAAAATCCGACATCTCTGCCACTAAAATTCAAAAAGCAGTGACCGAGGCACAGAAGGTCATGAAAAATCTTTCTATCTCGTAGCATTCCAACATAATTCTAGTTATTTGGCTGGCGAGTGAGGCCTAACACTAAAACTAATCATGAGCAATAGACAGCTACACAGAATGACACCTATACCAATAATGAATAGGAACGCACAGAACATCACACGGCAAATTACAACACTTCCTACAAAATCATAATGTCGACACTGCATTCATACAGAAACACACGCTAAGGCCGCACATCCACTAAGTATCGCTAACTACAGATGCTACCGCTGTGACAAGATAAGACAGAGAGATGGGGGCGCCCTCATCTATGCGAAGAGGAGGTTTGAATCGTGCGTTTACGCATCAGAGAACAACCACGGTTTTGAGGAAGTAAGAGTTAAGTTCAAATCTCAAATCACGGGAGCATGACCTGTGCATTATACTATAATACTCCCAATTTGTCAATCCAGGACAAGCATCTACTCAATCTCTTAAATAAACCGCACTCTAGCATTATTGGTGGGGTCTTGAACACAAAGCACACTAGCTGGGGCTGTAGAAAACGATTGACAGAAAAGAGGGATCGTGAAATACTCAACTTTCTTTTTAACAACCCTACTATATTTAACACTCTTACGATTTTCCATTCAGGTGCATACATCACACAGAGAACACATTCTTGACATTTCCATTTCTTCCACTAATATACGGCTTGTATTCGAAGTTACTGAAGACCTCTCCTCAGATCATGTGCCTCTCTTGGTACACATTGGAATCAACAAGACAGAAAAGAAATGCGTTTATAAAATCATGGACTGGTAGCATTTTCAAAATTATGCCTGGCAAAATCCCCCGCCTGCATATTTCTCAAAATCTACTAATGAAGATAAAAGTAAAAATTATCATCTTAAACTCCCATCTAATATTCGGAACCTGATCGTAGAATGCAACAGGCTGACGAAAGTGCTCATATTCTCACGTGACCCTGCCATCAAATCAGAAGTGAACAAGATCAACAGGAAAATTAAACGACTGGTCGACGAAATGGTAAAATTGAAAGCCTTAACTCTAAGGAGTGACTTTTGGAATTTTTATTCGAAATTTAAAATCAAATCGCACCAGAAATATGACCTTTAAAGATAACACAGAATTCTAATATTCTAATGAGGAGAAAGCCAACGCATTTGCAAATCACTTTGAGGAACAATTTAAAACCAACGATACTCCCTCTGATTCAGATTTCATCACACACAGAAAAACAGAAGCTTGGATTCAGCAGCCCACGGCTACTAATATTCTTACCCTCATCACCCCAGCCAAAATTAACGCTATTATTTTCCACTTACATAATAGAAAAGCCCCTGAAAAAGATAACATTTCCAAAAAAATTATTAAACACCTGCCTTAAAGCTACATCAATAAATTCTGTAGAATCTATAATGTTTGTCTGTTTTTGAGTTATTTTCCGATGACATGAAAGCAAGCAAGAGTATTTTTTATCTCCAAGCCCCGGAAAGAAGCTTCCTGTGTTAAAAACTACCGTGCCATCAGTCTGCTGCTATCACTCGGAAAAATATTTGAAAGGCTTATTTAAAAGCATTTGGACCCGGCACTGAAATCACTCTTCGATTACCAGTACGGATTCCGTAGGGGACCCTCTACAACTACGCAATTGGTCAGAATAGCGAAATTCATTAGTGTGGCAATACATAAATATCAAGGTACTGCTTTTCTCATGTTAAGAGTGGCCAAAACCTTTGACCGCGTCTGGCATGACGAAGTAATTTATAAGCTCGTCACCCTCAATCTCTGGAGGGAAATTATCTTAATTCTTTACTCCTTCCTTAACGTGGTAACCCTTGTGTGCTTTGCCGTAATTAAAAAAAGAAAAAAAAAACTTCCTTAACGATCGCTCTTTTTGTATTAGGCGCGGTGATTACTATTCTACTGACAAAATTACACAAGTTGGTGTCCCGCAAGGTTTGAACTTTGGCCCAGTGCTTTACCTTATCTATGCCATGGATATACCTATGTTTGATAACAACTCAAATTGTATTACAGCGTGTTACGCTGAGGACACAGCCATTCTCTCCAGTTCACTCAAACCAAGTTTCACCACTGCCCGCACTCAGGATGGAATGCATGAGATAGAGAACTCGTTCCTTCATTAGAGGACGAACATCAACGCTTGTAAGTTGCTTCTCAATGGTCAACATTAGGTTCTCAGTGGGTTTCAACACCACTCTCACTTGGGAGTGCCCGTATTTCTTGGGGGCCACTCCAAGTGTGTTTTGGGTTGTTTCCGAAATACTTAACGGCTTTCTGTACTTATTTGAAGCCATGATTTTGAAGTGGACATTGAAGGCTTTACTAAATCCCATTTGCTTCAGCTAAAACGCGATTGATCTAGTTTTTATTTTAGCAGTAAATATAGCAGCTGCCAAACGAAACAAACACAGTGTCTGTTTCAAATGCAATCATTCAGTTTACTAAAGGAAACGGATATCGTACTGAAGCAAGGATCTTTGGTCTTGGTGAAAGCTTCATGCGCGAATGGAAGAAGAATGAAATCACAATAATTATTATGCCAAAGAATAAATGTGCTTTGCGTATAGGTGTAACGAAGTGGCCTATCCCAGAAGAAAGTGTTGCGAACTGGGTCTCAGAAAATCGCCAGAACAGGTTAATTGTAGCAAGAAAAGTGTACGTTTATTTGCCTCAAAGTGGGCAAAAGAGAATGCAAATGAAAGTGAAAACTTTAAAACAGCTGAGTTGGTGTAGTTAATTTATGGGATGGAATAGTTTAGTTCTAAGAGAAAAAACAAAATTTTCGCAAAGACTTCCGAAAAATTCGGACAACAAATTGATAAGTTTCTAGAACTATGTTATTGACCTACGAAGGCAAAAAAAAAAAAAAAAAAAAAAAAAAAAAAATTATTTAATGTCAGAAACTGGAAATAAGGATGAAACTCCAGTAATGTTTCAGTGATAGGAAATTAAATAATTGATTGAAAGAAACAAAAACGGTTCACATAAAAACAATTTATCAACTCGAAAAATCTCACCTAACTGTAGTGACTTCCTGCTTAGCGGAGGATACAAAATTAAAACCCACGGTTATTTTTAAAAGACAGACGATGCCGAAATGTAATTTCCCAAATGGTGTTTTCATTTACGTTCATGAAGGCTGAATGGATGGACGAAAACGGTGTGAAATTGTAGATAAGAAATGTTTGGCAAAAGTCATGTTGCCTTAACAATTCCAGAGTCTGGGGCACGTTCAAATCCCATCTGACGGATAATACACTAGCGCTCAAAGAATAAGCAACAAACGCTAAAAGAAAAGGTACGAATATTAAAAGGGGAATTGAAAAATACAATTTACATATGAAGTACGGGTTGCATCACCGAATGCGAATAACCAAGCAAAATAAGCATGTACCCAATCTTAGAAAATGAAATGCATATTCATGTTCAAGAGGTGAAATTTAAAAGAAAAAATCTTATTTCATCTGTGTAATAGAAAAAAAAATGTACAAGTGGTAATTCAAAGCACCCTTATTTAGTTTCCACATCTGATAATAACTTAACTGGCGCCTCAAGCGCTACCTATGTTACCTGTGATCGGAGTCGGTTGTGGCTCGAGTCCCGGTTTATAGTTATTTCAAAACGTTAATCATTAAAAAGCTTTAATTTGCACATGGTTTGGCTAATTGATTAAACATATCACACGAAAAATAAATTTTCTGTATATAGAAGTTGAAGAATATAAATTGCATTTGCCCGCCCTGACGGCGTGGAAATACGAGAGCTGGTTGGCATAGCCTTGGGCTCGGGTTCTAATCCCGAAAATGTACGGATGTTTGCAAATATATTGTAGCTTTGCAGCATGGGAGCACTTAAAATACTATTTAACCGAAAAGTTCTCGCGATAGGTTAGTGGAAAGAGAAGAGGGATGGAAGAACCTCGAATCCGTCTTTAGAAAGAAATCCGTCAAAATTGCGACGAAACTGGACAAATTCGTACTGCCACCTGGTGCCCGAAGCTTAAACAAAGGACCAGTACAACATTTGTCTCTTGACCACGATAAAATTCGTGGACTTCACTTGATTTTATAAGGTATTTTATTCCTCCTTTCTGCATGTCTTCGTGGTGTAACGGTTGCACATTTGGCGCGTATTCGAGAGGTTCAGATTCGAGTCCCGAAGACGGCATTGCTCATTTTCCATGTTTTCTGCTTCAAAATAACCTAATGACTCTGCAATGTTATTATCAAACAAAGTCACAACAACAACAGTGTAATCAATATAAATACAAAATTAAAACTCTATGAGCCTTTACACAGAATTTATAACGTTTCTTATTTAGAATCTCCGCCCTTGTTTACAGCTAACAGTTTTACATTCTGACCTCTTCATCGAAAATGACAAAGCTTAAAAGAAAAGAATAATAATAATAACATTTAAGCTGACCCTCCTAACACTTAAAAACACTGAACAGGCGCCAGATTGTGCGATGTCCTATGTAGAAAAGTAACGTAAGTTTATGAGAATAATGCTATATCAAGAGCAGCATTTAATTATGAAGAGTCAACAGTCAGTTTGTTTGCAACGACGTCATTAACTTTATACTAAGAAAAACTACGTACACACATGCATTTGTTTTCAAACTCGGATGCACTTCTCTTGCTAAAACTCTTCAACGTATCCCACCTGCAGTAATTT
>KK115652.1:0-14620 GCA_000611955.2 Stegodyphus mimosarum | reverse complement strand
TTTAGAATGTATAGAAAAAGCTGCTAATTTTATTTCTTTAGCAATATCAAAATTCAGAGGAAATATGAAATATATATGGCAAGGGCTGGTTATAGAGCTGATGTGGCAGAATTTTTAGAATTTAGTGACAAACTGAGCAACAAAATCTAGAAATCTCAGAACTTTTAGAATTTAGAGAAGGCACTGGAAGCAGAATTTAGAAAGGCACTAGACAGCAGAATTTAGGATTCACAGAGATTGCATCAGGTGGGAAAATGTCTAGTGCCAGCTCTGTATGATGCATTAAGGCATATTATGTGAATCTTTTAAATCGACAATTTTCAATTTCTTTACTAATACAAAAATGCATTTCTATAACGCCTGTCCATGTGATAAGATTGAAGCATTTTTGATATTTTCTATGTTTGTGCCCAGTGAAAAGTAGAGAAAATAAAGGGAAGATAAACATGTTAAGAAAAAGTTTCTAGTATCAAAAATAAAACATTCAAATATTATGTTTTCATTGTTCTTCCAGACTTTCCCCAAAAGGTAAGAAATTGATCCCAGACTTTCTGTAAAATATATTCATTATGTGTTAATACCATGGAGACATTTTTCATTTTGTCACATATTACTGGAATCTTCTAGAATCGATGGTCTATAAATCTTGCCTTCTAAACTTTCCAAGCTGTAGTGTCTCAAATCGTAAAGAAAATTATCCCTACCAATCCTGTAGTAGCCAAAAGCCAGAAATATTAAAAAAAAAAAAGAAAAAAGAAAAAAAAAAAAAACCACCCCTAATTTCATTGATGCATGCAAAGTATCATTCTTTAGTGATAGTTGCAGTCTTAAACCTTCTATTCGCAGTTCTAAAAATATGCTAATATTCAAACTGACCCTTCATTTATGTTAGCCAAAACGCCCACAATCACCCCCCTCCGAAAAGAAATTACGATACAAATTACACTAAACTTCAGAATACCTATGCTACACTTAAATGCACCGAAAACAAGGATAAACGGAAATAGCTCTGAATAGTGAAAATTGTGGATTTTTAAATAATCTTAAATGGATGACATGTGTTCGACTTTTAAAACTGAAGAATAACACCTACGTAAAATTTAAGCCCACCACCGGTCGAGAGATAAAGTCACTGGACACTGGTAGTTCGACCTTCATTCGATTCCAGGTGAACGGGCTGGCTGGTGGACGTTTTCGCGGTTTTCTCTGTGGGTAACGTGCATATGAGCCAGTTTCCCTTAAGTTGCTAAAGTGACGAAGGCTCTTAAAATATCGCATTCCCTTCCCTCAAGTGGGTCAGGCACTCATATTTGAAAAAAAGACCTCAAATTTGAAAAAAATATTGCTGAAATGTAATGTAAATAAAATATTTGTTTTATGCATTTTCATACCATTAAGTAGTTAGTTCTTATTTAAGACTCTCGATTTCAGAATTTATATCTTTGAGAAAATTTTTCAAAGGAGAAAAAAAATTTAATAACATTTAACAACCTTCCGAGGTTATATGCAGCAACGCGCTGCAAGAAGAAACTTTTCCGAGAAACGAGCTTTTCCCAAGTACTGATTTAAACAAAAAGGACTTCAGTCAAAATAATTCTGCTGGAAGTTATGTCCCGCTATGCACGTGGAAAGTTTTGCGACTTTGGTGAAAATATTTCACTGCACGTGCTATGTCTTGCGTAGGTCTTTGCTAAAGAATTGGGTTTCAACCAACCAAGTCAACCAATTCGATATCCTGAAAGCCAAGATCCCAGAAATGTTTTTTTTTTTCCCATGCACTGTTGAGGATAGCAAGTAGATCTGATTTTGAGACATGGGAATTTGATCCATAATGAAATTCAGACAATGAATTTGCGTTGGAGAGATCTGGTAGCCTTATCACGACTCTAACAACTTCGTGAGTCTGAAGGCTGCCTCATGGTTTCCAGGCTCAGTGTCAGTCTCAGACTCTTTACTACTAATGTCTCGTAGCAAGCCGTCACTACCATTAGCACGAAAAGATGCAACAAGACAATAATTAACACGCCATCCACAAAACAAAGAAAAGAAATACCATCAGAGCAAAAATCTGAAGTTATAAAACAATAGAAAGCAGGAAACACCATCAAAAGCAATAATGACAGATATTCAATTGGCAGTTATAAAGAACCAAAGAGAAATATTTGTCTGGGGTTAAGAATGTGCAGTCTACACAATCTACATGGCTATGAACGAAGGATGATAGCATGATTCCCCAAATGGGGAAAAAAAAATTATGGACTAACAATCAGACACAAAGATTAAACATGCACATCTCATATGCCATAAATGTGCAAAAGCAAGGTCTGTATTTGAAATGTTCAAGAGCAAAAACAAAAATAAGCCTGCAAAGAAACTTTTTGCAGCAAGCAGTTGTTGGTTTGACCACTATAAAGTTGCAAGATGAAGCAGCCAGAGCTGATAGCGAAGCAACAGAACTTTTACTAAAAAAAAAATTTAGAAGATTATTTTGGGGGTAAATACCATTTAGAAACTAGACTGCTAAAGAGAAAGCTACATTGATAAAAAGTAGAGGCTTTTAAGTTGCTAAAGATCAACTAACTTTTAATGTTTCTTTGCAACATTAATAATCTTTGACGCAGCAAGTAAATAATGTAAAGTGTGCTGCCATTATCCGCAAAAACATACAAATAAAAAAAAGAAAAGAAAGAAAGAAAATAAATAAAAAAAAACTGAAACGCATTTCATATCTGCAGTCAATAATAACAACAACAATTTTTTTAACCTTGCCGCGGGCTACGTGAACTCACGAACAGCCACTTGGCCACATCTGCATTACATAATACACCTCTACATTACATAACAGAACAACAGACTTCTTTACAATTAAGTAAAAAAAAAAGAAAGCGTAGGTTGGCGTTTAACTTTAAGAAACACTGCATATACCTCGAGACAATCTGAGAAAATATTTCTGTTTTAAATAGCAAAAACGTTCGGCAACAATATATTAGATAATTATTTCTTTCATCTTTATTTATTTCTTTACATGTATTCATTTACGCACTAAAATCTTGATAAAATGGCTCAGAATTTTTCGTTCGTAAACAAAGAGAAATCACTCACCTCTCAAAATACAGCAAACATTTCTTTGAAATTAATGCCAATCCAAAACTAAATTCTGTCTCCTTTTTTAAAGCTACTTTTTAATTCATTATTATTGCCATTAGCAGCCAATTTTTAGGATTATGTTACTGCTTCCTTAATGAATGCCTCCCTTTATTCTATTTCTGCTTACTCTTATCAACCTTTCGGCTGTAGGATGTTTTATTGGCCACATATATCCCATTTCTTCACACCTCAGCCCCTCACTAGACTCTGAAAATTTTATTTCTTATTTTTAATCTCTGCATGTTTTTATTTTATCTTGTTTGTTCAGAAAATTGTCATAAGACAATACTTTCTGTCTTAAATTTATCAAAGGTTTACACTATTATTTCACCTCCCGTTTCTGATTACATGACTAAAAACCACCCCTAATTTCATTGATGCATGCAAAGTATCATTCTTTAGTGATAGTTGCAGTCTTAAACCTTCTATTCGCAGTTCTAAAAATATGCTAATATTCAAACTGACCCTTCATTTATGTTAGCCAAAACGCCCACAATCACCCCCCTCCGAAAAGAAATTACGATACAAATTACACTAAACTTCAGAATACCTATGCTACACTTAAATGCACCGAAAACAAGGATAAACGGAAATAGCTCTGAATAGTGAAAATTGTGGATTTTTAAATAATCTTAAATGGATGACATGTGTTCGACTTTTAAAACTGAAGAATAACACCTACGTAAAATTTAAGCCCACCACCGGTCGAGAGATAAAGTCACTGGACACTGGTAGTTCGACCTTCATTCGATTCCAGGTGAACGGGCTGGCTGGTGGACGTTTTCGCGGTTTTCTCTGTGGGTAACGTGCATATGAGCCAGTTTCCCTTAAGTTGCTAAAGTGACGAAGGCTCTTAAAATATCGCATTCCCTTCCCTCAAGTGGGTCAGGCACTCATATTTGAAAAAAAGACCTCAAATTTGAAAAAAATATTGCTGAAATGTAATGTAAATAAAATATTTGTTTTATGCATTTTCATACCATTAAGTAGTTAGTTCTTATTTAAGACTCTCGATTTCAGAATTTATATCTTTGAGAAAATTTTTCAAAGGAGAAAAAAAATTTAATAACATTTAACAACCTTCCGAGGTTATATGCAGCAACGCGCTGCAAGAAGAAACTTTTCCGAGAAACGAGCTTTTCCCAAGTACTGATTTAAACAAAAAGGACTTCAGTCAAAATAGTTCTGCTGGAAGTTATGTCCCGCTATGCACGTGGAAAGTTTTGCGACTTTGGTGAAAATATTTCACTGCACGTGCTATGTCTTGCGTAGGTCTTTGCTAAAGAATTGGGTTTCAACCAACCAAGTCAACCAATTCGATATCCTGAAAGCCAAGATCCCAGAAATGTTTTTTTTTTTCCCATGCACTGTTGAGGATAGCAAGTAGATCTGATTTTGAGACATGGGAATTTGATCCATAATGAAATTCAGACAATGAATTTGCGTTGGAGAGATCTGGTAGCCTTATCACGACTCTAACAACTTCGTGAGTCTGAAGGCTGCCTCATGGTTTCCAGGCTCAGTGTCAGTCTCAGACTCTTTACTACTAATGTCTCGTAGCAAGCCGTCACTACCATTAGCACGAAAAGATGCAACAAGACAATAATTAACACGCCATCCACAAAACAAAGAAAAGAAATACCATCAGAGCAAAAATCTGAAGTTATAAAACAATAGAAAGCAGGAAACACCATCAAAAGCAATAATGACAGATATTCAATTGGCAGTTATAAAGAACCAAAGAGAAATATTTGTCTGGGGTTAAGAATGTGCAGTCTACACAATCTACATGGCTATGAACGAAGGATGATAGCATGATTCCCCAAATGGGGAAAAAAAAATTATGGACTAACAATCAGACACAAAGATTAAACATGCACATCTCATATGCCATAAATGTGCAAAAGCAAGGTCTGTATTTGAAATGTTCAAGAGCAAAAACAAAAATAAGCCTGCAAAGAAACTTTTTGCAGCAAGCAGTTGTTGGTTTGACCACTATAAAGTTGCAAGATGAAGCAGCCAGAGCTGATAGCGAAGCAACAGAACTTTTACTAAAAAAAAAATTTAGAAGATTATTTTGGGGGTAAATACCATTTAGAAACTAGACTGCTAAAGAGAAAGCTACATTGATAAAAAGTAGAGGCTTTTAAGTTGCTAAAGATCAACTAACTTTTAATGTTTCTTTGCAACACAAGTTGTGATTGCAGATTGAAATCTTGATTGATTTTAGAAAAGCGGTGGATCATTGCTACATATTTTAAGACTGGATTTTACATGATTTCATTACAGAAACAAGATAATATTTTGAGAGGGAAAAAATTATTTCCACATACTTTCAATTTTGGATAATGCACCCGGGTATTCTCCTTCGCAACATCAAATAAGATTTAATTTTTACTCCCCCTCCCAATAACCCCTCGCATCTTCTAGCATATGGATCAGAGTGTTAGTAAAAGGTTCAGAGCCTATTATTTACGTGAAACATTTGAATTTCTTATCAAAGTCACAGACACTGAAGAAGGGCATAAAACAATTTTGAAAAACTTTTAAAGATTTGGATACAATTAAAATAATTAAGCAGGCTTGCAACAAAATTTTTTAAAAAAATAAAATATAAATAAGGGCATTTAGCGAGAGCTTTGTTCTAACATAAGTGATAATACTGAAGGATTTGAAAACAACAAAAATTAATTCAGTGCGAAACTGAAATGTAAATTGCTAAAACGTTATACATCGCAGCTTCTACAAGTGACATAACTGATATTCTTAAAGCACACAACAGTGAACTTTCAAATGATGAACTGTCTAAAGTGATATTTTGTGGTGGTATTTGAAGTGGTATCTAAACGAAAAGCAAAAGCAAGAAGACACAAAATTTCCGCTCTCATATTTACAGATAAAAGACATGAAGAAGTTTTGAACATACTGAAGTGGTCATAATTTCTTTTTCTGTATATCCAAATAATGAAGGAAACAGAAAGCATACTGAAACTGCGAGAAATTCATACGCTTGTTATCATCAAATTTACAAGAAAAGTAAAAGCAATCTCGCAAGCAAATTTCACTTGGAAGTCTTTTTAAAGAAAAAAAAATAACTTCCCCATTTGTTGAAATATAACATGAAAAAATTTAATTTTTATTGTGAGTTATTACTTTTTTTTTTCAAACTATTTTTTACTTGTAGCTAAATTGTTTTTACTTAATAAATGTCTTTATCTTTTGGCGGTTATTGAAAATACTCCTTTTGTTCGGAACCAATATTATCATTTATACCATTCCTATGTGAAAACAACTTTCACTTTACACACGTTAATTCGGTATACATTAACTTCCTCTACTGGTTTGGTTTTACTTATTTAAAGCACTTTGTATTATAACTGTGGGTATATTTTACGCTGTATTTATTTTTTATTTCGAGTTAGTGACCATTTGTTGCATTTGTATAAATTTAATTCAAATATTATTTTGTACAGCTTTTAATTCTGAGTCAATAACCGTGAGGATAGCTCAATAAACTGGTAGTACGGGAGGAAATACTCTACCAGCTCTTGACGACAATTCTTGTCTCCAAACTGGCAGTATCTGGAGGCTCCTCACCTAACCTGGCAACATTCTGGGAATTTTCACAAAATGTTTTCTGGACGGTTTCAGATGTCTGACTTCAGGTTAGGGCCAGATGGTTTGAGATTCTCAGAATATTTAATACTGCTGAAATTAGACTTGAACGATTTTGGCAATCCGCTATATTCCTCGCATGTAATTTCACTTTATCGCTATCCTTGGGCTACTTTCATTCATTACATTACCTGTACGAGCTATTAATCATATCAAGCAGAATAAAGTTTCACGTTTGCTTATTCACCTGGCCTAGTTAGTTATTTAAGGCCAGCACACTTGATGTAGGGCTAAGAAACATTCTGGTAATTTAGTGGTCCATCATTAAAAGTCACCAATTTATTTTGATTGTTTTTCATGTTTGAAAAAAGCTTATCACAGCAAGATGTGCTACGAAAAACCATGAAATGAATCCAAAAGCATGTTTTGACATATTGAGTTAATCTTGATAGTGTACACATTTTGTAAACTACTAACAAGTCATGCACCACCAAAGCTCTGCCAAATCAAAACACTTCAGTTAAATATCAATAAATTTCAACTACAACATATATTAGGATAAATGAGATCAGATTTACATTGATCTAAATGCCCAGTAATTTCGCTTTTACATTATGTCTTGAAAACGAAAAATCCTTTCTGTGAATAAATTATTTGCAATTTATTGATAAGCTGACTCCTTTCTTATTACTTTTCATTTATATCTGCAAGGCACTTCTTTTGACAAATTATACAAGTTATCCATTACGATTCATAAAGCTAGCGTATTTTCGTTTAGTTTACAAGAAAGATCAGAATTTCTTCAAGCAGCATCCAGCAGTCAGTATGGCCATTGTATTGTGATCAAATAAAAACTTTAAAATGCCTGTGAATCATTTTATTAGACTTTATGACACTGATTTCAGATATAAAATCTTTTCATCATTTCTTACATAGATAAGGTCTTTTGCAAAGTTATTCTTACTAAATGATACAAAGATATGTGGTGATAATACTGGTGTCTATTCAATAGATTTCTAAACCCATTATATTTACCTGCAATCCTAAGGTTCCATCTACTATATTTTAAAAAGATTCTTTTCTGAAAATTATCAGAAATAAGGGCAGATGGGGTTGGTCTAATCAAGATGGGCAACTTGAAAAAAAAGGTGCTGACACCTTTCGCAGGTTATCCATGATTACCAGGGTGCAAGGGTGCCATGGCATATAGCACCCTTGTACTCTGGTATACCACCTTTTTTCAAACTGACAGATGTTCACCAGGATCCAAGGATGTCTTGCCATAAGGCAAACATGTACAGGCACCTTTTTTTATGATGTCTTGCATCATGAAGAAAGCAAACCCTAATCAAGGCTGCTGAGTCAACATGTGAAAGTTTTAATCTTGGCAAACAGTGTCCCACTTACGCAAAGGTGCCAGCATCTTTTATAACATTTTCTGAAACCATCCAGGTAGTAAAAAAAAAAAATTCCTTGCTTTTATGCAGTGGAGTAAAGAATAAGATCCAACAATTATGAATTTGCAATGAGTAACAATTAAAGGGTTAAGTCATTTAGTCATTAGTTTAGCTTTTGATTCTTTAGAATGTCAATAAATCTTTGTCCTCCTATGTGCTTAAATTTTTTGCTGCATGAATTCTATAATTAAGATTAATGTTTCATCTTAAAGCAACATCAGAGGTATTGGTTCCTCAGGAATTTTCATGAATTTCTGATAGCCCCATCCTCTTTGTCAAAAGACACATTTTATAACATTACAAATATATATATCTGGATGAGATGCCTTTCAATGGATGTTGTTAAGTTCAATAATTCTTCAACAATTTTTAACACTGCACTGACTGCTGTATCCAAATAGCTACTTGTGCTCATTACTCATAGAAATGTTACTGTTAAGTACGAAGTTATAAAACTGGGAAGATTATAGATATGGTTTATTAATTTCCAAAATAAACCACATGAGGAAACAAAGTGCCTCTGAAAAGTGCAAATGAAAACATATTCCATAAGAACAAAAATGTACAGTTCTGAGTTGCAGGTCTGCATCACAAAAGAGAATCTATACATGTGAAACTCAATGCATCAAAACACCATCAACTCACATTTAAATTTGAATCTCATATGATAGTGTTGATAACTTTATTAGAGTTAGATTGGTTTGTAAACGTAGTTATTAAAAAATATGTAATACAATATCATGTACTCACTACTTGTATTACTGTTTCATGTCTGATAAACAATTTAGAATTATTAGTGTAAATCCTCAGTAACAAAATTCAAGATTTATCCATAACTACTTCACAAATATTACTTTCCATGTGCAACAAAATTAATAATCCAACAATGAATAATGCAGATTATAACAATTCTTACTATTAGGTAGCACTTAACATTAGTATTTCCTTTTATAGTAGATTCTCAATTAACTAAGGTAATGCTAGGGACAAGACCCATGTTTAACCTAAACTCATGATTAATCCAAGAACAGTTAAAAAAAACATAGGTAAGAGGAAGAATAACCCATATTATAATTAACAGAAAAATATCATCAACAATTTACCTTTATTTTTAGTGAATTTAATAAGTTCATTTGATTATATAAAATAAATCAGCATTCAAAACAAGAACACTTCAGAACAGGAAAAGCAACGTTTTTCTGTTGAATATCGATAAAGCAATTTTTTAATGCATGATTTACAATGTTACACATTCTAAATAGCATACAATTAAATTGTGTAAAGCTGCGGATCAAAACTATTCATAAATACGGCAACATCATCCATTATCACTGCTGTTATCTCCCGCATTTTCTTTTTCCTTTTCTGTGGACATTTATTCAGATGGTTTATGACAGTAATTTTTCATCATTCAGCGATAAACAAAATTAATTATTTTTTAAACAGAGACTGATTATTGCACAACCTGGTTAATCTGATCTACTTAATTGGGAAATAAAGGATTTCCTTAAAAAAAAAAAATGGTGACCTGGGGGGAAAAAAAGGTGTATAATTGGGTTGAACATGATGCTACTTTAAACAAGAGGAATTTTAAAAAACCATAGATAATAGAATTAAGTACGAAAAAGGAATTACGTTTTAGAAATAAATAGCAACTTAAGCCATTTCAACAGAGCTTTCAACTACTTTGTAGACATGCATTATTTTAAATCCAAATTATTTTTTTTTAACTTTTTTCTGCTTATGTTTGACATACTTAGAGCTCTGCAATTCTTGACAAATGGAAGGCTGGTTTTAAAAATAATTTATTCATTAAAATTTATACCACACTCATTAACTTCATTTTTGAAGTTATATCTTAAAACTTCCTGTTTCCCAGACATTTTAACAGCATACAATAAACTAATTTCAGCACCTTTTTTTCTATCAAATAACTTTTTCTACTTGTCTGCAAAGTTAAATATGACTTCTCTCTTCTCTTATGTTCCCAACATCCTTAATATTTGTTCTTCATCACTGACTGTTATTTATAAATTAGTTACAAATTGTTATTAATAACAGACACTTAAATAAATTACTAAACTATATAACAAAGGAATGTGTGGACTACCAAGTTTGTGGCTAATGCAATTTGTATGGTTTCGTGGGCTGGATGTGCAATTTTAGCTTCTTCTCTTGCTTCTTTAAATATGTTTCCCTTCCCAGGCTTTTGTGCTTATGCGAGCAACTCATTTTTCAGCTTTTCATCATCAGAGAATGCTCCCCTGACGGCACATTTATATCATTTCGTCTTCAAAACATACACTGCACAGTCACGAATGAATAACTACTCATTTGTTTACAATTCAATGCATTTTCAATCTTTAATTCTTTTAAAATATACATGTGCATTATAAACCATAAAACAATTTCTGCTGTAAACTCACTATTTTGAAAATGGAACTCATATCTGTTATACACTGCATCACAAGAAAGTTTACATGTGAAAATTTAACAATTCTAGTGGTACCTTAAATAACAAATATGCAAAAAGATAGAAAAATATTTCATATTAAGTGCAGAAATAAACTTATTTTATTTTCTGATTTAATTGTATGCAAATAAATAATAATAATAAAAATGTTCTCAAAATAAAAAGATAAAACACCAATTATATCACGTATACCTAATGTATTCGTAATTTTTGTATCACATGCAGTTGCATTACATGACATTGAATGCCAGAAACACAACAAACATCCATAATAAAACACAACTTTCTACTTTCTCGGTCTTTTGTCTATGTGCACAGCAATGTTTTAACTTAAAAATAATCAGATAGTCGCAGAACTCTTGGCATTGCATTCCCCTTATTATAGGATCGTGCATATCGACCTGTTTAAATTAAAAAAAAAGTTAAGGGAACTGCACAAATTACCGATATGGAATAAACATTCTCATACTCTCTACTAGTAAACAAAATACTAAAATTCTAAAATATAGAACATTTTTTTTCATTAGCAGTGCATCGCTCGAATTTCAAAACCGCACAAATTACTACCAAGACGTATGGCAGCACTGCCAAAATGCATGAGTTCCCAGTGCTGATTTTTGTCAAGATTGTATGGATAATGCAACAGTACTTATTTTCCTTGGGGGAAAATCCCCCCTAGTTAAGAACCTCTAGACAAGAGGAACTAAGCTTGTCTCTTAACACTTTCAGTAAACTCTTACCTAACATCCAAAACTATCAAAAGGAACATTACTTTACATCTTCTGAGAACTCACACTGCTCGAATGTACTCAGGATTTTGCACCAATCACTTGCCCTTGGATTGTGTTGGCTCTGCATGAGAAGGACTGGTAAATTTTCAACTGTTCCCACAGCCATCTTAAAACTGCTATCAGATCTGTTAGTTACCCTTAGCTCTGCATTGAAAGAAACATTTCTAGTAATCTTTACTTTTAACAAATTTGATTTGTTGGCTCACAGGAAGACCCGCCAGAAGTACATTCTGTGTTTCCTCCTACATGGTAGCAGAACGTTTTCATGTGTCATAAAGCGTCCCAAATACGTACCTGCAACACACTGCTGACTGCAGAATGTTTGGGATAGAAATTTATTTAAACCAATGTTGGGAAAACTCATTTCTTGGGAAAATTTCTTATAGCATCGCTAATGTGGCAACCCCATTAGATGTACTCTAAACTACTGGCAACAGGATGCATGAAATTTTAATTTCCTCCCGATTTTAATAGGTAAAATTAATTTCAGTTTTAGCAGTATAAAGTGTAAGATCTGGAATTATTGAGCCTTTGGCAATTCTGGATTTTAGATCATCAGTTTATATCAAGTAAGACGACATGAAGACATGGCAACGTTTAAGCCTCACTTATTGTTTAGGTGGGACAGAAAACTGCTACACTTCCCCACAATTACTCACGGGTCAAAAGCACGATCTTGGCCAACATCAATACAGTTTCAGTTAATGTTAATATGTTAATTACAATTGGCCTCATGCAATTCCCTGAAAGCAGGTTTTGAAAGTGACATGCGGGAATCTCGGGAAGGCCAGAGAAAAATCCATATATACGGAACATTTGCCTCCTAAGGGTATTATTATACCAATAATTCCTTGAGTTTGAAAGCAAGGAGGAGATTTTCTTATATTATTTTATTTCATTTATTTATTTTACTAGTAGTCCAGATACTGGATGTCCAGATTTCAGACTTTGTGCTACATTTGATTATATTTTAGTTCAGGTTCCTGAAAATGTTCTTTTGCTACATAAACAAAATTAAATAAATGTACTTCCTGATTATCTATACATCCACTGAAAAAATCAACAACTTATTGGCAACTTTGGAAAGCACCTGCAAACTAGCTGCCAAGTGATTTTCTGTCAAGCTAATGAGCTAAAGTCGACAGCCATTTTCAAAATGGTAGCAAAGAATTCAATACAAGAGCAATAAACCAATAAAATTTAAAAAGGAAGAAACACTGGTGATAAAAAAACTGTACTTTTTTCAGAAATTCTTCCTTTTTGCGCTGTTGAACTCTCCATGTATACAGAGATCTCTCTCTCCTTTTTTTTTTTTTTTGCTTAAAAAAATATCAGAGAATTGCACAAGCTCAATATCCCTGCTATTGGACACTGAGCATCACTAGCCAAAACAAGCAGGTTTTACATGCATACCTGGGTTGCCCCATAAACATACTGCTTTTTCTCGTGAATACTTTTCTATGACTTTTTGGAAGGGGTATAAATAAACAGAAAGTGCCAAAATAAGTTGATGCAGTAAATCTGAGTTCAAAATTTGGAAAGGAAAGCAGTAAAAAGAATAAGTCCTCATAAAACAGAAATACGAGTGAGTCTCAACAAAGATTATTAAGAAGCATGCAATCATAAGCTATTAAACTGCTTTATGTCAATGTGACATGCCTCGGGCCTCACTTTTTTCTTGATTCACTTTTGTGTCTGAATTGCTTTTCAAATAAAAGGATGTTGTTACCAAATGTTAATGCCACGTATTATTTTTTAAAACAAGTATACCAAATACAGAAAAAAGTACGGAAACAAAAACAATGTTGCCATCAAGTGTTATTACCAATTATTATTTTAAAAGAAATGATATGGTGAATATAAAAAAATCTAAGGTAACACTTAACACTTTATTGGGTATTCTTAAGATATTTTGTGCTTCTACTGTTGAATTTTATGTGGCATAAACAGAAAAAAAAGTGATGTTTAACAAATAAAGTTAATAATACAGAGAAAAAAAACTCGGTAAAAAAAATCATTGGCAATACCATAACACCCTACTGAGAATTCTACACATATGCTGTTTTTAAACATTTTTGATTTAGCTGTTAAATTTTACACAGTGTAAACATAATTGCTTACTAATAAAGTTTACAAGGGTTGGGTAGGTCATCTCGTTGAGAAAACTGAACACTGATAAATAAATGAGATAAGACTGAAAAATATATGGCAACACTTAACACTCTATCGGAAAGTCTAAAAATAGGCTGCTTTTAAAAATTCTGTCATTTTACTATTGAATTTTATACAGGATAAGCATGAAGAGAGCGACGTTTAATAATAAACTTAAAAAGACAAAAAAAGTTGTGTTTGCAGAGTTGAGTCCAAAAGCAGCAGATCATGAGCTCAGTAAGAGCAAAATAAACCTTCAGAAAACCTCTCATGCGATGTTAAAACCTGATTCCTTTCACATTTTCTTTTTTCAACCCCTTTCAGATAGAAATATTTTTAATTAATTGGAACCACAAAGAACCTATTAGGTTACCTTATCACAGATATTACCTTAATCACAAAGAACCTGTTAGAGGCAGTGTATTTTTTACTAACCAACAGCTAGTCAGCAATTGTTTAAGCATTATACGATCAACATAGCAGAAAAATAGGACAAAAACATGACATAACGTATATGCAATAAAAACAGCTGCTGAGCATAATATTTAGCACATATTAATTAAAACAGACAGAAGAAACCATGATATTAAGCAAAAGTAAGCAAATATTAGTTGGTCAGATATAATATTTAGTAAATTCAAATTCAAGTTAGTAGAAAAAAATGCATATCAGTCACACATAAATAAAAATGAACATACAAGTAAAATAAATATTAGTATTATTATTGAAATAGATTTCTGATTACTTCAAGTTTACAAAAGAGTTAAAAATTTTAAAAAGTTATGCATAGCAACATGGTATTTCTTTTTTTAGTCCAAAGGGATCTGAATCCCGAATGACTATTACTTTCGTTTTGGCATTTTGTGTCTTTTCACTTTTCAATTTACTACTTTTTTTTTTACATAGTTTTCTCTTCAAAAATCATCTGCGTTGCACGGGAAAATAAAAAGGAATTTTAATTGCAATTCTAAATAAATAGCCAAATA
>KK115651.1:510882-533411 GCA_000611955.2 Stegodyphus mimosarum | reverse complement strand
TATTCTAATAGAAGTTCGCACTCTGCAAAATAAACGAATTGCTTCTTTGTTAACTTCAGGATAATGTTTCTCCAGTTTATTAATTAAAGAGCCAATTACATGCTTCCCTTTGTAGTAAGTTGTACCATGAACTGTACAAAATATTTTTTCGAACTCGTAAACTGTATTCATCCATGAATGGGAAGGTGTAGTCAAACCTCCTAAGAACAATAATTTAATCCATTCTGAATTAAATATTCGTTCATCAGCACTATTTTTACATATTGTTCCCAATGACTGGTCTTTGTCTCGCACACGGTAGGCAATATAACCTGCAACATATGTTAATGCTTCTTTTTCGGCGGTCGAAAATTGTCTGGCGGAATTCAATTCTAATTCCCAAGCCATAGGAGAAGGTTCCTCTATGAAATCCAAATCCAAATCATCAATAGTATTTAATGGAAAAGCATCTTCCTCCTCAGTTTTCAAAGCCATTTCAAGTAGTTCTGATGTTAAATATGAATCAATATTTCTGCTTTCTTTAGTCATGCACACTTTTGAAGATAATTTTGGCAGCTTATTAGCGAGTATTAATTGCTTTAAGCGGCGTATAACTTCACTAGGTGATGGATGGTCATTAAACCTACCAAGCCCTCGAATCTGACTAAAGAGACTTTCAAGTGCATCCTGAGTTAATCTAGATGTTAAAATATATTTACTATCATACGATGATTTCAGATCCCGGTGTAGGCCAAAAAGAGAATTTATTGAAATTATTATTCCTTTTTGGAAAGGCAGCATGTTGGATTTTCCTTGAACTCTTAATCCACCAATGACTTTCTTCATTAATTCCAAAACTTGAATTTGTTTTTCATGATGTTCATTTAATCCAAATGCTGCTTTAAGTATTTTATCTGAAGGAGGGTATGGCTTGGTACTATTCATAATATCGAAAAAACTGTCGATTAACTCAAAGAAGTCAGATGCTTTTTGATTTCCTGTGAGGTGGAGTATACCTTTCGCGGTAGTTCTTGAAAATAATGTTTTCGCTGGAGCGACTTTCTGTCTCTCGTTTCCCTTGACCATTAAATAATTTGGTTTTAGTTTGTGACACAATTTAATTTCTCCTGAATCTCTATTTAAAACCTCTTTAATAATATCAACATTTAAAACAGTTCCATCTTCTAAAATAAATCCTTTATCTAAAAAGTGGTTTCTCAGTAATTTGAGGCAGTGCGCTAAATCTGCAGAAACCCATATTTTTTCCGTTTGCAATACTGGATTTGGAAACTCAGAATAATTGATCGAAATATGTAACTCTTTCCACAAAGTATTAGATCCTCCTAAATCAGACACTATTGCTTTCACTTCTACTCCAGATGACTGAATATGTCTTATGAGTGAAAAAAGAAGTTCTTGCTTCATTGGAGTATTAAAATCAAAAAATATTGGTTGTTTCCACTGCGAAATGAGACCTCTGATTAAAACAAACTGCACTTTTTGAAAAGGACCAAGTATTTGGTCCAGTTTAGAGTCGTAACAGAGTTTAGAATCTATATGCATTTCGTCGAAACTGAGAACGCATATTTTTTCTACAGAATTCAAATATTCGCATCTTTCCTTCATTACAGCAAGAACATCACTCTGAATTCCTGGGCTACATGAAAATTTAGCGCACCATCTCTTTAATGTGCTAGTGCTAGGTAAAGGAATGCCCATTTTTTCTTTCCAAAAATCGTAGCTTTTAGATGACAGAGCTCTTATGACAATACAGCGTGAAATATCTTCACTAGTCCACCTGATTTTTTCCTTCTTTTCTAGCAATGCGTTAATCTGCGTCTTTGTAAAAATATGCTGTAGGCGTTTTTCCAAATTCTCCGATCTGTGCTGTTTTTTCCTAAATTTTGCTATTTGGGATTTTAATTTTTGAATTTCCGATACAAATTTCTTTCTAGATGTCGTCCACCTTTTTTGTCGCTGAGCAAACATTCTAAAATTTTTCTTTTCTCTATTTTTCAATATTTTATTACAATTTTCTAAGAATATAATTTTGTTCTTCAAATTATCAATGCATTCTTGTTTATCTTTACAATTAGGGCATTCAGAGATATTGTCACTTACGGCATTGTCGTTTGTAAGTTTTATTTCAAAATCATTCACATTTGATTTATTATTGTCAGCTTTAATTTCGTTCTCGGCCTCAAAATAAATTTTCTTTGGACTTAACTCGTGTAGTCTTTCAAAAGCACTCTGCATTAGTTTTCTTTTCAAATGTCTCCGATTTCTTGGTGTTATTTCGTTTACATCACACGATAAATTTACTTTCGGCACAGCATTGCATTTCAACAGTTTCCTTTGTGGCAATCCAAGCAAGCGATTTCTCATATCATCTTCATAATCACTGCACAGAAAATGTTCGCTGCAAATTCTTGCGTTTTTCACATTAATAAAATCTTGTCTTCGACATTTATGTATCCATTCTTTCGTCAAAATCAAATTGTCCTTTGGGAAAGCATGAAATACAATATCTCTTCCTTTCGTATTTCTATAAGTGTTACGGCACGTTGCTACAGCACAAGAAGCCATATTACATAAAGGATACTTTAAATGCAGAATTTAAAAGGAAAACTGATTAAAACTATATATATATGCATATATATACACGAATTATTTTTAATATTTGCATTATTAGAAAACAAATATGTATGATTAAAATTAATTTGAGATATGTGACCTCCAGAAAATCGTCTCGCAAACTGAATGAAACTACAGTTTTAAACGCGCGAAATCAGAGCAGGTGCATAACAGTGACGTCAGATTACTACCAGTTAACCCCCTCCATGAGGATCGCGTCGGCGAGGAGTCGAACAAAGGAATGACCTAGCCCTTTCTATTTATCCCTGTTGGTCACTAACACGAGAAAAAAACAGTAGTCATTTTTAAAAATGGCAGCACATTGAAAATAACATAAAACAACAATGAACTGGGAAAATTAAAATCTCAAGAAATTTATATTAAACATTAAAATTTATATGAAACAAGCAACTATAACGAAAAACTCAAAACTGCATAAAACAGCAACAAATTAAATAATTAAAACTGCATCAAACATAATATAACATTTAACTTCCTTTTTTTTTTACTGTCTTCTGTCCATGTGTACAACAATTTATTTTAACTTTATTTTAACATGGATCAAAGAATTGCAGAGCAAAGCCATGTGTACATTAAAATGTTTTAACTAAAAAAAAAAAAAAAAACAGGGCATTGCACAAATTATCTTCATGGAAAGAGCTCTCTACTACTAGGCAAAACAGTATATTTCCGAAAAAATGCAACACTTTCTTTTTCATTAGCAGGCAAACTCTAAAGTGGCATTGTGATTTGCTACAAGTGGAAAAACTCCATACAATTATGAAAACAAACAGAAACATGATTCTCGAATTTCAAAACTGCGTGCATTACCACCACCTTGGTGGTGGCATTATGTGCCATTAGTTCAGTGTATTTAAAATGATTTGAAAATCAATCTGCATAAATATTTGTACATTTTGAACAAACAGTTTCTTTTTAATAAAAACATGTAAATAATGGGACATACAATATTTCTTTGGATATCCTTTAGCTGAAGCTATAGTCCTCCATTTTCATAAATTTCTGGGTTGTCTACTTTGGTGACACAGTACTTCGCCTGGTGTTTCTTGTCAGTTTGGGTGGATAATGCGATAATACCATAATTTCCAAATGCAGATGAGCAGCTGAGTGGTGAAGTCACTAAACAGTGATAGTTTGATCTGAGGTTAGAATCCTCGTGAACAGGCTGGCTGCATGAATGTTTTCATGATTTTCTCCATGTGTAACGAGTGTACGAACCAGTTTGCCTTAGAAAGTCTGCCATGAAGTTATCCTTCCCCTTAGGCAGACAGCCCTTGAGTGCTTTGCCATAATGAAATAAACCAAATCAAATGCAGATCATAATTCTTGTGACCTATTTTCATATAAAACTAGAAACTGTGACAAGAAACGTCATTTGTCAAAACATCTGAAATATTATACGAGTTACTGATTAACACTTTTTGGATAAATTATTTTATTATAAGGAATATTTTAATAATATTTATTTTGCAGCAAGCGAGGTTTAAGAAATATGAAGACTCTGTTTCAATATTAAGTGCAAATAAAAAAAAAAAAAAAAAAAAAAAAACTGATTATTTTTATAAATACTTCTCACTTTGTTGTAGTTATTAAAAATGCTTTTTAGTTCCAAATGTTATATAACTGCTAAAGAATATTTTTTAAAATTTATATTTTACATTTAAAAATAATTTTGTAATTTTTATTAGTAAACTCTTTTTTGAGATATTAGATTCTAATCTGATTTTTTAGGGGAATGTGCATATTTCTGATTCTCAAAGCAGAGTCTTTTTACTCATTTTCATTGTTAACCATCCACACATGTCATGGCAAAAAGAGATAGATTAAAGATTGCCTTAAAGGAGAATACTTGAAAATAAGGGAAAGCACTTGGATAATATGTTTGGAGAAAACAGAGATTTGAACACTTTATGCACCACTTAGGCAGTAAAAGACTAAATGAATAGTGGATTAATTGTTCTATCCTAAATGTCTTGAAGAAGACTAGCAGTATCAAAGGTTTAAGAACAGAGTTAGGTAATTTAAGTTATTATTGTGCAGATTTTAAGCATTTTTAATCAGCAGAAAAAAATATACCTTAAGCAAACGTTTTGTTTTCAGTGAATTTATAAGAACTATTAACCATTTTTTCTCACCATAGGATTCTGAATGATTTTATTGATTCATTAATAAACTCTTTTAAAGTGTAATGCTCAAACATAACTATCACACTTTACTATGTCTGGAATTGTAGACTTTTTTTTAATACTTTATCTTTTAACTTCTTTTCTGTATCTGGTCTGGAAATGAACCATGTTTTAAAAGGTTATTAATTTTCTATTTAAAGGCAGTTTTTATAAATGTCCATTTCAAGGTGTATTGAATTGATTGAATTTATGTGGCATTAATTTCACTAAAAATGTAATGTAATCAAAAGTAATCTTTTTAATGTTGAAATTAATGGTTGTGGATGGAACTTTTTTACTTAATTAAATAATTTTGTTACCAACAATTTCTTTTTTTTAAGAGATAAATATTAAAAAAAAATTTTTACTACTTTTTGATTGTATACCCTCTTACTGAAAAGTTTCAAAAAAGTATTCATGAAGCAAAACAATATTTTGCCAAAGTAGTTATATGATAACCAATGATGTTGCAAAATAGTATTTATGTAGCAACCCGAGTATGCATATAGCACATGTGTGTTTTAGCTGGCATGCAATGCTATGTTTCACAGATGCTAAGTTTGTGCAATTCCCTGATATTATGATATGCGTATATGGTGTTGTTTTAAGCAGAAGCAGATCATTGTGTGTATGGGGAGAACAGCAGCATAAAAAAGAAGGGTTTTATTATCAATGCTTCTCTCATTTTTAATTTCATTAACTGATTGTTCTTGAATGAAATTCTCAGTTCACTGATTTAGCTATTTTGAAAATAATTGTTACCATTTGTGCACTAGCTTGGTGAAAAATTAATTGCCAACAAGTTCATAAACGCTCTTCAGAATTATGAGTTTGTGACATTTTGGTGGATGTGTAGATAATTAGAAAGTCTTTTTTTTTTTTTTTTAAATAAGAAAACATGTTTTACAGAACTCAGCTGCACTGATCAATCCTATACATAAATTTCAGCAAATCTGTTATGCATTATTTCTTGAATTTTCATGTCTTTTTATACTAGTTATTTGTTTAATCTGTTAATTTTTATTACTTTTTGTTTCATTTCATGTTTAGAATGTTGATAATGAAGAAATAGACTTGCTACATTTGTATCCTGATTTTAAGATCGTTGGAGCCTTTCAAACTTTTCGCAATGCTTATTCTGCTGGATTGCTTGTACAAAAAGAAACATTTAGAGATCACATTTTATGTACTGATTCTTATAGTATTTCAGAAATAGCTGATAATTATTATGCTGTAAGTATTCAATTAGGGTTTATATAGTAAAATATATTTTTATTGAAATAATCTTCTATAGTTGTAGAGAAATATACTGCTAAGTCTGTGTTTCTCAAACTTTTTCCAAGTTACGACCACTTTTTTAAAAGACTATTCTGTAGGCTATTTTAGCCTTCTCTCTTTCGAAAGCAATTTTTTTTATCATATATTACTACCAGTATATTTATATTTTTAAACTAGAATTAATAAAAAACCTTTTAATTTTATATTGGTATTAAGTTAGTAGAGGAAAATCTATATTAATCTTTAATAATTCAAAGATATATTTTGATATTAGAGTCTGGATAATTTTTGTCTTATCTAAAAATTAAATAAATGTTGGTGTTTACTATAACGAAATGGATGAACCTGCCAGTTCTTTAATATTTGGTCCGTGTTTGGATGCATGCTGATAAGGAGTACCACAATCACATTGCCCTATATCCCTCTTTTGTTACTAAGACCAGAAGAAGTGCATTGGGAGGTCTGTAGGTGGGATAACTGATAATAAATTTCATAATATGTTAATCTTGGGAGAAAATGTGATAGAGTATTGCCATGCATAATTTTCAAACACTGAGATTTTTAGTTATAGTGCAATTAATTTTTGTCTTTTTTGGAAATGTAGGAGGAACACAGATTGAGTAACGCTGTGCTAAAACCTTCATGAATGAAATTTCAGGTTATTTCTTAGTTTTAAAGAAACACAGTATTTGAAAATTGGGGGCTCAGATTTTGAGTTTTAGTGGACATTATGGTAACTTAACCAATGATGTAGTGGTTACGAATAATTCATTTGCTTCTTGCTAATGGTGAATAAATTGTATTGCTTTAGTTAATAAGATTCCGTTTACTTTTAAATAATTCCCATCTATCAGTTTTTATCATATATATATGCACTTCCACAGTACATTTTCTTTTCTCACGTGTAATTTCATTGTGCAGGAACTGGAATAGATTTAAATTTTCTGCAGCGTTGTGTAAATTTTAATAAAGCTGGTAACTTCGATTTCACTATTCAGTAAATCCCCAAGACCTATGAAAAATTAACAAATAATGAATATATTATCCTCTCAGAGCAAGTTTGGCCTTGAAAATGCCCCAAAATATTATAAATAAATGGTATTTTCTTGATTATAATTGCAAAATGACCCTTTCACTTTGTACTTTGACTCCTTTTCTTCCAGTATACATCCAATTCAAATCAAGTGTGCCAGGAACTAGCACAATGTTTTTTTGTGTGGCAAATTGACAAGCCATGGGGAATTTTACATCCGTAAACCTTGGAGGGTTAAAGGTAATGCAAGACTGTAGCTCATTAGCTTGCAAACTAGCCCAAGCTACTTCTGTGCTAGTAATTTGTTCCAAACCAAAATATCTCATTAGAGTTAAATGCATAGACCAATTTATTAGTAAGATATGGTTCTTAACAAGAAAAATAGAAAATTCACACAAATGCACAAACATGTGAGGCTAAAAATTTTGATATTGAAGCAAAATTTGAGAAAAGTTTCAAATTGTTTCCTCTAATCTGAAGTTCTCTCATAAATATTTTATCATTGGGGATTAAATTATTTTTTCAATTCATAATGCTAGTTTCATGTTGTAAGCATTCTGCCACTTCTTCACTAATTGAAGAAGTTTAACAGAACATTATGGATTTTTTGCAACAAGAAGGCAGATATTTATTGGCAAGTTATTGCCATTTTTTATGCCTACTCAAATTCTCAGTTTTAGATAAGACATAAGAATTGAGAATTATAATGCTCAACTAAATATAATTTTTAAAGAAATTGAGGCTGTATGAAAAAAAAAATATGATTTATAAAAGAAGTAACTTCCACTTTTTAAAATTAGAAAAATGATCTAACTATAAAAGAGTGCTTATTTATTTTATGAGGAATAGAATTTTCTAAATGAGAGGTAAAGTAAAATTTATTATTATTTTTTAATTTCCAAAGTCTTTCAATGTATAATGTTTTCAATAACAATACTACTTTTATTGTACTTTCTATTATGTATCACCTCGGAATTTGTGCAGAAGAAAAGGAATGATGTATGGTAACTGAAAATTTATTTATTACATACGCACATATTACTGTATACATTGTGTGCATTACGTAAATTTTCTCAAAAATCAACATTAAATTTGCTGTGTTTTTTTGTTTGTTCTGTTGGAAATTTTGTGATGATGGATTTAAAAATAGGTTCAAAGCAGTTGTTCTTTTTAATAATTTTGTTGCAAAAAACGGTATTTCTGCAGAAATTTTACTGCACAAACTTTTCTGTGTAAAATTCCACAAGTGCATATTATAAAACTGAGTTTAAGCAAAAAATATCGCAATTTCTTTACAAAAACTTTTGGAACTTGGAATAAAGCAAAGAGAATGCATACTGTTATGAATTTTATATATATGTAAATAATTTTAGCGAAATTATATGCAGATAGTTTTATCTCTTGTATAATGTAACATGAAAGACTTCAAGAATGTGAAGCATTGCTGGAAAAAGAGGGTTACAGGGGTAAGCCCATTTAACATTGAGTTTAATGGGGTGAGCTACACAAAGCTGGTATTAATTTTGGCAATTAATTCTTGTTGTCAAATTTGGTGAGAAGTTGCCAAAAGTCACCAAACTTGGCAACCATTTGGCAACATTTTGGTCCAATCTCTAAGTATATGGTATGGGTCCAATCTCTAAATATATGTAACTGTATGCCATTCAGCAATTTCAACAAACTGATGGTACTGAGAAAAGGTAAGGGAAAATTATATAAGGCCAAAGCGAATGTAAGTTTTCAGTTTAGCTCAGAATATTGAGATATCACTGTATGAGCTTACGCATTTGAGGCTTTTTGTATTGCTTTGTGTTTAATGTTCTTTTTAGTTGGAAGTAGTAACTTGTGCTCTACCATTCTTAGAGCTGTACCAGTACTTTTGTGTGAAGAGTTCCAGAACTGTAAAGTGTTTTTGGTAAAATAAATTTACCAAGCTATCATCGGTTCTGTGTCCATTCATTAAATTACGAAACCGTATGTATATACAGCATAGCTTGGTGATGTGAAAAACTTTTATGTACATGGCTGTTTGAACAATTAATTTGCTTGTAGTTGTCAGGGTTTGTGCGTTCTGAAAATTTGGACACTTTTAATAAGATGTTTGGAACTTCTACTAAGATGTATACTAGTACACTACAAAGTCTGAGATACAGACTCATTGGGACATTGGCGATTCCAGATTTGGGATTTTTCTGGATAATAGATCATCAGTTTAAATCTAGTAAGATGGCATGTAGAATTTATAAAATTAAAAATATGAAAATGTGATTTATGAAATAATGAAGCATTTATGATCTAAAGAGTATCAAAATTTACAAAAAAAGCTTAATATTTATTTGTTTATTTAATTATACATTTCTTTGAATGTAAATTGTTTAAGTTGCTTTGTTTTTTATTTTTGTACTAATACTTTCTCTTCAATTCTATAGACAGACATAATCTCTTGTTCAGTTACAAAGTTCCACTGTTCAAGTCCTGTAGTTGCTGTGTCAAGAATTCTGACTAACTTGTCAATCAAAATTTTTTCATTTTCAATAACAGAGATGTTGTAATAACGTCTCTGTCACTTTCTTCACTATTGGTAGTGGTATTTTCTGGATCTAAAACCGTACTACAGATTTCACCGTCTGTTAATTGATTGATGATTGGAGCATTGTGATCGCAATGAAAAACTTTGTTATAATGTCTTCATTTATTAAAGCTTCTCCACATTTCTTTACAAAAATCCATTAATTGGAAAATTTCACCTGTGGTTTGTGATATCCGAAAGCCTTCAAATTCGCGGCTATCATCATCCTCACCATGAAATATGATAGCTGGCCATAAATTATGCCAAGCATTTTTTGAAGTATCTAGAGACACATCCTCCCACGATCTTGCAATGCTTCGCACAACAGATTTTATACTAAAATACTTAAAATATTTTTTAAAGTCTTTAAATGCCTTGTCAACATTCAAGAAATTTAACATGGATTTTAAAAATGCGACTTTATATTTGCACTTCAGCGTGTGGACTATTCCAATATCCATAAGCTGAATGAAGGACCTGGAGGAAAGAATAAGATGGATACATTATTTTTCATTAAAACTTTTATTGAAATATTAGCCGAACAGTTATTTACAATAAGGGCAATTTTTGCTTCATTAGGTAAACCAACCAAATTCAGATTTTGTTTTTCTGATTATGAAAAGTTTACTCTTGTGCTTTCCTGCAGCATTTGTGCCTACTAAAACTGTTAGTCTAACTTTGGAATCTTTGATACCAGTTGGAGCCTTTTCTGTGGAGTTTGCCAAGGTATTTCGCACTACATAGTGCCAGAAAAGATCAGTTGCATCAACATTATAAATTCGTTTTGCAGATAATGTTTCACTATTAAAGAATTCAATGAATTAATCTGCAAAGCTTCACTATCGGCTGAAGCATTTTCAACTCAAATTTAATTGCGTTATACCATAGTGATTTTAAAATTTGGTTAACCAGGCTATTGAATATGTGCACTCAGATTTAAGTTCATTTCTTCATGAAATATTTTGGCTTGAGCCATTAGCATTGGACCCGTCAATAGCACACCCTTGCTGCATCTTTGTTTAACCATTCAATCATCAGTTTTTTATGATTGTCACATAGTACAGCAAATAATTTTTTCTGTTATTCATTGTAAGTGGGGTGTTGGAATCCACAAAAATTCATAAAATTACTTTTTTTGTTAAATCATATACAGTTGACTTTCCAATGCTATACTCCTCGCATAATTTTGAGATGGATATACCTGTATCCATTTTTTGCAGCAATTCCACTTTTTGTTTAATGGACATCGAAACATGCTTTTACTTTGTAGATCTTGTTGCAACTACAGAATTAAAAACTCCTTTCGACGTAATTGAAAGTTCAAACTTTGCTGTAATTATTACAGCCTACAAAAAATAATAACCTGGATCAAATCAGAAAGTTTAGAAACGACGCAGTCTGCTATATTAACTGAAATTCTTTGGAATTAGTAAAGTATAATTTTAGCCTAGCTTAACAGTGTCCGCTATACATGATTGGCGACGAAATGTTCCGTTAAATTTTGCTGTGCTTCTATCACACACTGAAACAGTTAAGCCTGAATTGTATTAATATAGTTATTTATTATACTTACGTCTAATTCTTGCACATGCTTAAGGCTTATCTGAGTCATGAATAAATAAATTCCAACATGTACTTAAGCTTACTGAGGGCTGGCGCTAGATATTTTGCCACTTGTTATTTGTTTGTTATCTATTGTTATTTGTAGATCTAATTCTTTAACAGCATTTGCTCTTGATGACCATCGTGTATCTAAATGACCCTTTAATGTTGTTTTCAAAACAGACATAAGTGCATCCCATCTACTCATTGAAGATACAAATAATGTTTTTAGCAAGAAGCATATCTTTTAAATATATTTTTATATTGATCCTGTACATTACAATTAGCGAGAACAGTTTGTCTTCAATCTTCCACAAAGTGCTCAAAATTTTAAACCTCCTTTTTTAGTTCTCTAAAACTTAAAAATTTATTTTATTGTTTCAATATAGACAATAGAATTATTAAAAAACATTTATCTTACCTTATATTTTTACATCCCAGTTGACAAAGAATGTACCAATTTGTTTACACCTTCAGCATCTGCTTCAGACATGACTTAATAAATAAATAAATAAAACAATCCATACAGTTCCCGCGCAACATGAGTGTGAATAGAATTCAAAAACTTCGATTTGTGAGCCTCGTTTATTCGAAAATTTTATTTAAAAAAAAAAAAGTGCGATAACTAATAATGTGGTATATTTCATTTTCAATCACCCTTGTTTATGCTTCAGATGCTATTCCAGAAGGCCTTTATGAAATTTCAAAACTCAGCAGTTATGTCACCGTCTATGTTCAGTTAGTGGACTTTGGCAAGTTTGTTATGACTAAGTAAAAAACTTAATTCAAACTAATAAGAGACAGCAAAGAATAACTAATGCCGGCAGTATAATATTTTACATGAAAATTTAGTCTATACAATCCGTTATACAAAGTGTAATTAGTTCCTTGAAGCTACTTTCAGTAACAAATTTTAATGTTAGAAAATATTATATACACTTCTGTGAAAGCTCATGTCTTTTGAGAATAAATTAATGCTATTAGTTTTTTTTTTAGCTGGATTGTTTATAACACAAAATTCTTTTAATAGTCACTGATGTATTCCGAAATTAAAAGTTGAAAATCATAAGTTTTAAAAAATTTCCAAATTTTTGATCGAATAGCTAATTTGGCACCCCTTCTATTTGTTCACCTGAGGCAAGTGCCTCACCCTCGTCCTGGCCCTGTTATTTATATAAGCAGCCATAAATACTGCTTCATCCAAAGGAATTTTGGTAAATTTGCCTCAAGTATCATTGCTCTAGCTTTTTCCAGTACAGTTCGATTTGCTCTTTCAGCAACTCCATTTAAAAAGGGTGTATAGGGAGGTGCAGGATCTATTTTTACACCTGCTCTTTTAGCAACTTCATAAAGTTCTCCACTGACATATTCTTAGGCATTGTCACAGCGCTGTTTTGTGACAGTTGGATTCAGTTTAAAGAATAGTTCAAGTTCATCAACAATGTCACTTTTTCTTTTGAGAAGTCTTATTTCCATAAATTGCGAGTAGTCATCAATTATACCATGAATACTTTCCCCCATGGAGTGTTTGAGGTTCTATTGGACCACATATGTCAGTGTGTATAGTTATAAATGGCTTGAATTCTTTTCTGTGATGATTCTTTCCTATAGGAAATGCACTTTGTTTGGCATGAAGGCATACTTCACAGAATGTTTCTTCTGCAGGAAGATTCATTAGTTTTAATTTTTGATCACAGCAATGTCCTAGTCTTCTGTGCCATAAATCATCATTCTTTACTGCTAAAGCTGTATATAAATTTGGTGAAAAGTCATTAAAATATTGTCAGCGTTTGTCCAAATATCCATATCTAAAAAATTTGTTTTTGTTTTCGATGTGAACTATTTCATTTTTAAAAATTATGTTCAAACCTGCTGCTTCAATATTTTTGATAGAAATTAATTTTCCATTCAATTTTAGAACGTAAAGAACATCTTTTAACATTATTTCAACACCATTCTTAGTTTTGCCGCAAATGTCAACAATGCCTTCCATTTCTAAAACTGCCGATTTAGACACGCATTTAACAGTTCTAGTCTTAGGCTTAATTGAGGTAAACTATTCCGCGTGAGAAGACATGGGAGAAGTTGTGCCAGAATCAATAATAAATTGATCATGCACAAGATTTCTAGCCATAAAAGATATTGCAGGTAATGCATACTTATTACTATTTGAATTTGCCTGCCTTTTAGGATTATGAAAACATTCACTTTTGAAACGACCAGTTTTCCTACAGCTATGACAGATGCAGTTCTTTTTCTTACAGAATTTAACAGAATGTTCTTTTCTTTTACAATAAGTGCAAAACAGTTCTTTACGAGCACTGATAAAAGCAGAGTTTTCTATTTAGAATACTTATTTTCATTTTTGTAATCAATTGAACATAAGGGACTCAGAATCAATAAGTCTGTAACAAAATCCAAAGTCAAATTATCACTTAGTTGATTTTCTAGTGATGCCTTAACATTTTTATATTCCTTTAGCAATGACATTAAAATGTAAATAATAACATCAAAGTCACTTCAGATCTAGAGACGCATAGATTACTAACCAAATTCATTATGCTGTCGATATGTTGTCTCATTAACACATCTTTAGATTTTTTTATGGTAGCTAAACGTTTACACGTTAAAATTTGACTAACTGCTCCTTTAGCATTATACGTAGCGTGCAGTTTCTTCCATATTTTACATGCCGTATCTTCACTTTGAAGAGAAGCACGAATATTATCACTTAAAAGTGCAAGAATTAAGGCGTAATCCTTTTTTGATTTCAAAACATCTGAAGTTCTGTCTGCACTAGCTTCTGTTTCTAAAAATGTATCTAATTCCTTTGCAGTAAATACTGCTTGAGCCCTTCGGCACCAAACAGTAGAGTTATAAACGCCATCAAATGGTACAACACCAAAAACATCTTTTTCACTTCCGCTTGAAAAAGCCATCATTCACGAAAAAACAAAACAAAATCAAAATCTTCTAAATGATAAAATATGACACTGGCATAGAAAGTTAGATGAAAAAAAAGATCAGCACATTCAAACTTTTGACGAACCATGCTCTGCTGTTGAACATTTAAAACCCTGTGGTTCGAAAAACAAACATTTATTACACAGCAAAAAGAAGAAACACACAGTAAGCGAAAAAGTTTTCAGAGGTTATATATATATAACTTTACAGCTGATCATGGTTTAGCGAATCACAAACAAGACACAGAAAACAACCAATCAAAAATAACATAAAGAAAATATAAACAAATGAAATAGGATTAAGTTTCAGAATACATCGGATGTGACAGAAAACTATAAATCCTTTTGACCAATAAGAATGCGATTACAAATATCTCAACAATAATCAAGCGTTTCATACAACTTATCAGATACAATGAGATCACGCAATTTCTTAAAATCATCTACTTCTCTTAACCTACAATAATAATCGAAGGTTGCACTGAGTCGAGATGCAAACTGAACATGCGACTCAGATGAATGTCTCCAAGCATTCTTAAAATTATTTAAACATTCACGCGGTGTTGGCTGAAATTCCTTCAAAATTAGTTCTTTTAATTTATCATAATCCACGATTTCCAGTTCAGAAGCATACGTTAAAACACGTTCATTTATCACCCAATATATTAATCAACACTTCTGATTTTAACTCAGCTGGTATGCCTTTAGTAGTAAAAACTGACTGAAAAAACAAATGCAGAGTTTCCAGTCTCTCAGGGACAGCTATAGTTAGCGTTTTAATGCTTTTGATGATATTTCCTAAACTTTGCGATGCTAGTTCAGAATCTGTAAGCACAGTACGATTGGCATTTTCACCAGCCAATTGTAACTTCAGGTTTTGTAGCTCGATCTGCTTCTCAAGTTGAGCTAATTTAAGTTCTTCATGTTCTAATTTTGACTGCTTTTCAGTCACTTTGTCCTTTTGATCCTCTGCAATAGCTTTAATAATTCCGTGAACAAATTCAGGACCAGTTTTATAAATACTGGCATTCTCAATAATACTTTTGATTTCGATGGCTTTAGCTTCAGCTGGCACTGTTAGGCCTAATTCTTCTGTGATTATTTTCAAATCTTGTTTTCTGATATTATTTAATACACTCATAGTTACAATAGTAAACTGAAACAAAATCGTGATTTACCTTGCTGGTTTTTCGGTTGAATCCCAGACTAGGCCCCCAGACTTTCTGTAGGTTGAAGTTGAAAATGATATCCTTCAGTAAATAATACTTCCACACTTCTTCCACATCACAAAAACATTTAATGATACAAAGAAAAAGCTATACAGATTGAATTAGGTAACAGTGCCTTAGCGCCTTCTCACACTTGTTGGATACAAACACAGTTCTGCATCAGTTTTGTTATTTTTAATAGCCGCTCAGTGCCTGCTCGCTATCATTGTCACCACCTTCGCATGACTCTGTCATCCTCGTCTCCACCTCGCTGTCACTGCAAGCGCACAGGTGATGCCCTCTGGTGGCTGTGGAACTTAGGGGTCCCACATGTATGATTTGAGTAATCCTTCCATATTAAAGTGACTGCCACCTAAACTTTTCGCGACATTTAAAATTTACTTGTCACAGATTGTACAATTAAATTTGCTAGTTTTGGCTACTAAGAACAGTTGCTGCTTTTATAAGAAATACCATTTGGAAATTTCTGTATATGCAGATTGGATATAAGGGATATAATTGTAGAGATTTGTTAGATATGTGATTTAATTGGATTATCTGTAGCTTGGTATTTTGCTGTAATTTCCAATATACCCCTCCCCTTCCTGAAAAATGTTTGAGCTTACTATAAAATCACTTTTTCACATTTTTTTAAAAGTAGCCTTTAGTAGGAATTGGAGCTCATTATAACAATCCGTCATATCCTGAAAAGAAAGTGTTACAATTAATAGTCACTATAGCAAAAATGAATTTAATATACTCTAATCAGTTAAGGACTTATTTTGAAAATGGCTGTTGCCTTTTGTGCATTTGTTTGACAATAAATTAGTCACGAATGAGTTTGCTGCATTTCAGTAAGAGGGCAGATAACCAGAGAGAGAGCCTTTATTTTTATTATAATTAAATGTATGAAAATATTAAATACCATTAATCTTCCCTCTGTAAATTATTCAAAATATTTCTTTATTAAAATTTAACTGTTAAAATTCAGATTATAATTTGAAACTACATATTAATAATATAACAAATTACATATCAAATCACATTCTAAACAAAACTTAGAAAAATATCTAGTTCTTTGAGCAGTGATAAAATGGCTGTTATGGTAAGTGTGGGCTGCATTTATTTGTGAGAAGCATTTGATGATCACATGCTAGCTTAATATGCATATTTTTATTGCAAGGAAAGTGCACAGAATTGCTGAAAAGTTTAATATTTATGAGATTATTTTTGATTATTATATACAAGTATAGCTTTACATGCTTATTGTTAGCATGTATGTAAAATTTTGCATCTTCATAGTGCAAAATACTGTTTTTGTATTACATTCTTTTTTGAGAATTGCATAAAACTCTAGTAGGTCATGAGCATTGAGAGTTTTAGGCCTACCAACAGTTGAGTGATGAAATTGCTGAGATGTAGTAATTCAACCTGGGTTAAAATCCTAATAAATAGGCTGGTCGTTTGGAAATTTTCACAGTTTTCTCCATTTATGTTGAGAGTACAAGCCAGTTTCTCCTAGAAATCCTCCACAAAAGCATTGCTTTCCTTAAGCAGATAGCCCTCAAATCTTTTGTCTCTGTCTAAATATTCTAATCCACTCTATTTGAGTCTTGAGATAACATTCACAATATTTCATATTCCTGTATATTTTATGATAAAGGGTAAAAAGCAAAATAACATTCATTATTTGTTTTCTGTAAATACTGTAGAAAGTGCCATATATTTTTAAAAGCACATATACATTCAGGGCATGCTTTTAATATATTGATCATTAAAAAAGGTTGTATTTAAAAAAAAGTAAAAAAATACTCAAGTCTAATCTGTTGAGAACATTGTCATATTTTGTACCTTTCCTGTTAATTACAACATATGACAAACCTTGGCCTTCAACACTGAGGTAGGCAGACACAGGAATTGTAGACATTACTGACTTGTTTGTGCTTAGAGATTTAAAATTATAATGAGATGCTGACAGATGATCTTCTCCCTTTTTATCTTCCATCCCTAATATGTTATCACCACTATTAATACTTAGTAAATTTATATTGCCTGTTTTAATTTGTTATCATCATTACTAATATCAAGCAGACTATCACACATTTCCCTCTCTCTTCCACTCAAATCTCTGCTAATTTGGCCTAGTACATTATCATCATGACTAATCTCAATGTTATGCTATATTATTATCATTTAGTAACATTATCATGACTAATATAAAGTTGATGCGTATTATTTGTGTTAAATGTTATAATCACTACTAATAAATACCTTGCAGACTATCATATTTTATATTAATAATGATGTTAACATTACCAAAATGGCCATTAGAAAACTCTGGCTAAAGGGAGAGTGGAGTGAACAATGGTTTTTAGGTAGGTCATGGCCTGCTTTCGGCTGTCATGCCAGTAGAAAAAGAAGACTCTCTTATTATAAGCTTTCTATATTAATCATAGCAAATGACCTTGAGCTTTTGCACAAGAAAGTCTGGCGCAGAAGTTGTAGACATTTGTGATCTGTTTTTGCTTGGTGAAGTCAAATTATGATGATATTTGAGTAGACGTTAATCTTATTCTCTCATTTCTCTTCTAACCTCTGATGATTTGACTTGATGTGTCATCATTCTTTAATATTTCTAAATTTTCTCAGTTTTGGAAGCATGCATTTACTAGGCTGTTATGCAGAGTGAAGAGGCTTCATTGAATAGACTTTTTTTTAAAAATAAATCTTAGGTAGACGGGGATTTCCCATTTATTTTGGTTCAAGGTTAATTGTGCAGAATTTTATCAAGCTTGAAAAAAACTTAGAATAGTGTAGAAGTAATATGGCGCCATGCTGTAGTTTTAGTAAGAACTAGTACTTGCTTTGTTATTGGTTATGTCTTTTTCGGAAATAAGCTTTTGAAGCACACACACACCGCATGCACGCACATTCATTTTAAAAAAAAGAGAGAAAGCGCTTAAATTTTGCTTTAAATGTTCTATACCAGTGTTTCTGAACCTGCTTTTCCCCATGCACCTCTTTTGCCATTGCTAGAAGATCATTCCCCTCCTCTTTTCCCAAAGTCGAAAAATACATGTATACATTTATTTTGATATAAATTGTTTTTTAATGCGTTTTATAAATTCAGTGACAAAAAATATAAAAAAAATATGATAAATATCAAAACTTGAATAAAAGTAGCTTTTTATATTCATAAACTGAAATTAATAAATTATCAACTAAATAAAATACTGACAAAATTGCCCCTCACTGAAATTATAAAATTTTCCCCAAGGGGTGAAGGCGAAAAAAATGGGTATACTTTTGGTAAAAAATCGGTATTTCAGAAAAAGTCCGATATTGTGTCAAAATACCTATGTTAGAAAAGTGCTGTATATAAATGTAATACATATCCTAAGTCACGCTTTCAAGATGTAAAAAAGCAGAAGTTAAATTTCATTAATTGGCCCGGCAGAACAGGAGATATACAATTGTCCTCCCCCTTTTTTTGTACAAGGTGTACTTAAATATTTTCAGTTGATGTAAAAGATGGTAGAAATCCTGCAAAATTTGTGCCCTTTCTGGAAGGAATTTTTGAAAACTAATTAGCGTTTCATTTAGTTAAATAATCACAGATCACTCTTTATTTAGTTATATATTCAACATATATAAGTAACAGATGCATCACATAAAATCTTAAATAGGTAGGAGCTCAAGCTTTAAGATTATCTGACAAATTGACTGAAACTTGCTACAGTCTGGCAGCCAAAACCTCGTAATGGCATTTAAAATAGCCAAAAAATAGTCTTGATGAACTCGGTGCTAAATAAATTGGTCTAAATATGAATTTAAATGGTGTTGTGTGGTTGTGCAGTGTTTTTTTATTATACTGCTTGTTAAACGATGTTTTAAATGTGCACACTAGTATCAGAATCTATAAAAGTATATATTGGTAACTGCTACTTCAAAAAATGTTCAGATCTCGGAGCTTGTAATTTAATAATTTTGTAGGCCTTCCAATAACTCAGAATAACTCTGAATCAGCTTCTATGCTGGCTTATTAAGCATTAATGGGGCTACATAAAATGAAAACAAAGATCTTATGAGTGTATTCTAATGTCATACTTATCCATTATTAGCACTAAATCATATTGTTTGGTGCTGGGTTTTGTGCATTGCAATAAAAGATGGGAAAATACATAAATACTGATCTGTCTTTATTTAGTTATTTGGCCATGAGTTTTTCATGTTGTTTTTTCAAAATCTGTATTTAAACTGAAAAGCCAAACTTTTCAGATCAATCAAATCAGAAGCAGGTTATAATTAGCAAATTAATTTCTTAGTTTTAATATCATTATTAAATAATTTTGTATTTCTTAATTATATTTTTCTTAATATCAGTGTTCTTTTTAAGGTTTTGTTCTTTTTAAATGCTTGTTTTGTTTTAGGCTGGTTGGGAATTTTGTCCACAAAAGCAGGAATTTTCTGTCTTGCTTGATGTCTCTTGTAAGTTCTTTTCCTTGAAATCTTGTTTAAGATCTCTGTGTTTTTGAAATTGTTTATTTTCTGACATCACAATTTATTTATTAGAGTGTAATTTTTTTTTCTCATTCTAGTGTCAATATATGTTTCTAAAATACTTTTTTAAATTTCTCTCTGACATGAAGTTTTGCTTCTTTTATCAGTTCATGGTCATATATTGAAAGCAGTATGTACTCAAGATGGTAGATATATCGTTCTTCTGAATGACATGGTAAGTCCATCTTTATTTGAGCAACTGTTATGAGCATCAAAAGTATGTACAGTACAAAGTCCAAGATCTGGACTCGTCGAGACTTCGTCGATTCTGAATTTGGGATTTTTCCGAATATTAGATCATCAGTTTGAATCTACTAAGATGGCATGTAGGAATTATAAAATTAAGAATATGAAATCATGATTTATGAAATATTGAAGCATTTATGTTCTAAAGGGTATCAATATTTACAAAGAAAAGCTTAATATTTATTTGTTTACTTAATTAAACATTTCTTTGAATATAAATTGTTTAAGTTGCTTCGTTTTTTTTGTGCTAATACCTTCTCTTCAATTCTATAAACAGACATAATCTCTTGTTCAGTTACAAAGTTCCACTGTTCAAGTCCTGTAGTTGCTGTGTCGAGAATTCCGACTAACTTGTTAATCAAACATTTTTCATTTTCAATAACAGAGGCATTATAATCAAGACGTTATAGTAACGTCTTTCTCACTTTCTTCACTATTGGTAGTGGTGTTTTCTGGATCTAGAACCGTACTAGAGATTTCGTCGTCCGTTAATTGATTGATGATTGGAGCATTGTGATCACAATGAAAAACTTTGTTATAATGTCTTCATTTATAACTGCGTCTCGACATTTCTTTACAAAAATCCATTAATTGGAAAATTTCACCTGTGGTTTGTGATATCTGAAAGCCTTCAAATTCGCAGCTATCATCATCCTCACCATGAAATATGGTAGCTGGCCATAAATTATGCCACGAAATCCATTAATTGGGAAATTTCACTTGTGGTTTGTGATATCCGAAAGCCTTCAAATTCGCGGCTATCTCATCATCTTCACCATGAAATATGGTAGTTGGCTATAAATTATGCCAAGCATTTTTTAAAGTATCTGGAGACACATCCTCCCATGATCTTGCGATGCTCCGCACAGCAGATTTTATACTAAAATACTTAAAATATTTTTTAAATTTTTGAAATGCCTTGCCAGTTATTCAAAAAATTCAACATGGATTTTAAAAATACGACTTTATATTTGCACTTCAGCATGTGGACTATTCCAATATCCATAAGCTGAATGAAGGACTTGGAGGAAAGAATAAGACGGATGCATTATTTTTCATTAAAACTTTAAGTGAAATATTAGCCGAAGAGTTATCTACAATAAGGGCAATTTTTGCGTCATTAGGTAAACCAACCAAATTCAAATTTTGTTTTTCTGATTATGAAAAGTTTACTCTTGTGCTTTCCTGCAGCATTTGTGCCTGCTAAAATTGTTAGTTTAGCTTTGGAATGTTTGATACCAGTTGGAGCCTTTTCTGTAGAGATTGCCAAGGTATTTCGCAGTACATAGTGCCAGAAAAGATCAGTTGCATCAACGTTATAAAGTTTCCAAGTTGATGGGTTGAGTGATTTTAAGGATAATCCATATGCATATTTTACTAAAGAATTTGACTCAATTTTATAAAGCTGTTTTAGTGATTTAAATGAGACAGTGGATAACGGTAATTTCTCAAAATTACAAAATCAGGATAATAAAATGCTTGTTCACAATTTTTTTGATTCAACCAGTTATTTCTTTTACTTTTAAAGATATGAACAGAATCAATGATAAAAAACAAAGGACCACTTTTATTACATGGAGGCTGATAAACAATACGTAAAAAAGCATCTAAAGAGAAAGCTAATCCGATCTCATGCTGAACTTGCAGCAATAACAACAGCAGCTAACTAAACAACTGAGAGCAGATACTCTCTCTTCAGCCTTAAATAGCTTCAAGTGGTCATGAGCTATTTCTAGTAATTTAAGCTTCTCGAAATTACTGAAAAGCAATATGAGGGGGGAATTATGGTTACAGCTAACATAGTGGTCAATAGTATCTATTCAATTTCGATACAAATTACCGAGATATCCATTTACTCAATGCTAAATGCATGGGCCCCTGTATTCTTACTTTTCTGGCATAGCTTTCTCTTAAAATTTGTCTCACACTACATTACACAGAAAAATACAGCGATTTTAATTATAATTCTACTAAAATTATCTATCTAAATGCAAAATTCGTAACAATATGTTTTCAAAATATGATTCTGTCTCAAATGGTTAGAAACTTCCATAGACTTTACCCAGGCAAAAGCTATACTTTGCATCAAGACTGTGCACTTTCCTGCTCTTTAAAGTCCATGTAAAATATCTTAGTCATTGAAATAATAAGGTGTGTGCTTCCTAAAAAAATGCACCTAATGTTGCTTCTCACAGTCTCAAAAATTTATTTAACAAGCATAAATTTCAAATTCTATAAGATCTAAAAAATGCTATGAAGCTGGAGTTTAAG
>KK115651.1:491474-510357 GCA_000611955.2 Stegodyphus mimosarum | reverse complement strand
TTATTTTTCTTACATATTCCCCCCCGTCAAAGAAAGAAAGGCGAAGTGACAAAGAAGCCTTTATAAAGGAAAAGCGTTAAAGCAAATGAAGAGAAATAATTTGAAAAAATACCAATTTTGAAATTTTGACGAAAATAATTACTTACAAAATTGCAAAATATAAACTTATATAATTTATGTAGACTTTTTTAGATAATATTTTAGAGTCCTTTAAAAATTCAGTCCAAACGTTTTTGTAATTTGCAGTCCATATAATTAAATTTCTTCAGAGAAGTCTTTGTAAAGCTTTGAACACAATATATCACAGTTGAAAAACTTTTGCACACATATTACTGCTTTTGAATAATCAAAATAAATTTCAAAATTTTCAGAACACATCTAATTTTCATTCTTATAACTTATATTTTAACATCATAAATTTGATAATAGTATTGCTAAAATTATGGTTTTACCAATATTGTCTTTCATTTGCAATTTCTGAATTTAACAAACTGAAAGGCCTCGCAATACTTCTAAACAAACATATCCATCATTAGGGCTAGCCTCTTGAGCTAACCAGTGTGTTTTGCACTGGTGGCTCAGGGTGCCTAGGCAGTTACTTGAAAAAGCCTCCGTTCCTTACATAAGGTAACTGGCCTTTGAGAACTGCACTACTACATTCCATAATAAAAAAAAGTATAATAATAATATAAAAAAAATTACACTCAATCATGAAATGAGAGCCTTCAACATTATCTTATATGAAGAGGGTAAAAGGAACAACTGTACAGAGGTAATAATAGGCCTCTGTTTCGGAACCAGTACTCCCTCAACATACTTTATACTTTACAGCCACCCATAAATTTTTAACATGCATTAACCATAATTTCATATTACTTATCTGTACTAATTTCACTTATTTTTGTATCCACTTCATTTTTAGAATAATTATAAAATTCTTATTCAAAATTTTCAACACAAATTTCAAAATATATTAATGTTAACAACCTTCCAGAAAAATAATTAAATCTTCTTCACTAACCTCACTAAAGTAATTTTTAATATCATTTTCATAAAACAGTACTATACTTTTAAGAAACAGCAATATGTATTCAGATTTTCAATATAATAATAATGATTAGTAATTTCAATATGATATTTTTAGTTGCACTAAATAAAACCTTTAGAAAAAATCCAGACCACAGACTTAGAAATGAGATGATGAACAAATCTTGCAAGAAAAATTCCCATTTTCAATGAACTTTTTCCGCATTTGAACAAACACCATAATTTAAAAGTGAGACACTTGAAAAGCACAGTGTTAGAAGTATAGAGATGTCGTTACGCTATGGCCTTGAAACAGAAGAAACGCAGATCACAGCACCCGAACATCAGCGATCGCTGAAACTTTCAACACAAGGCATTAAATCAAATTCCTAATTTTTATTTAGCAGTCCCGTCACTGGAAATTGTTGAGAGTTCATTGGAGTAAACTTTTGCCCAACACATCACTTGAAAAGAGCCTGTACACATCCATTGGGGTTAGTCAATTTCTCAAGATCAAAAAGAAACACTAAAAAAAAATATAATCACTGATAAAAAGAATATTCTGTAAAATATCACAGAAAGCATGACTGAGATTCTTAAAAGACTATAATTTTGTGCTTTTAATAACTAACCCCACACAAAATTTCAGTTGATAACAGAATAATGCAAATGCATGAAGAGAAACTTCTTGAACCAACAAATACATATATATATATATATATAAAACTTTTGTTTCACAACCAAAGTATTTATGTAAAATTTGATTTTAATGTGAATGTAAAATAATTTTATGATAAAATAATATCACTTTAAATTTGGTTGTGTGTAATGAACCAACATGTATGTTTTATATTTGGTTTCAAAAGGCAACATTTCAAATTAATTCATAACTAATCCATGCAAGAAAGTACTTGCCAGCCACTTTAATTAATTTATATTACCTCAATTAATTACTTTTTTTTGCTGAGTCATTATTTCTTTTTAAATTCCTAGCTCATTGGCCTAGTTGAGATTTTCATAAAATAAATTATGTAAATTATTTGAATATTTTATATATAAATCCAGTCGTCATTTAGATATAATTTCTGTGTTTCCAGGGCTCTATTGCCGTTATATGCTCTTTCACTCATGCTGATATTACAGCCTGGGAAGCCAGTAATGGAAACACTAAAAATATCTTAGACTTTGTTATCAGTGAAACTGTTGATCTTGGAAGGTAAAAACATTTCTAAAATAATAGCTGATATTTTTTTTAAACATTTTATGCATGTCATTTGAAAATCATTAAAAAATATTTCTTAAAAATTTTCAAATCAGTCTTGATTTTCATCTGCTTTAATCAAAATAGTGAAAATTAATAATAATAATTTATAATATTCTATTAATAAATAGTAAATAATCTGTATGTATTATTTGTTTCTTGCATTAGAAACATGTCAGCGCCCAGAGGGCCAAATTTCGAACTCACACAGTCCCTCTTCCAAACACGAACATTCTAAAGCCAAAATTTTGAATTTGGTTTGTGTTTATTTCATATTTTGTGTGATTTTTAATGATTTTTTTTAAATAAACAAATTCAATGATTTAAAAGTAATGTGTTTGCTACAGCTTGAAATAAAACATTTTATCTTTTGCTTGCAGTGTGTTGCCTTTGGGCAAAATGCAAAATATTTAGTTTTCGACTTAAAGCAAGAAACTGGGCTATCTGAAAGCAGTGCATTTCCACTGCTGAAAATAAAGTATTTTTATCTTTTTTTCACCAATTTGTTGTCATTTAGCAAAGCATGATATTTAACTTTTAAAGTTCATTATCTGTTATTAATTGATCAGCAAACTTAGCAATTTAAAAGCAATAGTAATAATAATAATATACATGCATGTATAGATATATATATATATTAACAACAATTTAAAAAGGTAAGTAAAGTTTAGGAATTTCAATGTAAAATTCTAGTGCAAATGCAGCTGAGATTGATTAAATTTAATTTTGCAAAAATTAATGATTATACTCTCAAGTAAAGTGTAATATGCTTGTATAAAGGACTGTTGTAACTAGTAAAAATATTTAGCAAATAAAATAGAAATTAAAATTAAACAAAATAATATGAATTTTTTTAAAAAAAATTAGGAATAAAAAAAGTCTTTCCATAATATTTTATGACAAACTGCATTATAATTATTCATAATTTAATGTTTGATATAAACTCATCAGAAAGTAATTGTATGAAAAATCAAACCTGAATATTTAAGGACTTCTGAAAATGTATTTGGTCCTCCTTGACTATTTGAGAGAATTAAATAAATGTCTATAAAGAAATATTAACAGATATTTTTTAACACCCCATTTTCAAAGAGTCAAGAATATAGCTGTGTGCACATTCAGGCCTAAAAAAATTAAATTATAGAATTGAATTTTAAAAGCGACTAAAAAGGGAAAAGCATATTTACTGCATTCAGAATATTAAAAACAAAACCTCTACATTAATAAATTAATCATATTAAATTCTTCAAAGAAATATACAACAGGCCGAAAATCATTACTAAAAGACTTATTTGAAATGTCTTTATTTTCTCAGAGTTTAAATGACAGCCAAATTGGCAAAAAGGCATGTTTGTAAATGCTAAAAATGCTATTCTTAGCAAAAAAGTAACTAAGATTTCTTATTTCTTTAGTTTTAAGCGATGCAAGAAATTTCTTTGGTGCAATTTATTTTAAATCAAGAGGGGGGATGACTTAAAATGTAAACTGTACATTAATTGGATGACAGTTCTGAAGGTTAAAAGAGACTCAAGATTAAAAATTAATCATTTAAATGTTATGTACAAATAATGCAAAAGATTTACTTCAAACATTCCTATAAGCTGAAATAAAATGTCGGCTTCATCAGCTAAGAGCATGACTGTTGAAAAAAGAATTAAGTAACTCCTAAGATTTCTTATTGCTACGAAGGGATTCTAGTATGGTACCTGGTTGCTACTGAAAGTTGAAATTATTGTACCAGTGAGCAGAAGTAACATAAAGCCGAAATTGCCAATCTAAACTTTGTAATTCTGTTGTAACAAAGTAGCCAAGGTCATTAGCGAAAGGGTATGGGCTTAAAATTAACAAAAAATTCGATTACAATTGGACTTTGTAATAACAAACATGTGTAACTTGTAGTTATAAGAGACTGTAGAATTTCACAAGGAAGTGATTAAACAGAAGTTTAAAATGCTGCTAAAGTGGGAAAGAAGAATAAAGATTAAATATTCTGGCATAAAGTTAAGGAAAATGAAAATAGCTGGATAAAAGAAAATGATCTTCTGGCAAAACCGGCAGCTATTATGTTTTTCAAATATGAAATTATCAGTAATTATTAACAGTTGAGAAAGCAGAAATATATACAGAAACTGTACGCATGATTAAAAAGATACAAATACATTACTTACAAATCTCTAGTTACTCCATCCTGCTTAATTCTTCTAGAAAGTTTTGGAATAATGCAATTATTGTGCTATAAAATAGAGATTAAATTTAGCAGTGAAAACCTGCTTTTTTAAGAGAAAGGTTAGTATAATTAATTAAAATTTTATTTTCAACTAAGCTGTTGACTGATAAAAAGTACATCTGCTTCTAAATAACTAACTTCTGTACAAATATTTTTGATTCTAAGTAGTTCATTGTGTATAGTGTCATCTATGACTTTTTTAGAGATGTTTAAATTCCAATTCATTAATTTAATTGTGTCAAAATTAATTTTTTAAAAATAAAGTCTAATTTTGTGTTAAATAATATGCAATTCCAGGAAGTTATCTCTTTTTGAGTGATACTAGTCTTATTTAGTACTAAGCTTGTGGGGTAAATATTGCTTTCCCCAATTGTTTCAAAACTATTATTTGCAATAATATCATCAGTGTACCTAAAAAGTATTAGTAAAATAATTTTTATTATCTTGATTAAATGTCTTTTGGAAGCAGAATTCCTTTGAGAAAAGCTAAAGATTGCAAATTTGAGTTGAAAAATTGAAACCCATTGGTATCCCATTTTTATGTTGAAAAGTAGACTTCTTTACTGAATGTAGTTAAGAAAAAGTGCTCAATTAAGGAAAATTTTCCATTTGTCTTCTGCAGCTACTATCAGCATTTCCAGAAAAAATACAGGAGAATTGACTCAATCAGGACTTGTCAAAGGAAGTGAGGTGTTGTTCAGATTTTTTTATAATTTTTGCCATTTGCACAAATTAGTACCATTTGCAGTAAATGGGAATTTAACTGGAGATTTATGGAACTTTGGTAATGCATATAGGTTACAAGATCTGTTGCTGTCTGTAAGGATAGAAATATGGAGCTTAAGGTGAAATGTTTTCAGCTTTTTCATAATAGAGCATATGCTGGTATTGGTATTTTTTTAAGTAATAGGTTTGCTCAGTTCATTTTCATTAAGTAAGCCAATAATTTTTCTCAAATAATATTAAAGTTGTTATTAGCTTTGTCAACTTTGATTATTGTAAAATTCTTTTTGAGCTCATGAGCTTAATTTTTAAATTCAATTCTTTGGGGTTACCAGTTAAACTGGGAAATTTAGAAAGCTTTAGTTTAATATTCTTTAAAACAGATTCTTTCTATTCTGAAAATCTTTACCAAATTTTGCATAAAAATATCTTTGAATGATGGTAAACAATGATATTTCTTTCATGTTCCAAAACACAATACTCTTTCTCGTGCATTGAACTCTTTTGATTATGCTGCTGTCAGATAAAACTTGTATAATTGTAGTTTCAGAAATAATTTGTATCGGCTCAGTAAATCAATTACAAAATTTATACTGTGCTAGTCTTTTTGTCCCACTCAATATGAAAAACCCTGTTATAATTATTCTTTTCGACAGTTAAAAGTAGAAATAAATATGACATTATAAAGAGCATGTATGTATTATGATAAATTTACATTCTATATTATTTAAAAGAACGGCAAACATTTCATGATTGTAAGCAGCTATGTAAGAACCACCGTTTATCAGCAGTATGTTAGATCAAAACTGTGTGTTACTTTAGTTCACCATGTTTAATCAACACCATTAATACAGGAAAATTATTGCCTAGGAAACAGAAATTTAATTTATAGTAGCCCTGCAGAACATTCTGCAATGCTTAAAACATACAAGTAGTTTTAAAGTGGGATTTCTTACTTTTTAGTGGGATTACTTACGTAATTTACTTCTTTCTGTTTAATGCAAACTAAACCTAAATATTTTTTGTAGCTTTCAAACTTCTGAATCTAAAATTGGCATTCTGACTGGTTTTGTTTCTGACTGCATTGGATCAAGTCATCACATATTTGAAATAAGGAAGTTTCTATCATTTGAATTGATTCATAACATTCATTTATCAGAATTCGTGCAACTTATAGATTGTAAACCGAATCAGGTATATTTTAGATAATCTAAATTTTGCTTACATTTAAAAATTTTTTATTTTACTTATGTAAACTTAACAGTCTATAATTTTAGGATTTCTGGTATTTTATTGAAGCTGAAGCACTTACAGATGATTCACAGTGAGTAATTTCATGCTAATACTATTCTATTTCATGCTAATACTGTGTAATTAATCCATGCTAGTCTCCAGAATTAAATTTCAAACATTTACGTGCTATCTAAACTATTAAATGAATGGTGATGATATGTAAATGTACTCATGATGATCCAGAAGTAATAGAAAAGTATAAATTTAGTATTTTGAAAGTATAGACAATAGCACGGCATGGTTTTCACAAAAATGCACAAAAAGACATGAGCTTTTTTTCCTTTTCATCTTTTTTAAAAATTTAGGGCCATAATTGCTACATTTTTTTTAGTCTTAGGTGTACAGAGGTCATCTGCTGTTATTGACTGTACAGAAAGAAGTTATTCACTGTCATCTGACAGGAATTACAGCAAAGCCCTCTTAGGTGGTGTGCAAAGAGTAAAAAAAAAAGTGTTACTATTCTGATAATTCCATGTCATTCTATGCATTTACATGAAAACCGCATCATGCAACGGTCTATAGTTCTTGAATTATTCAATTTTTACTTTATTGCTTTTGTATCACCTTGTGTATATTAATTATATTGCTCATAGAGACTAGTGAAACCTATGTGATGAAGAATAAAATTTAACTTAACTAACCATATCTAGTAAATTAAAAATATGCAGAATGTAAAGGAAATGTGTGATAAATGTAAAAAATTTACGTGCTGAAAAATTTTCAGGTACATGATGAAAAAAATGTGTAAACATTTGCTTCACTAGCCTGCATCAATACAGGGTTTGTTCGAGAAGAGTAGTACTGATTTTTCCCCACCAAAATATGGCGAAGGAGGGGGATGTTACTGCATTGGTTGGGTTATCCTAGCTACCAGCACACCAATCGCCAGTCGTCTCCAAGCCTTCATGGAGTGTAGATCGAGTTTAAGGTGATCCTCTTTCAAGGTACTTTGTCATTTCCATAATGAATTGTTCGTTAGAGCAGCGTTATGTGGTCAAGTTTTGCGTCAAACGATGTAAAACTGTGAGTGAGACCCATGACATAATCAAGATTGCTTATGGGAGTGATGTCATGGGTCGATCAAGTAGTTTTGAGTGGAAAAATTATTCAGGAGAGAAGAAAGAAGCTGAAGATGAGCAATGGTCAGGGTGCCTTTCAACAGCAAAAAGTGACGAAAACTTAGTGGAAGTGCAAAATCTTTTGAACTCTGCCCACCTCAGCTCAAAAAACGAGTTGCTGCGGTCCAGCAGTCGCTGGACCATGGAGGTTCCAACGTGACAATGTGCCGAGCCAAATCGCCTTTGTTGACATGGACTTCCTGATCAAACATGGCATCACACAGCTCCCCCAGCCACCCCATAGCCCAGATGTTGCTCCTTCAGACTTCTTCCTCTTCCCCCAGCTGACCCCCTTGGGTGTCGAGGTAGAGAACTCTGCGAAGCTACTGGCTATGATCTGTACCTAGGCATTCTCAGCTACAGGGTTATACAAATTATAAACCTAGTGGTTCTGGGGACTCCGGAAAGGTCAGTTATTGACCGGCCCGAGGTTCAGCAAGTCTTAGAGTAGAACGGCTCTAGTAGCCCCCCGGGTTCAATGGGACCCTCTACGACGGGCAGCCCATGCAACTGGTAGGTAGCAAATTAACGACCAATCACATCCCAAATCGGGTGCGTTGTGCTGGTCCCCCCAAGGTTCTGGGAAAAGGGTTGAACCCTGGCCCGGTTCTGTGAGGGGTGAGGACTCACAGATTAAATTCTCGGAGTAGAGAAGCCTAAAATGTTGTTGTTCCCCTAATTGAAAAGGGTCATGAAAAGAGGGCACCACGGCTCTGTTTAGGCCATTCAAGAGGCCGTAACAAGGGAGCTGAAGAGCATTCCAGTTTCTGTGTTCCAGGGAGCCTTCAGTGATTCGCAGAGTCGCTAGAAACACTTTGTTGTTGCAGAAGAGACATATTTTGAAAACTATTAAGTCAATGTGTCAAAACTATGAATAATTTTTTTTAAAAAAAATTCAGTTCTACTACTTTCTGAACAAACCCTGTATTTGCTAGAATTATATGTATGATAATGTTGTTTGTAGGGTTTTATGCTATTAAAAAGCAAATTATTTATTATGCTGCCAGCATACTTATAAATCTAGCATGTTACAGACCTAAATAGTAAAGAAAATTTTTATTATTTCATATTTTTCATAACAAGGCAGTTCTTTTATGTTCTGTATGTTTCAAACATATTAGATTATTTTAATTATTTTTTTTCTGTTGTTTCACAAGGACCTGGGGCACAACTTTAGAATCTTTTAATGGTATTTCTGTTACTTGGAGATAACATATGGAAAACCTTTTCTAATATATATATGAAAAGATTTCCTAAGAAAAAGGTAAAAGTAGAGTTTAAATGCACATTAAGAGTTTATTTTCCTGTGAAGGTCTTAACCATTAAGAATCTTGAATGAAGTCGCACCCTAGGATAGTACAAGTAATCATTGAACAATATGGAAAGCATTGAAAGTAAAATAAAAATGAAAAATAAAAATAATAAATATTGATCTCTCTCGTTCAACGTTTCAAACAGAACTTATCAAGAGAAAAGTGTTTTGAAGTCTTGTACTGAGTTGATCAATGAGTTTCAAATACAGGTTTTGTTCCTCTGAGACATTTGAGATTCATGCCCATAAAATTCAAAAGATATTTTCAATTTAGATACCATTGTTTAGAGACTTTCAAATGCTCAGATCTTTTCCCGATCTGTATCCGCAACTCTTAGAAAGGAATATAAAAATTTTTAAATACGAATAGCTTTTTTTTTTTTTTAGCGCAAACTAATATGTAAAGATAAAGGAAGATATACAATCATATACAGTAGGAGTATTCCCTAAATAAAACCAGCAGGTAAGGTCGAAATATAAAACCTAAAAAAGGGGCTGCTCGATCGTGTAAAAAATTAGCTTTAATTTGAAACAATATATAAATTGAAGTCCGTAATGAGAGAAACAGAGAAAATTTTGTAAATCGATACAATTAATTGAAGTCTGTAAGGAGAAAACTAGAGAAATTTAAGTACAAAGTGGCAGAGATGCTCCAATAAAAGTCAAAAACAGATGTAGATTGCTAAACAATTTTTTTTTAAGGCGGAAACAAAGAAAATTCTGATAGTAAAAACTCGTAAGATTAAACTAAATCAATTTAAGAAGTAAACAGCTAGAAAAATGTTTTAAGTGGCAGAGATGCTTCAATAAAAGTCAAAAGCAGATGTAGATTTCTAAAAATTTTTTAAAGTGGAAACAAATAAGATTCTCAAAGTAAAAACTTCTAAGATTGAACAAAATCAATTTAAGAAGTAAACAGCTAGAATAGAAGGTATACAATTCTCGTAGGTTCATAAAATTGACAAGTAAGAAAATAGAAAAAAGCTTAGTTCATCCTCAAAACATCTAATTTGCAGCTAAAGCAAATCAAAATTGAAAATCGTTTAAGAAAATGTGAAGGAGCCAGCGTACCGTCAGCTAAGTCAGAAAAAATGGCAGAGTTTTGTGGCTTGTAATTCATTCTTGCTGGGCAAGTTATTTCTCAGAGGGGGGGATAAGTGGAAAGCTTTGAAGGTCACAAACAGAGCGAATTCTTGCGCTGAATGGGAGGAAGTAAAAATTGGTGAGAGGGGGAAAAGAAGGCAGCGTGATGACCCTAATAGCGTCATTTCTTGCTGTAAAGTGTTAAAGAACTCTATCCAAGATGGCGATGCCTCAAAATTGTAGAAACTATCCTCAGCTGGCAAAAAAGTTTGAGGCAATAGAGAAAGCGGTTAAAAAAGTCGAAATGCTTCACACAAACAAGCTTCTTTATGTCTGAAGAATATGAAATGGCTCCTTTTTTTAGTAAAAGTTAATAGAATTTGCCAGTAATTATTAGTAGTACGTAATTAGTACTTAAAAAATTCTGGCTAGACAACTAGGTAAAGAGAGAATTTACTTATATATTCGCATTAAATTACCTGTATTGGTCATCCATAAAATTACTTTCTTTTCAGATTTGGGTAAAGTCTATCATTTCACCTGATACAAGTTATCTAAAAGCTAAAATTAATGCCAGCTTTTTGTAAGGTATTTTTAATTGCGAGTTTTGAAAAGTGGTTTTCTGAGAGTATTTTAATAAGATAATCTATTTCTTCAGTAAGATATTCTCCATTGTATTTAATTCTAAGAATTTGGTTGTGAATGATATTAAAGATGACTTTTTGGAAATGTTGGAGTTATAGTTGATAAGTTTAATAGTTTGAAAACTGAAATCTCTTCTCTTATTGAAAATTTTTATATCTTTGAAGTCAAGAATTCGTAAATCAAGATAATCAGTAACCTGTTGTTGTGTGTTGATTCTGTTAAGTTTGATGCTGCTAGTATAAATACTGGCTTCTTCAATTTTGTTGAAGTTATTGAAGGTGATAATGTCGTCTACATATCTGTACGCACAGCTATAATAAGTCCATTGAACATCTGTAAGAGATAGTTGGGATTCATATTCCAGTGAGAAAAGAAAAATATTACATATTGTTGAGTAAACGCATGCACTCCTAGGCAAACCCTGAATTTGCTTAAAAATCTTATTTTCAAATTTTATTTAGTTGTTAAACAAAGTAATTTTTAAGAACTTATTCCATTCTTCTTTAGAGACTATGTTAAGAATCTCCGTAAGCATATCAGGCAGAGGTTGCAGAATATTGTAAATATCTTCAAGCGGTAAAGTGGCGTACAGATTTTCAAAATCATAGCAATTAATATTCTCTATGTTAAGAGATTTAATTGCATCGATTATTGGTTCGTGGTTGTGGATAATCCAGTTGTAATTATGTTCTTGAAACTTAAAATTAGTGAGAATGGGCAGAATTTGTTTGAGTATTTTACCAAAATGGAGGTCAATTGTTTTCATATAATTCTTAGTTCCGTTGGCAATAAATCTGAATTTGATTGGTGTCTTATGAAATTTTGAAAGTGCGTAAAGATTTGCAAATCTATTATAGAGGTTTTTACTAGTAAGAGACTATAAGTTGCCTATGTGATGCTTTTTTGAAGAACTTTAGTATTAGTATTAATTTCAAAAGTGATTATATTTTCATGATAAGTGGTGGTACTTTGCAGTTCTTGTTCGAGATGATTGTAGTAAAAAGTTTTTTAAACAATGCTTAAGCTGTTGTTAGCTTTGTCTGAAGTTGTTAGCTTTCTAATATATATATATATATATATATATACATACACTACTCAACAATGAAAATGCAACACCAAGAAGTATTGGCCCAAAAATTATGCAAGTTTCAGGGTAGATGCATATGTCATTGACTTATGCGAATGATGTGAAATGTGCAGATCCCCAGCACATGATGAAGTTATAAGGGAAGGAACCTGCAGAGTGTTAAATTTTCGTGTTGTTATTTCTGCTAGGGAAATCATCGTAGAAGTTTTGTTCTCATCTTAGAGGATGCGTGTAATAGCAGAGAATGCCAAGCCATTGTCATGGATGCAGTTCCAGCAGACAGATGTTTTTATGAGGGGCATGGTGATCGGACTGAGAAAGGCAGGTTGGTCCATATGGCAAATCTCAGCTGACACACACCTGGACACGTCCACAGTGCAGTGGCTGTGGCGATGATGGTTGGAACAAGGAAATATGGTAAGTTCGAGGGGTGCCAATGCAGCCAGAGTTACGTCAGCACATGGGGATCGACACATCCAGTGGCATATCTGCAAGCTTCTACCTCCATTCTGTAGCATGTTCAAGACACCACCTTGAATGTTCCCATATCGACCAGAACTATCTGCCATCGATTGGTAGCTAATGGCATGCACTCATAGCATCCGTTAAGAAGAATGGCATTGACATCACATCATAGACACCAGTGGATGACAAAATGGCACAGGGCTGTGTTTTCAAATGAGTCACACTTGTGTTTCTCCAATGATAGTTACCGCATATGCGTGTGGTGTCGATGCAGAGACAGGTCCAAACCAGAAGCAATTGTGGAACACCCCACCATGCCAAAGTGTAGCATCATGCTTTGGGGCACAATTGTGTACGATTCCAGGTCATCTCTAGTTCGTATTCGGGGCACTATGATAGCCGAATGATACCTGGATAATATGCTGCAGCCGATGACACTCCCCTACCTTCAGGGAGTGTCCATTGTCCTTTGTCAGCAGATAACACCCGACCACACTCTGCTCGCATAAGCCAACATACAAGGTGTACTGTTGCTTCCCTGGCCATCGTTCTCTCCTGATCTCTCATCAGTAAAACACATTTAGGATGCGATTGAATGCCATTTGCAGACCCTGCCATTGCTGCGTCCAGAAGTCAAATTATGCAAATGGTTGACAGGGAACGGAGAGCCATTCCTCAGGATGCCATCTGTAGTCTCATTGAATTTGTGCCTAGACATGTTGCTTCGTATATTGCTGTCCAAGCTGGTCCTACAGCCTACTGAATTGATGCTTTACTCGATCTGTATTGTGCATATCATTTTGAAAGGAAGATCTCTTATTGTTTATTGCTGTCTCTCTCTGTTTGCCGATCTTCATCAGTTTCTGGTCACTCCTTCTTGATGTTGCATTTTCAATGTCGGCGAGTGTCTGTGTGTGTGTTAGCATATTTAAAATGGAATCTTGAACACATTTAAAATGGGAACTTTAAAAAGGTATAATTAAAAGTGAAAATGCAACCAACAAACTAAGTAATTATCGTCATTGACCGGAAATTAGTTGACGTTTCAAGGGGAACTTTAAACGTCAACTAATTTCCAGCCAATGACGCAATTTCTTGGGCAGATTAAAATTGAGTACTCTTGTGTATGAGTGGTGAGAAATTGAATTCTTTCTTGGAAAGGTTTCATTATCATAGTACTAATTAGATGATAAAGCCTGAATCTATGTTATGGCACCAGTTAAATATAAGGCATGAATGCTTGACTTAATTATGTGGCATTTATGATGAGCATTTGTAAAAGAGAAGACAAATACGTCAAAATAAAATGGAAAATTAGGCAAAGCAACAACCTTGTGTTTGGTGTAGATTTTAGTCAAGACGCTCTGGATTTTGAGGGCAAACAGGTATAAGTGCCCCTTTATCAGGAACAAAGAAATCTGCAATAAAGGGGAAGTCAGGGTTGTGTTAAAAAAGGAGTAAAAAGGAGTAAAGGGAATTAGAAAATAGCACCTGTTGGTAGAAATAGTAATGAAAACTGAAAAATTAAGTTAATAGAATTTTAAAAGCATTAGGTTGGACTGGGTTCAAATTAAAGTCTTAATTAAACAAGATAAATATTTGTGAATGTGAAAAGCTTCAAGAAAATCTAATTCACCAACTGAAGAAGCTCTTTGGATAATTTTTACAGGGTGCATCTCAAACCATACTGATAAGATATGCTATGAAATCCCCAAGTCAGAAATGAAATCTTTAAGAATCAAACCGTGGATTTTATTCAGAGGTGACAAAAGACTTGAAAGCTTAAATTCTAGCTATAATATTTCATTACTTTCATTTCTAATGTTGCTTGCAGGCACAATAGAAACAAAGTTTTTTTTTTTTTTTTTTAAATCAAAATTAGTTTTGGCAGATAATTTTTACGAAGTCAAAATTGTAATTAAATTTCCAGTTATGATTAGCTATCAAAGACTTGTTACTTTCGCCTTTTGAGATATAAGATTCATGTTCTTTTAGTTTATTTGATGTATCTCGAGCCATATTGACAAGATTTTCTACAAATTTCCAAGAATTAAAGAAAATGTTTAATCTTTACAAAATGGAGTCTTTAAGTAAACCATGAATTTTTACTGAAAGGCAAGAAAATGACTTGAAAATTGAACTATGGAGAATCTGTACAATTTGTATCTGACAGAAGTATAAAATGGAAGAGAAACAAAGTTACTAATTTTATTTCTAACTGTAGGACTTTTTTTTTATGGCAACATAAAACCCACTTTATTTTCTGAAATGAAAATTATCGCCAAATCGAAGGATTAGCTATGGATAGTCCACACAGTCTTGTACTTGCTGACACGGACTATTTTGGGGTCAGATTATTTTATCTTTTCTTTTCATATCTGGATTCGCTATGTAGATGACACTTTTATGCTTTTTGATAGTAATGAGCATTTATTCCAGATTTTATCTTTTATAAATTCAATTGATTCAGCCATCCAGATCACATTTGAAACTTAATCTGACAGTACCCTTCCCTTCTTTGATGTTTTATAATCTACAAATCTGATTATTTTTGTAATCCATGAATCTGATTTCAGTGCTACTGTTTACCATAAATCCTACTACTGTTTGTCTCTATACTAAGTCATGTTATCCGGCTAAGCAAAAAATGGCTTCTTTTTACTACTATGTATTTTGCACTCTCAAAGCTTATTCCTCAGAATTTTTGCTTGCTAATGAACTCAATTATTTGAGACCAGTTCCTTCTCCTATGGTCATTGTAAGCATTAAAAAAAATCATCTTGCCATCAAAGAAGACAGAAATAGCATAAATAACTTTCGTCCATTTAATTCTCCTATCAATTACAAAATTGCATGAATTCTTTAGAATTTCAATTTTTAAGTCATTTTGTCACCTATTCATAAAATCCATGATTCAATTCTTAAAAATTTTATTTCTGACATTAATTCTTGTGAAATTCATAGCATATCTTATCAATGTGGTTTGTGATGCATTAGTCAGACTAAAAGAGCATTAAAGTTTTCCATCAAGGAACATGGATTTTATGTTTGAAAAGGCAAAACTAACAAGCCTTCAATTGTTAATTATAGTTTGAAATTTAATCACGATTTTGACTTTGAGTCTGTAAAAAGTATCCAAAAAGCTTCGTCAGTTCATGAATTAGATTTGTTTTTTAAACTTTTCACATTCACAAAGATTTGTCTTGCTTAATTAATGATTTTAATTTCAATCCAATCCTCCCTAATGCTTTTAAAATTGGGCTAATTTTTCAGTTTTCTTTACTATTTCTGTTGACATTAGTGCTACATTCTGGCTCATTTTATTCCTTTTTGGTATAAGTAGATTTGTGGCTTTCCCTTTGTTGCAGATTTCTTTGCTCCTGATGAAGAGGAACATGCACCTGTTCACCCTCGAAATTGATAAAGTGTTGACTAAAATCTGCATCAAACAGAAAGTGTTTTGCTTAATTTTATGGCTTAATTTGCCTGGTAACTATTTTCAGATTTACTGTTGCTATAAAATATATGTTTGAAATTAATATTTATTGCAAAAAATTCACTGGACATGTCCCTATTTCATAATCCGTCTTCTTCATACAGCATTGCTTCTCAAGTAAAGTTTGAAAGTTTGTGTGCACTGTTTACTAATATTTTGAAATGTGACTTGAAAACTGATTTGGAAAAGAAAAATATAGGATACTAGTGCATGAAAAAACTTTTAAGTTTATTGATAACTTAATATTTTTCATATATACTTATATATATTTAATACACTAGCAAGTTCTCCACTTATTAAGGATTTCTTCAAAATGAAGAAGTTTCTTTGTGATGTTTCATCAATATGTCAAATAAATTCAAGGTGTATATTAACATTAGAATTAGGATTAGGGTTATTTTGATTATGGCAAAGCTTAGTAGAGCTGTTTGCTTCTTATTGGAATAGATGCTGATATGTGAAGGACTTTCTAAGAGAAACTTGACCATATAAAACCACAGAAATCTCAAGCATCAAGCATCCAGTTGTAGAGAATAGAAACACAATCAAATTATCAGTGTTTGATAGCTTTAGCCTTTCAGCTGCTGATAGGCTACATTAATATAAAATTGCAATTATTATTTAAGATTGTTCTGAAATTAATTATGTTGACAAATTTTGTGTTGTTCTTAAAATGGGTAAATTATTGACAATTACCTGTGCTGATACTCCTGACATAGAGTAGTTAAATGTAATTCAAGTAATGCCCAAAATTTCTTAGCTTTATCTTTTTTTTTTCCCATCCCCATATGTAATATAAATATGAGCCAGTTTCTTGTAGGAATTTCTCCATGAAGGTATCCATCCTTTTAGGCAGATAACCCTTGTATGCTTTGCCGTATAAAAGTAACTAACCTAACTTTACATTTCTATTAAGAATCATTCTTCATACAAATCCATCATGATGGCTTTTTTGATCACCTAAGATAATAAGATTTTCAATAGCAAAAACAGCATATCCCCTGTTAAGTGATCCATAATTTGTACTAGAAAGGAAAAAGAAATTGTTTTAGACCATACTTTTGAGTATTGTGGAGCTACAGAGACAAAGTTGTCTTTATATGGGCTTCAGCGGGTTAATAAGTGAAAATATGTTACTTGCGAATGGCATTGGAAAGTTTTGAATTTTTTTTTAACGCTCAGTATTTTATGTTAATTTATTTTCAAAAACAAAATTATAAATTTTGGCTTTTATAAGGATAGGCATATACATACGTTTGTTTAATTTTTGGATTTCATTTGTTATTTTGATGTGAAACTTAACATTAAACAGAAAACATAAATGTATTAAACTTTCAGGAAGAAAATTTTAGTACTTGTGGTATTATCACAACCACCTTAGTAGAAATCATCTAAGTTTCTGAACATGCGAAACTCTTGACAACTACATGTATAATAATTCTTCAAGCAGCCAAGCACATGACAGTTTCAGTTTTTAACAACCAGTGCCACCATTTTCATATGTGTTTCTTTTATTTTATTTTTAATTGTTTTTATAGACAAATTGGGTATTTCCCCCCTTAAACTCAAATATAAAGTATGTATTTATGTTATTTGCCTGCACTGAAAGAAACTGTGGTAAAATTTCCGCTGGAATACAGAATTTTGCTTAAAAATCACTAATGGGAACAATTGCTTTGAAATTTTTAGCAGAGTAAAAGAAACAAAAAGCTTCTTTATATGAATAGATTTATTGAATTGTTTTGGGGATAAATAATTAATTAAAATGTAAAATGTGTTTGCATGTAATAAATATTTTTTTACAATTATAAACGTAAATTTTTTGCAGCTGTGCCTAGGGTGTTTGCACTAATAGGTATCAACCAGAATCTTAAGCTTGAGAGTAAATATTAATGGAGCCAAAGTGAAATTCAGTTCATTTTTTTGTTAAATCTAATCTTGGTTTGTTTTTCCACTATTTTACAAAATATTTATTAAATTATGATTTGGATGGTAGATAGTAACAATACACATTACAACTTTTACACTATTCCTTCTCAGCAAATATATTCAAACATTATGCACTCATGCAAGATGTTTCAAAAAGAGGATTTCACTTGCTTGCAAAATTTATTTCCCCCCTCCACATCACTTGCTAATGAAAAGGACAAAGTTTGCTGTTGTTGACAATTATGTGTTTTCTGCAAGATGATGTGTGCCAAAATATACTCAGTTTTGTACCACAGGAGTTCCATTTGTACGGCAGACTCTGTTGCATCAATTGGATGTCAAAGTTCTCATAATGTGATGGTAAGGGCAACACATATCCATCATGTTTGATAAAAATTTAAAGAAAATGTTACATATAGAGACCACAAAGACAAGAGCCAACTTGCACTCTTGAACAATCTAACAATTAGAAACAGTTATGTTCGGATAACAAAATGAATATAACTGAATATAAATTTCATATTTTTTCCTGTGTGAAAGGGAATATCATCTTCCTTTTTTTCCCTATCATGTGAATTCTGTATGAAGTCTAAGATCTATAATATTCTAAATATGTGTTCTAATGTTGATTGGCTAAAAGTTGAGGGATAAAAATAAATAAATAACTAACTAAATAATATAAAAAAATTAAAGTAAAAAATAAAATAAGAATAAAAAGTGTCTTTTGAAATATTTATTTATCAGTATACATAATTAAATTAACGAGGTGTGTTTCAGCACTTTCTAGTGTATTCTCTGTGAACTTGTTAAGAGTTGAATTCCACACACCTTTTTTTCACTTTTTTCTTTATACAGAAGTCTAAGCATGCTGTACCTTTCTCAGTTATCCTGCGTACTTAACATATAATTTCTCTACTGTCATACTTTTCCATGGTAGCAAAAATTTGTTAGGCTTCATTCATAATTTTGACTGTGAAAGTCTTGAAGATTTTATCAGCTTCTTCTTCTCACTTTTATTGTGCATTTTATTTAACTCTCATTGCTCAATTAAGTATTCATTTGACAAAAGTACTGAGTGAAATTCAATCAGCTCATTAACATCTTCATAGCTGACATCCAAGTTTAGTCCATTTATTAGGCTATTTCATTAAGCTACTGAAAGTTTCCAAAGTTTCTTCAGAATTTATGAAATCACTCATCATTTGTGGACATAATTAT
>KK115651.1:443122-491444 GCA_000611955.2 Stegodyphus mimosarum | reverse complement strand
GCAATCATTTTAAAAGGTATGTTACAAACTTAAATTCATTTTCTATACCCATTTTAGCACTCACATCTCCCATATCAAACTTTACATCTTATCTTGGACATCTGTTGCATATTTTGTTTAAATTGTCATAGAAAGTTTCCTATTCTTCATCTGTCTTATCTTTGGATATAATAATACTAATAATACTAAATTAAGCACATATAATAATACTAAAATAAAGAACTTTCCCTTTTATAATTTTACAGTCTCATGGAGACTGCTTTAAATCCAAAATCTGTTGGAATTTTAAGATAAAATGTTAAAATCTCCGCTGTAAAATTAACACCCAAAACTAGGAAAAAAAGATTGGAAAGGTGTAAAGCGTTATCATTCATCTCATTTATTTGTGCGCTGTTAGAAATTTAATTATATTTATGTTAGAATTCAGTGTACATAATAACAACAATTTGTATCTAAAAATGCTATTTTATTTATGGCCCCTCCTTCGTAAATCTGTCATGTGGCTGTTTGGCCAAAAGTGTTGCTCAGGTCAGTTTTAAGTTATCATTCATATTCCTATAGTTCAAATAAATGACATTTATATGAAAATTGAAAGAGCAAAAATTGAGAACATGTGCATGAAAATTTTGTTTAATTTTTAATTTTCTTGATTTTTTTTCAGACAAAACTATATTAAATGCCTGAAGATAAAAACTGTTTATGAATCTCAACCAGAAAAAAGGTCTGTTTGCTAGTTTACTCCTGTTAGTTATTGTTTCCTGTTTACTCCTTATTTATTAAAAATTGATCAGATTTTTTTAAATAATTTTTTAAATAAACTTTTTAACCATGCTATTTAATTGATTATATTTTTTCATTCTGCAAATAGGATGTTAAATTTAGTAAATCGAAGAAAATTTCTTGAAGCTGAAAAACTGGCAGAAATATCTAATTTGAGTTGTGAAGTTAGTAATGATGAATTATTTTGATTTTCTTTGTGCCAGATTCCAGATATATTCTTTGCTGCAAACTATAAAGTTAATTTTATAATTATTTTGTTTTAGATTATTTATCAAAAGAAAATTAACTGCTTATTAAGAGAATTGAGAATGAAATTCAGCAATACATCTGAAGACAAACTTGAAGCTGTGTGGTCTGAAATTCAAGATTCTTTTCAAAGAATAGAGGTAAAAATCACATTCTAATGTTGTGCACTATTTTTCACATTACTGTAAAATAAAAATTTATGTATTATGCATCACAAGTATGATATTATTATTATTTGTATTTGTTGGGATTCTGTTCAACTGTCATTATTTAAATAACTCTTTTAAGTGCGTTCTTGCTTCGGCAGGTTGTGATAGCTATGAAAATTGGGAATTTAGGTAGTGTAGCATATCCACAATAATACACTATGCTCCTCATTGTCCATGCTAATTAGCACACAGATAAGCACGGATAATACTTTCTGATTGACACCCTCGATTTCAGCATATACTAAGACTGTCATGATTTTGGTGTATTCTCAAGTATGCATTCGACAATAGCCAACCTGCATATGTGAGTATTATGCCTGCAGATTTAAGTGCTTAATTTTTAACATTTTTTTTCCCTGAGCATTCTCCACACAGTATAAAAATATAATTATAGGCCACACAAAATTCTGTTTTATTTTCTAAAATTTTTTGTTTTTTATAAAATGCTTCTTTTTATGATTATTTATCAACAAAACAGTGCTTATAAGCCAAGTTTCGTATGGCCATTAAGAGGTCCTTAAAACTTCTATGAAAATTTGCAAATGGTAGTTAAATTTTCTCATTTGACCTTCCATCTCTTTTCTGTGACTGCCATTTCTTGTGGAAATTAAGATTTTGGATAAACATAGAGTTCACCAAATGAAGTCATCACAAACTGATGTTGTAAGTGATGAGAAACAATTGGTCATCCTGGAACCAAAATTTTGAAATTTCTGATTGCTTTTTCACACATTCTTCCAAAAAAGATGTTGTCAACAAAAAGCCATCTTATTTGAAATAAGAAAAACTGTTTCTTGAACTTTGATATTATTCTTATGGCTATGCTTCAACCTTTTATGATAAAAAGATGACCATTAAGAAGGTCAAAGTTCAAACTTCATAAAAGCTCTTTTTTCCACTCACTATTATCAGGAAATTCTTCATGGATAAGGAACAAAGATACCAAAGACAATATAATAGGAAATTTGAAAAAGGATATTCTGAAAAATTTTTGCTGGACCATTTAAAATAATTTAAATCTATAGAGAGCCATTTATTGTAGAGAAATTCATTTGTAGAGAATTCATCTGCAGAAATTCATCTGTAGAGAACCAATGTAGAGAATTCACTTGCTTTAGTGCTGTTAGAAACAATGGAGACCTTCTAGAGCAGTAGTTGGCGAATTCATTAGTCAAGAGAACCAAAGAACAGCAGTATAATGATTTAGATTTCTTTTGAGAGCAAAATTTCTTTTCAAGAGTCATATTTTTAGGAATAGCATTAAACTGGCTATTAATATTAAAAAAATTCAGATATAATAATAATAATGATAATAATTTTATATATTGAGAAAAATATTTTTTGCATTAAAGTAAAAATATGACAAGGCAGACATTTATTGTGAACAGTGACCTTGCATTTCTTCTTCATATGGTCATGCTTCAACCTTTTATGATGAAAACATAACCATCAAGAAAGTCAAAGCTCAAACTTCATAATTTTTTTCCCCCATAAAGCTTTTTTAACTTTAGATAAGTAAGGTTGTTGTTTTTGATTTCAAGCAGATTCCAATCTTACATCAATAAGACGATTTCTCAGTTTACTTTTGATAAAGTTTATGGCTGAAAAAGATTGTTCACATGAATAAGTAGTGCCAAAGAGTTTAAAAAAAAAAAAAAAAAACGCCAAGTAGTAGGTACTAGTTTTTTTAATTGACTGCATGAGTCAGAATTACTATTCCAGGCATAGAAAATTGTCATATCTTCCTTCCGCAGGTCTTTCAAACCATACCATTTTTGTTGTGAACTAACATTTATATTGCTTTAAAATTTCCATATCAACATTAAGGCATTCGCATATAGAGTTCCATAATTCTCTGTGTTTTACCTCCAGTAATTGCATTTTAAAACTGCTGTCAATATTAACCTCTTTGCTCCCTGCATATCTCATATGATACAGCTCACTTTTCCTCTATTGCAGCACTGTATCAGATGTGGTACAGGAGCAAAGTGCGTTTAATGCCCCACTGAATCGTATTTTGATACACTGAAGCAGAATATTTTATTTGAAATATTAATTGCATATAAGTTATGTCAAAATGCTGCGAAAACGTACTGAATAGAATTTCTGGAGTCTTGGCATTGTTGTGATGAATGTTATTTATTATTTTATTCTACAAAAATAAAATTCACAGCACTAACAATGTTTGTTCAAAATTTAGAAATGTTTCATGCAGTGAAGTCGGCTTAAAATTTTTGTAATGAAATATGGCAATAGGATATAATGAGCACTGATATTTACATTCTTTTTACTTCATTATTATTTAGAAATAATTTAAGTGTGGGAATATAATAATTATTGCTAATATTGCACTTATTCTGAATTTTTATTTAATTTTAAGTATTAGGATTTCTGTTTATGTTATAAGAAGTATTATTCAAATAACATATCCAAGAATCCACATATTTAGATAAAAAAGTAGATTTTGTAAGAATTATTTTTGCATATTAGGCTTATGCCTGTGATACACAGTGACATTCAGCACTTCAAGGTTACAGAGGATCTTCGTTCACTTGACATTGGGAGTTAAGAGTTTAACGGGGAAAAAAAATAATTCTGTACACACCAGCATTGAGAACAAAGGCTAATGTTTGCATTTTTAACAAAAGCTAAATGTCACTATGCTATTTCTAAATTCCTGAAACCTTCACATAAAAGTTTATGGCATATTTAAAATTTTGTTTTGAAATAGTAAATTTCAGTTACCAAATTATTTTCTTGGCAGTGTTTGAGCAGGCTTAGAAAATGAATTAATGTTTCTCATTCAGAATCTTGAGCAAAAAGGGATAATTTGTTTTCAAATGAAGTTACTTCTTACAAAACTAAAGAATTATGTTTCCTGCCCCCAGTAGTTTACTATTAAGATTATGTAGATGAGATGTAACATCTGCCGTAAAATAAAATTTTTGGATCCACTGATTGTCTGTTAGTTCAAGATAGTCAAATATTATCAAGGAGTACTTTAATTTCTAATAATAAGAAAGCAAAACGTTTTAAAATGTTTCCTCTTGAAAGCCAACATACCTTATTATGCAGCTGAACATCTGCATATTTACTCTCAATTTTAACTAAAAATTCTTTAAATTGGAGATGATAAAGAGTTTTTTTCCCCCCAGAACAGGGAAACAGGGTTCATATGGTCCTTAAGAGCTCTTAAAAGTCTTTATGTTTTTTGGAATTGAATTTTGGTCCTTAAAAATCCTTAATTTTGTCTAAAATCGTAGGCTGGTCCTTAATTTTAATCATCTGAAATTTTTGTCTTTTTTTATGAACTGGCATTTTGAGTGTGCATTAGCATTTTGGATGAATATGTTTAGCGATTCACTGACAAATATGATTATCTTTTGAATGGGTTCACAGGTTATAATTTGTTCCTATTTCTAATATAAACAGTGGGATATCTGAGTTTCTGGTCAAGATGTAAAGGAGCATTTTGAAATTATTTAATTTTTTCTTATGAAGAAGTCTTAAACAACTTTTAGCTTTTGGGGATGTGAATGGTTTCATTAAAGGGTTCTAAATTTGGTGACTTATCAACATTTTGCAGCTTTTAAAACCAATTTTTGTAGAAAATTTTTAATTCGGAGATGTGGGAATTTTTTGATGATGTTTTAAACATTGTAACATTGATAAATTTTATTAAAATAACGATAATATATTGAAATTATAAATAAGAAATAACATTAAAGTAAAACATTTCTATATTTTGTTGTCATATTATTAAGTGACATTACTTTTTATTTTGGCAACTTATTATGCAATATTTTGAATCTGAAAAATAAGGTAATAAATATTATAAAGCACGATTTACAAAATTCTTAGCAAAAGCAAAAGAGCTATGTAATTAATTAAAAATGTCTTCTTTTTAATTTGTCATGATAAGAGTTTTTCCCATGAATACTCAGAATTCTCAGAATACGCATCAGTTTTCTCTATAAAATAAATTTTACACTTTTTTCCCTCTGATTTTGTTGCAAAATATTTCCGGCTTTTTGCTGTTACAGAATTGGTCAGAGGTAATTTTTCTTTAGAATTTTAGAATTGCAAACTTGGAAAGTTTAGAAGGATTTGAAGGCAAGATTTATAGACCAATGATTCTAAAAGATTCCAGAAAAGTGTGAGAAAATGAAAAATATCTTCATGATATTAACATGTAATGGATGTATTTTATAGAAAGCTGCTGCTGAATTTCTTACTTTTAGGAGAATTTTTGGAAGAACAATGAAAATATAATATTTGAATGTTTTACTTCTGATACTAGAAATCTTTTTCTTAACACGCTTATCTTCTCTTTATTTTTTCTACTTTCCACTAGACACAAGCATGGAAAATATCAAAAAGATTTCTAATCTTATCACATGGACAGGCATTTATAGAAAGGAATTTTTCTATTAATAAAGAAATCAAAAATGGACAATTTAAAAGATTCATCTTATCAGGACTTAGTGTTCTGTGCATACTCTTTGCAAACATGGTAAATTCTGTAAAGGGTTCTTACCCTTACGTTCTAAGTCCTGAACTGGAACAGGGAGCGGAAGGTACGCTATGTTCTGATGTAACTGCTGGGCTGGAGAATAACTGCACGTGAAGGGATTTGAAATCCTCTTTTATTCACTCACTATTAAATACAAACCTCCCAATTCGGGAGAGATACAGAACGTAACAGACCACACTTTGGTCGAACTTAACAATCAAATAAATTTAAATAAATTAAAATAGAACTTAAATTAAACGTTGCTTCGCAGAGCAATTCGCGGAAGTTGGCCTCTATCTAAAAGGGTGCGTAGCAAGGTATACTAAATACTACCGCACTTTAATTTATTTTACAATGCAATCACGTAGTAAGCACTATGGCTTATAAATTTAAACTGCTAGCTGGTCAGGCGAACGTTGAGCAGCGTGACCGTGATCTGAGGCAAAGCTCTCACACACCGAGAGGTTTCTACCTCTGGCTTAAATAGTGCTTGGCTGAACTTCAAAAATTAGCATAAGCTAAAAACGCGCGCTTCTTCTGACAGGAAGTTGAAGCAGAGAGGAGATAGAAAAGATTTAAATTAAAATAAACTTGGTTAGTTTAACTAAAACCTTACATACTTCCCGCCAGAATTGCGATAGTTAAACTACTTTGGTCCAAACGGACCATGTTGAAAACTAGCAATTCTAAATAGTCGAAAATTTCACTGTTCTAAACTTAGGCCAACTCTTACAAGGCAATATATGTTTGTGTAAAATACAGACGAAATTTTCTGGAACAACAATCTTCAACATTTTTTTTTTCAAGTCTTATTCTTCAAACAGTCTTACTCCTTCCAGCAAAATCTGGAAGGAAAACAACTTTAGTATGACATAATAACAGAATAATTCTAAGTGGTACAAATCCTTTTTTTTTTTTTCTGTGTAATTTTGCACACACACATTATCATTCAAGCACAATTAAATTCTTCCCCCGTATGCTCTCTCACCGGTGTTGGATGTAAAGCAAACCGCCATTGCGGGTTTTTATGTGTTCGGGGGTGTTCAACTCTTCCACCTACAATCGACTAACATTAGTTAGAACTTGACATACGAGACCTGAAAAAAACGCCCTATAACCAGCTAATCCTAAGGTTCTCACTAGCTTTATGTCTAACACTTTAAGTGTATTTGGTGGAGAGCCTAATTAACACTTGCATTCTAAAATAGTGAATCTTTAACTTTTCATGCATACAAATTCGCAGTTTGCACACAACATTCACATTAATATTGCACTTAACGTGCATTGCTAGCATAATATTATTTGTTACATTTCATAACACATTAACAATTTCACAGCAATCCTGAAATGCAAATAGAAGTTAAATTTCTAAGCTTACAGAAATATAGGTTAAATTTCTAAGCTTACAGCAAGTGCTTCCTATTCCTTTCTCAAGGTACTTTCTTGAAATATCAAATTACATTGAATTAATAGTCTACAGACTAAATCGTGTTTTTCAATTTTCCGAATTTTCATTCTAGACATTTTACAAGTCTTTAGACAAAGCGTCGTACAAAATCATTTAGTTAACATATTCTTTTCAGCAATTCATTGCTTTTACAGAATTAATCTATTTACAAAATTAAGTAATTTTAAATCTTTAAGAATTACAATTTCTTTTAACAAAACATTTTACTTTCCATATGAGAACTTATCGCTCACTTGGCGTAAAAGTCAACCTCGCTTGAGGTAAAATCAGTCCTGCAACTTGCAGTATACTCAAAAATTAACTAAACTTTTGAATACGAAATTGTACTTATCTTATTATGATCGTCCATCCTTTTCTTGGCCCAATCTTTAAAACTTGAGTAAGTTGTGGCCTGGTTCAGTTTCCTCGTTTTTCGTTGTTCTTTCGGAGCCTGCTCGTCTCTTTTTCTTTTGAAATTCCGTCGTTGTATCCTCGGCAATTTCCTTTGTAGAGGAGGTTGCTCCGCTGGACGTTTGGTGGACTGGGCCCTTCTCTCCTGGGCCCTTGCTCGTTGCTTGTCCTGGTTCCTGCTGTATTCGGGAAGTTGATTCTCAGGCTGCAATCGACGTTTCTTGCTTCTCAGGCACCTGTCCGATGATTCCACAGTTCTTTTGGATACATTGGGCTTCCCTTGCCCATTCTGCTTTCTTCTCTTGGTGCGCTCGTAATTCCGTTCGTAGATTTGTTCACCTGCATCGTGAGACTTTCTTTTGAAACCACCTTTTTGGTTCTTATTTCTTTGTTGGGGGGGAGCTTTCTTCTTCTGACATTTCGATGCCGTTGTAGCTGGTTCCTGCTGTTTTTGCTGACGTATATCTTCCTGGCTAGTCGATTGCCTCGGATCCTGAAACGAATCTTTAAATACAGCCATTTTGCTGCGATTATAGAACGGTTTTATTTGGTCCACATTCGCTTTGAGCGTTTGACCATCATTTCTTTTTAATATAACCACTGCCCCCGTAATTTGTTCAATTGTGAACGGGCCTTCAAAACGCGGAAAAAATTTCCCCACCTTTTCCTCTGGGGCATTTGACAAGTTGTGTTTAATCTTCAACACTTCATCTCCCACATTGTACTTGACCTCTCTTCTTTTTAGGTCATAGTACAATTTCTGTTTTCTTTGGGCCATTTCTATATTTTCCGTCGCTTCCCGTATTAACTTTTGTATATCACTCATTTTAAATTCTTCTGCCCTTTCCTGTACAAAGAACAGTTTATCTAGGGGGGTCAAGATCTTTCTTCCTAAGAAGAGTTCAGCGGGTGTTTTTTGTGTAGTATCGTGTTTGGCGGTCCTAAGGGCAAATGCAAATTCATTTATATGGCTATCCCAGGTAGAGTGATAGTTTTTCACATAACTACGAATTATTTTCACTACATTTCTATTCACCCGTTCCGCTATGTTTGACTGCGGACGATACGGGACCATCTTTAGATGACGTATGCCCAGTTTTGCACACATTTCCTCAAACATTTTACTAACAAACTGAGGACCATTGTCTGAAATAACTTTTAGGGGCGCCCCGTATTTTAAAATATACTTATTTAGAATTGAATCTACTACAATTTTTGCAGACGCGCGTTTTAACGGAATTAACTCTAACCATTTGCTAAAATGATCCACTATAACTAAAAGATATCGGCTTTTATTAACTTTACTTCGAGGGTAAGGTCCAAGTAAATCGATGCCTATTATTTGATTTGGGAATTCTGATTTAATACTATTTAGGAACCCGGCCGGGCGGAAATTAACATAATTATTTAATTGACATGTTGGGCACGACTGGACATACGCCCTAGTAAACTTTTGCAGTTCTGGAAAGAAAACTGCCTCGCGAACTCTCTGAACAGTTTTTCTTATACCTAAATGAGCCGAAATGGCACAATCATGCAACTCTTCTAATACATTCAACCTCATGCTAGCTGGGATAACCGGTCTATATTCATGATTCTCATTAGTAGCTTTCGTATAGAATAACAGTCCGTCAATTAATTCGTAATTTTCGGCCCTATTTCTTATCGGCACAATATCCGGATGATTGAAATTCTCAGGGTCGGCCAAATAATTGTATATATTTTTGAACTCCGGATCTTTTTTGAGTTCGGCTATTACTGTTTCACGAGAATCTAATACTTTGGATGTTAACATGGCTATCTTAATTACACTTCCATTTTCATCTAAGTTAATTCTGCTTAAAGCATCTGCCACAACATTTTCTTTTCCCGGCGTATGTTTAATTATTAGGTTATATTCCTGTAATTTGAGAGCCCACCTTATTAATCTGGGTGATAAATTTTTTCCAGAATAGAGTCTAGTGACCGCCGCGTGGTCGGTATATACAGTTACTGGAGAACTTCCAAAGAACACACGAAATTTCTGTACTGATGCTAACACTGCGAGAGTTTCTCTCTCTGTTGCGGAATAGTTTCTTTGGGTTTCATTTAATGTTCGGCTGAAAAAAGCCACGGGCTGACCATTTTGGGAAAGCACTGCACCAATCGCGAAATCTGAAGCGTCCGCTGAAATCTCTAATCCCTTATCCCCTTCTGGAAATTTTAAGACGGGAGCTTGAGTCAATGCGTCTTTCAATTTTTGAAACGCCAAGTTGGCTTCTGCTGACCACGAAAACCTAGCTTTTTTTCTTTTCAACTTTAGCAGTGGCTCAGCTATTTTTGCAAAGTCTTTAATGAAAGCCCGGTAATATGAACACATCCCGAGAAACGACGATAATTTCTTCGCTGTTTTAGGAACAGGATAATTTCTAATGGCTACTATTTTTGACTGATCCGTTTCGATTCCCTTTTGGGAAATTTTAAATCCTAAATAACGTAACTCTTTTGCGGCAAATTTACATTTAGACGCATTTATCTTTAAACCAGCTTCGTTTAACAATGAAAATACTTTTCTTAAATCTTGTAAGTGTTGTTCTAGAGTACTACTCGTAATTATAATATCGTCTAAATATATGAAAGTGCTTTTACCAAGGACTGGTCTTAAGACGATGTCCATACATCTTTGGAACGTTGCCGGCGCGCCGGATAATCCGAACGGCATTCTAAGAAATGCGTACGTACCAGATTTCGTTATGAACGCGGTTTTGTGTACGTCCTCGGGTTTTACCCCAATCTGAAAATAGCCACTCGTGAGATCTAATGTAGTCATGTATTTTGTAGACGAAATATTTCGAATAATTTCTTCAATTATCGGCAACGGATATACAGGATATTTTGTAACTGAATTTAACTTGCGATAATCTATAGCAAAACGCCACCGCTTCGGGTGCGTAATCGGGTAATCATTATTTTTCTTACACAGGACAACGGGGCTAGCATAACTGCTAGAAATTGGCGTGATGATTTTATTCTTTAACATCTCTTTAATATGATGTTCAATTATTTCCTCTTTTGTCCTATCATATCTATATGGCTTTTGCCTAACTGGCTGAGCGTCCCCCGTGTCAATGTCGTGGTTCACCACCTGCGTAAAGCCTGGTACATCACTAAATAAATTCGCAAAGTGACTTACCAGACCTTGGATTTTCTCTTTTTCCTCTGCTTGTAAATGTTCCAAGTCCAGCTGCGGGGGCTTATCATTCTTCGCTTCAATTGGCTTCATATTTAATGTTAGTTCTCCCCCCTTGAAATCAATTTTTGCTTCTGCCAAACTAAAAAAGTCCACACCTAGAATAATACAAGTCTGCAGGTTACGCACAATATAAAACAGGATTCTTACCTGTTCGTTGTTGATACGCACGAACAATGGTACTTTTCCTAAACAGCTACATTTTTCTCCTTGGGCCGCTATGACATCCGTGTCTCTTGCACTAAAAATTCTGTAACGTCGAAAGTGCTTCTTAAAGAATCTTTCCGATACGAAGCTGCTTTGGGCTCCTGTATCCAAGAGGGCTGTCGCCGGTATGTTGTTGATTAGAACTTCAATCTTCGGCAAACTCAAATTCTTAACGACCACGGTGTTTAAATTGATTTTGGAAGGGTTTTGCGCTGCTTCGGACTTCTTCACCTTCCTCGAAGAAATCCCTCTTAGTTTAAATTCTTTTTCTTCTGGTTGCCCTCGGAATCTTTGCTTGTTCTTCTATTAAATTCCCTTCGTTCGCCGCTCGCTTTAGGAGACACATCTTTCTTCGGCCATTGCTTCGCCTTATTCCCGTAACTTTGATTTTGCTTTTGCTGCGGTCTTGGCGAACTCCACTGACTTCTTCGCTCAAATTGGCGTCGTCGTTCGTTGTCGGCTGTTCTTCGGCTTTCAAATTGTACCGCGAGCTCAAATAATCTGTCTAATGTTGTTGGATTTCTTAGTTCGATGAAATCTTGAACTTGGGGCAGTAGCCTAGGAAGTATAACTTGAATAATTTCAGGATCCGGGCGACTTCCATACAAAAGCTTGAAAACTTGAATTTTCCTCAAAATAAAATTAGACAAATCTTCTATTCTTTCTTGGTATCGGCTAAACAGTTCAGCTTCCAGTCTGGCTCGATCTCGCACTACAGGAAATGCTTTCACTAGAGAATTCTTGAAATTTTCATACGTGTATGTGGGGCTTCCTGGTTCCCCCAAGAGATTCTTTCCGATGCACTTGAACCAACTTAGCGCTTGGCCCTTCAAAGCGCTGGTAGCAAGAGCGACTTTCTGAAATTCGTGGACTGGATATAGCATGAAGTGGGAGTCTAGCTTTTCCAGGAAATTGATTACGGCTGTCTTGCCGTCAAAACTTGCCGCTGACTTCATGGCTGCTCGCATGGTTTGTACGATGTAGCCGAATCCTTCTATGCCAGGAGGTGCTATCTCAGGATTCTGGACAGGTACAGCAGGTGTCTCAGGTTCGTCTTCTTGTTGCTGAGGCCATCCTCTTCGTCCCTGTTCGGGCGCCACTATCAGGACTTAGTGTTCTGTGCATACTCTTTGCAAACATGGTAAATTCTGTAAAGGGTTCTTACCCTTACGTTCTAAGTCCTGAACTGGAACAGGGAGCGGAAGGTACGCCTGTTCTTAATTCTAAAGGTTTTGTCATTTTTAGATTTTGTTGCTCGGTGTGTCACTACACTGGCTCGATAGACAGCCCTTATTATATGTCATTGCATATTTATTCTGAATGGTCATATTAGGAAAGAAATGAAATCAGCAGTTTCTTCTATAGATTCTAAATGCATTTAGTGTTTTAGACTAACATAAACCTTTAACTAAATCCAAAAATTCTAAAATGAAGAGGAAACATATTGATGAAAGAAACCGAATACATAAAGAGAAAGAAAATTGTTCTTCAAAGATATATGCAGTTATATTTATGTAAATTAACCAGTTATTTATAACTTCAGCCTTTATTGTAACTTCCCATTTTCATTTCCTCACCAGAATGCCAGTCAGTTAGTTTTTTAAATGAGGTTTTTGGATTGTAAGACAGAGTGTGTTTCTAGCCTTCACTTGCGCACTGCATTAGTTACTGCTAGCTGTGATAATTTGTAATTATTTGTCTTTGTGTTATCGCTGCCAACATTCTTGTCATGACAATGAAATTACTGCACAAGCTTAGATTGTTTAGTCTTTGACTACTAGTCCACATTTTTAGTTTGAATTTGACTGTTCCTGTTTAATTACATCACCATGAGCTGTAGTTGATTTTGTTAGCATAAGCACGTGCCTTTGTGTTCTGTCTTCTTTGTAATAAGAGGTTTATTTAAAATTTTATCTATCTATGAGGTTTATTTAAAACCTCATTGGTACATTGTGAAGAGATTGAAAATTTAGGAGATGGAAGTACACAGAAACTGATATGAACATAGGTTTGTGTATTGAAACAAATTTCTAATTGTTAGAAAAGGGTGTCCACCGAAAACATTGTTGGCAAAAACGTTGCAGAGAAAACATCATGGCAGAAAAGAAAACAAAGAGAAAACATCGCAGTTCTAACGGTGCAAAACATCATCATCAAAAATAAAGTGGTTCAATAACTTCACAGTTTAAAAACATCATCGTCAAAAATATCAAGGTAAAAAATAAAGTACCTACAAATCATCGCACACATGCATTTTTCATGTTTTAAAAGCTGTAAATGTATTTTCGCATAATAACTTGGGAGTGTAAGAAGGAAAGAGGAATATTTTTACTTTCGTATTTCATATTTTTGAATGAACTAATAAATTTTTACTAAAAAAGTAAGAAGGAAACTTAAGCATTAAAAAATTGAAAATGAGTAGAAAATTAACACAACTTACAGCACTTAATAGAATTTTAAATTTACATAGTTAATTTACAAAAGTCTTTAATAAATTAATCTTTTTTTTATAAAGTTTTACTCATATATTTTCATGAAAAATACAGCCTAAAAATGTTTAGAAAAAGGAAAATAAATAACTATATGAGGTTACCCCTACAAAATTTGCTTAGTTAACTATCAAATTACTTTCTTTCACATTTTTTAGTCTGATATTGTTTTGGTGAAAATTATGTCTTGTTTTGCTTCTGTTTATTCTTAAAGTGTCATTAACATTTCTTGTGCTTCCAATTCTTAATGCAAATATGCATTTGCTGCTTTTAAAACCTGAAAAATGTATGTGTGCAATGTTAGTATTATGCCATGATTTGTAGGTCCTTTATTTTTTACCATGATATTTTCGGCAATGATATTTTGTACCACAATGTTTTAGAACTGTGATGTTATCTCTTCGCTTTCTTTTTACCACAATGTTTTGTACCACGATGCTTTCGTCGTGCGTTTATTTTCTCTATGATGTTTTTGGCTGTAAGCTTAGAAAAGAGGCTTAAAGCGGAGGAGATTGGTATAAATTAGCCAAAATGTCTGAGAAGTCTTCAAATTAAAAAGAAGCATAAATATTTTGTTGCATGCATCCTACTTATGGATCTATTTTATTCTTAGGATGATATTACAAAAGTGAAGATCAGGCATAGACAATATCTTTGAATTCATTCAGTTCCCATTTGCTGATAGGTCATTAATTTTTTTCATTAGTGGTCTTTAAAAGTCCTTAAAAGTACTTAAATTCCATGTGCAGAAATGTGCATGAACCCTGGGAAAAAACCTTTTTTTCACTCCGGTGTACTTTTTTCTCCATCTATTGAAATTGAAACAATTTTGTCAAAATGGAATATGATGTTTCTGCATGTGTTCAATGACAGCATTTGCAATATCCTCAACTTGGGTTGACCTTTCAGTGGCAATAATCCTAAAAGGTCTTCTTTAGGACTCGCAGATGAAACAAATTGAACAAAAAGTGAAGCTTGTGCTGTGTCATGTCACAAGATTCATCAGCAGCTATTGATAAATCTGAAACCAAATTTAGATCTTCAGTCTGCTGTTTGATTATGTCCAAAGGCATTTTGATTGTTCTCTCGTTTATTATTTTAGCAAACAGTGGTAACCATAATTTTTAAAAAAATTCTGCTTTGTTATTAAAATTCCAGAATGTCCGTTCGAATGCGTTTGTAAAACAACTTTTAATATATTCGTCATCGGTGCATGGTTTGCCTCTGTTAGCAATTTCTTGACTAACAACATAGCTTGTTATATTACCACTGTTGGAAGACTGCAGCCAGTAATGAAATACAGAACTTGTTTTTTAACTCTTCTGAAATTCCTCAATTGCATTTTTCCTCACATTACTGACAATATATTTACTGCCAAATAATATGCGTTCAGTTTTAAAGTGTCTCCTCAAATTTCATTTCTTGTTATGCACCAATTTTTCTTAATAAATAAGAAAGGTTGGAAACTAATTTGAGTTTTCTATAAACATGAACCATTTGGCCCATTCAGTTTTAAATTCATGGTTCTTACTTCCCCCCTTTTTTACTCTTCTTCGAGCCATGTCAGATTGGTGGAACCTAAAAATATGTTTTGTTTTATAACAACAAAAGTAGCAACACAAAGTTATAACAGCTTATTAAATTGATGTCAAAAATACATGTGAGATCTACGGCTTTCTGAAAGATGTAAGTAGCTTAATACTCCAAGTAGAAACTCTTGTCATTCTCATCAGCATTTTTGGCATAGCGGGTACTAATCACAATACGCGTTGAAGGGATAAGCTGTGGGTGGTTCCCTCTCGTGTAACTCATGCGTCAGTTGCATCTGCCTTCTCTGTGTTGCACATCCCACACCTACCTGTGCTATATCAACATGACTGATGCCCTGTTTGCTGGCACACAGTCAAAATTTATTCATGACAGAGCTGCACTCACGTGGCTAAACAGCAGCATGCGGCTCACTAACTAGGGTTTGCCTAGCATTGATATAAAGCATTCCTTTTGAGAAAAAATTACCATTCAAATAAAAATAAATCAATTAAATTTAAAAAAAAAAGGGTCAAATAGGATGTTTGGTTCTTGGGGCAATTTTTCTGTCAATTAATTTTTTACAAATTTTGCATTTTGTTTTGTAAAAGTACGAAAATTTTTACCAGCTTTGTGATTTGTCTCCAGATTTATAATTAAAGTGCGTACTTATGCCAGGAATTTCAGTTGCCATTTAAATTTATTCTCTCTCTTGTGAAAAAAACAATCTTTTACCTGTTTGCTACACTATGAATTATCTTGTTTGACATTTGCTAAGTTTGGTGAATAATTAAGATTTTGGCAATTTTAAGATTGATTTCTCTACAAAAACTTAGGTTTGGTTATTTGCGAATTTCATGGTGATTATTTAAAAAAAAAATATGAGAATTATTAAAATATTGTAAAAATAATAACAGCATATTAAAATTTTTTTAGAAAAGTAAAATTGAATTATTTTTATTATTATCTGCCACGTTTTAAAATATCTGTGCTTTTCATGATTTTTAAATCAAGGTATCGTGATTCTGAAATTTAAACAAGGTAATAAATGTTATAAATCATAATTCCTGAATTATTTTTTAGTAAAAGCAAAGACACTAGTGTAATTATATAAAACTTAATTTCACTTATCTAATTTTTTATGATAACTGTTTTTTTTTCCTCTTTAATTCTTTCAAAATATTCAGTTGTAAGCCAATATAAAAAAAGGTTTATTCCCTAGTATGTAACCAGTCATTTATGGCATATATAACAGTAGTATCTGTGAAAAAATGCTTGCCCTTCAAGTGTTCATTTGTATTAAACAGATGAATAGGTGGCATGTTGGATCAGTTCAAAGCTACAGGCATGCATTTACTAAAGTGTTTGGCAAATAGTGTGGTATGGTGTGTTATTGTAAACAAAGAGAACACTGCATTCCAGTTTATCAGGGTGCTTCAACTGAATCTGTTGATACAATTTTGAAGCAGGTTTCGAGTTGTACTGTGTATAAATGGATTTGGGCAGGAATTGGATAATTTGGGCAGGAAGTCAATGAGGATAATACCCTATACATCCCCCAAACTGATGCCATTACTCTTGGAAAGTTAGTAATAAAACTTATTTGGCTTGAATTTTTATACTGTCAAGTCTGCTGTTTTGTCTCTGGAGGGAAATGATAATACGGTGTTTCATCATGAGCCATAAGCCTGTTCAGGAAATCTTAACAGTCTGCATATATTGCAAATTTGCATCAGAGAGAACACCCCTTGCGTTTTTGGTCATTTGCTAAATTTTGGGGAACCTAATATGTACCACCTTGTGCAAGTCCAAATGATTATAAATAATGGGAGGGGGGAACATAAATCATAAATAATGTTTCTTAGAAAGACATAGATGTGTTGTGATAGTTTGTTGTTCATTTACAAATTGTTCCATCTTGGTTCAAAATTCCATCTGCAGAGAAGGAATGCTTCAACATTAAAATGTGTAACTCATACAAAATGCATGTAGACTACTGTCTAACATACTGTTATTTCATGAGTTGGAAATGCTTCTTTCTGGGTCGAGGCAGAAACTTTCCAGTTGATCCTCATACATAATGCTTTTGCCAGTAATAATCTAATAACTGTGTTGGGATATTTATACTTATTAACTATTTCCAGGCTAAGTCTTGCCCCTTAATTGCTACTGAAACACTATTAGGCAAGTAAACGCTAATAGCTTAACTAAATGTTGAAAACATGTAGATATAAATATATAACTTTTAAGTTATTCTGCCTCACTACTTGTTAAGGATAAATTAAAACATTATAAACAAAACTGCCAGTCGTCTGCATGCCTGGGAAACCAAGTGCCCTTTAACAGTAGCTGTACTAAAAAAATTGTAAATACTGAAGAAGCATATAAGAAAGATGTAAATAAAACTTGGATGTGTTAGTGAAACTCAATTATAATGGCACATAATATTAAAATTTGCAAACTGAAATCTAAATTAGCCAATAGGAAGGAAGTAGGACTATAACTTGACTAATACCCAAATTGGAATCTGTGGCATTCTTTTCTCACTTGCTGCTGTTTTTTCTTCCATTGAAATTGTTATAAAAACATAAAAAGGGGCATATATGTGATCAAGAATGAGCTCATAGAAAGCATTGATTTAGATTTGCTTGCATCAAAATATGATATCAGTAGTAAAAATATCTGATGGGACATCACATGACTTCCTTGTACAGTCTCTTAAGTTAAACAAATTTTTTGCTGCATTTCAATTAAGCTTATTTCCTTGACCTTCATTAGAGAAATATTTCTAATTCATTTATTTCAGTTCTCATTTCGCAACAAGGCAAAAGTACATAAAAACTCCATCTTCGTTAAAAATTGTAAAATATAGAAAAACCTAAAACATCAAATACAGTTAAAAAAATAATTTTTACACTTAAAATTAGATTCTTTATGCAAAAATGGCAGGCAGGAAGACAAAACTTTCAGTACACAAAATTGAAAATTAACTTTTGGTCACACTTTGCAAAGTGACACATAAGTTGGTGCAAAAACTCACTTAATTCACTATTCTACTAAGAGTTTCAAATGTAAACAAAAGGTAGCCTCATTAGGCTTAGTGCCACTTTTAAATTATTGATAATTCTACAGTTATTGCTTGCAGATTAAATGAAGGCATAAAAAATTAATTGGAACATGAGAACAACATATTTCAATAACTTTTAAGCAAAAAATGCAGAGTTTACCAATGTGGAAGAGTAAAATGACTGAGCTCACTGAGTCGAGTAACAGAGTGTTAAATATATATATATATATATATATATATATACATATTTATCTGTGTTTGGTGCAGCTGAAAAAAGGGAGGTGCACAACAAATGTTATAGTAGTCACATATACAAAATTTCAACATTCTATGGCTATTTGTTTTTAAGTTATACAAAATAATTACATGCAGACATCTTGAAAAAGTATCTCTTCTGAATACATTTTAAATCCATTTTACAATCTGTTTTGGAGAAACGTCCTTTACACTGCTTATTCGTACAGATGGCATGCAAAAACATCATTCAAATGGATTTAAAAGCTGACAAAATGGATATTTTTGTTTTAATGCAATACACAAAATTTTTCATGATTACAATTCTTCCTTTACTTTCTGCAAGGAAGTAAAAAGTGTTCAACCAACCATAGCAACTGCTATCATCTTTATTGCAATTAGTAATTATGTGTCTACATCATCTACCTCCAAAATATTTATTATGACGTACCTATATTTCAATGTGTATGTGTATATGTATGTATGTGTGTATGTATATAAACAGTAATGTTTGTGAAAATTGCAATACCATGCAAGAATTATGCAAATTGAACCAAACTTGCAGGAAATGTCAAGTGAGATATGTAAAAGATTAGAATTACAAAGCGATTGTTTGGAATGAGAATGGGCTATTTGTTCCATGTATATAAAAAACTGTAAAGTTGTGTTGAAATCTGTTTATCATCCTCTGTCTGTGGTGAACGTTTAATTAGTGGTCAGTATGCCTCGTCAGCATCAGAGGGTGCCATACCAACAACTAATGGAGTTTGAACGAGGCTGCATTGTCGGTATGCGAAAGGGTTGACTTTCATATCAAGCAGTCACAGCCTGCATACAGCGTAATGCTACAACAGTGATGCATGTTTGGAAGAAATGGATAGAGGAGAACCAGACAAGCGAAATCCTGGCAGTGGGGTATGCAATAGCACGATTGCACGGGATGACAGATGCCTCATCCGCATGGTCTGGGATGGATCGTACAGCAATCTTCTCGTCTGTTAGCACAATGTTGAAGCATGTCTACAGATGTTGCGTTGTCTAGCTCCATGGCTGGTCACCCCTGTTGCAACATGAACTGCATGCAAGGATTCTTCTATGCAGGATTCCCCTGTCACTGAGTCACAGACATCTTCGACTTCAGTGGGCACAGTGTGGTGTACACAGTGCCAGTGGAGTCACACTGCGTGGCGTGCCCTGTGGCAGCAAGTTGTTTTCTTTGATGAATCCCACTACAACTTGAAGTTCAATGACGGAAGAGTATGCATCGGATGTTACAGAGGGGAATGTATGATCCCATAATGTGTTGTCCAGCATCATACCGTACAAATACCTGGTATCATGGTGTGGGGAGCTATTTAGTATAATTGTTGATTCCATCTAGTGCAGATTTCAGGCTACCTCAACAGTGATAGCTACATAAGAGAAGTTGTGGAGGCAAAGGTCCAACCCATTCTTTGCTACATTCTGGGGCTGTATTTCAGTAGAATAATGCCTGTGCTATATTTCTGAGACTGTACAAGCCTTCTTTAGGGCACGACAGGTTTCGCCTCTTTCGCGGCCTGCTTATTTTCTGGATATGTTGCCCATTGAGCATATCTGGGATTTCATCGTTCATCTACCTAAATGAACTTTTTGCATAAGTACTCAGATCCCACAACAATGAACTCTGAACAATCGACAATGTATCTGAGCAACACCATCAACTGGAGTAGTAGCATCATCATCTGACGTGTCACATTACCAACGCAGACAACATAATTATCACAAACACATTTTCCATAAACACCAATCTCTAATAACTGTCCCAAAAAATGTAAATAATATGTAATTTGTAAATGAATGTTGTAATGTGATGTATCTTGTATTATAGTATAACCTTTTGTGTACCTTCTTACCTTGTATTTTTAATTATGTTTTGTATTACCAAATATTTCCAACTGTAACCCCTGTGCAAACTTGTACCCTGTGTAAACACAGTTCCTCTAATTTAATGAAATACCCCCAAGATCTTGTGTACCATCTATTATAAAATGTAAAATGACTCTGAGTTACAGGCACAACCGTCACTGTCAAATAGTGCCTCAACTGTTCAGCATCAATGTAACCTCGTCTGAGACCCCCGATTTGCAAGCAGATTCTTCATTATTTAATTTCTTTAAATATAATACAGGGCTGTAATATCTGGTGGCAACAGTTTTAAAAGTGAACCGACATTTAAAGTTTTCAACGCAAAATGCCAAAATGATATTAATAGCCCTTCTGGGCTGACGTCCTTTGGGCTAAAAAACTTTTATAAATAAATTTTTATAAAATAAGCTTTTACTTAAAATTCATAAATTATTTAATGAACTAAAAGGAGAAAAATAATTGATCATATCCTTTAATGAGAACAAAAGATTAAATTATTATCTTTATGAATATTATGAATGATAAGCATGGGCACCTAAATAATAAAATCTAATCATTGAATTGCAGTGTCAAAAATCGTTATTTTTATAAATTTATCAAGAGATCTTCATGCTTTTATCATTTGTCATATAAAGTCAATGATACATTTTGTGAAGAGGATTGTTCAATCTCTTATTTTCGTTAAACTATATGATAAGTTATATTTCTCTAGTTCATTATTTTTTTTTACAAGTTTTAAATAGAAACTTATTTTATAAAACTTTTTTAAATATAATTTTTTATTTTTCACTTCATTGAGCCTTTCGATTAATTAATTTGTTAATTTTTAACTCTATTAATTATTCTCTTAAAGGATCTGAATTTCATTAAATCACTTTCGTCTAGCTGCCTTCTGGATGTGAGTTTCATGGAACGTTTTCTTTCTTGTATCAAAACATGGGTAAGTTGTATCTTTTTCTGCAGACAGAAGATGAAGTTTTTATTTTTTATGTGTTAATCAAGTTCTTTTGTATCATTATTTTTGTATTTGATTTAGTTGAGTACAAGAAAGGAATTAAAAGAATTTGGAGAATTAATATCCTGTGTAAGTATAATTCTTTTTTCTGAATAAATGCTAAGTTGTAATTAAATATTAATTTTTCCGATATATTAAATGAAGTAACTGGATTTTTTTTACCTTTCTTTGATCGCTAAAGTAAAGCATGTGATTTGAAATTATTTTTTCTTAAATTTACCGAATAATTTTTTAAAAAATAATCTAATAGTTTAATTTTTTATAGTACCTAGTATCTAATTAAGGTAAAGTAACACACCGAACAAATATTAATTTAGATGTCAAACAACAAAAGTCAGCATTATATTTGCAAACCTAATGAAGGTTCATTTGCACCCTGGCAGCTGAGGCTGATGGTTCGGTAAAACCATCGAAAGTAATCCTGTAAAAATTTGAAAATGTAACAGTAATTTTTGTGCGACTTCTAAATTAATACTTGTATCTAGTTTCAGATTCATTAAAAATTTAAGTATCATTCTTTTATTATTGTAATCCATTGGCAGGCTTTACTATAATAAAATAATTTAATCTTGCTCATATTTGACCGACTAATAATTTGCAGATTGGCCTTAAAATAAATTCTGAGTTTTAATAATAAGACAGTGGCATAGTCTTTAAAATTTTAAAATATGATAATCAATTACATTATTAGCCCTATATACTTACTCCATGAATCTGCATTTTTTCCCTGCTGTTATTCATTTGCATTTTCTAATGTTTTATCCTATATTAAAAGAGATAGATTCATTTTCTCCGAGGTACTTTGAAAATGTTGCATTTTTACCAGTATTATACCAGAAATTTCACGTTTACAGTCATAGAAAAACTACGATAAACACGGTGAAACAATCAGTAACACAACCTTCAGGCTACAATGATGAAGACAGCTTCATGACAAAGCACTAAAATACAGCTCCTGATTAGATTCCATCGCTCTCAAGCTAATCTCTGAATTCCCAAACACTTTTTCTTAAGACTGAATTATTCCTACTCTATTTCCTGCTACTATTTCCCTACTACTGAACTCAACATACTACTAGATACTACTCTCTCTCCATGCATAGGCAGAATATATATAGCTTTTGACCTATCTTTGAGAACTTCTCGAAGAAACAGCTAAGAATGCATTCTAGAAGGTTCTTGATGGCATATCGCCAAATGCTGTCAAATGCGCAATTTTGTGCCAGATCTGCTAACCCTGCCACTTTCTGTCAACCCTAATCCTGCTGTGCGGGGAAGCTATCTTACTGCAGCTGGGCGTTTCATGACGAAAAGAAATATTAAATAGAAGTCACAGTTAATTTTTTTTCACATGAGATGTGTGTCGCATGTGTAAAAACATTTAACTCATAATGGCTTTGTAGATGATATGGTGCTGGTAATATGTAAGAGAATAACTTTCTTCAATTTTTATATGTAATATATTTTGCATTCATTTAAAGATTGATTGCCTATATTTACTGGGATAATTCTGCTGCTTGAATTTGTGATATTTAATTGGTCAATGGAATCTTACAAAATGTTATGCATTTGTAAAGGTCGTTAAAATTTGTCTTAATGCAGTTCTTGAAAAATGTGCTTTTGAGCATATTTTTAAGTTTCTAAAAGTTAAAACTATATTTTTAATTCAAGAACATTTATTTATTTGTTAAATTTTGAAGAGTATTTTTTTTATATATATGTTCAATCTATATCAATATAAATCAATTAATACGGATTTATTTGCCGAAATTTTCTAGTTACCTCTCAATTTGGTTTCATAAAACTCTGTTTTAATAAAATGTGTTAATTATGTTGCTATAAAAATAAAACTTTTATTTAGATCTCGTTTAAAAATTGCAGTTTGTGTTTATTTTTGCTTTAAGATATTAAAATTTTTCTTTTCCTGTTTGATTAGGTAAATCAAAATTTAAATAAGCTGATAACGTATAAAATCATTATTTCATCATGTAATTGGTAAGTTTTAATTCTGTTTTTCATATTAATTATGTTTCATTTCATTGTAAGTTATTTTTCTTTAATTTCCAGTATGCAAAGTGTTAAAATGTAAGTTTCTGTTAATTTTCTGTTCAAATTTTCATGTCATATTTAGGAGTCAGAATATGCTGTAGGTATTATATAGTCTAGATCTTATTATATTCTACTCTTCACGAGAAATGATAATTTGTATTTGCATTACATTTCACTAATTACTGGTCAAATTCTGTATAAGTAAATGCCAGTTAGGTATATGTTGATGCTGTGTCAGGTTTCAAAATATATTTTGTTTAGCCAATATTATAGAATAATAAATGCAGGTTATTTCAAAATATTATTAGTTAATATTTTATGTGAAATTAATTCTGTACAAGTAAATACCAGTTAGGTATATGTTGACGCTGTGTGGGGTTTCAAAAAAAATTTATTCAGCCGATATTATAGAATAATAAATGTAGATTATTTCAAGATATTATTAGTTAATATTTTATGTGAAATTATTTTTTATGATAGTTTTTGCTGGTAAAATAGCATCTAGATTAAATTTAAAATTGCATATATATAAAATTAAAAATGCCATTTTTAATATATTTAGGGTTTTCCTTTATCTGGTATGAGTTAATCAGTCCAAAATTCTAACAGATGTGAAGCAAATTATTGCTATGTCTGAAAGTAATTACCAAGACTTAGAAAAGGTTTAAAATAAACTTATTTATTTATACATGAACTTTGAAAAACAACCACAGCTCGTAGTGATGAAATTAAAGTAACAGTCAAATTCCAATTTAAAACTTAGAATAGTAGTCGGACATTATACAATTAAATTTTAAATCTAAGCTGGTTCAGAACATCTAAAATCCTTATCACATCTAATGGCATGCATGGCTAGGTGGAATATTTGTCAGAAACGAGATTCTGATAGGATTGATTTAAATGGGAGGGGATCAACCAATCAGACAAAAGTTCTGCTTCTGAAGGATCATCGGTAATTTTCAATATGGTGATGGTTGTAATTTGACGTCATGGACGATAGCAATCGTGAAAATTTTGGAGTAGACAGCATTTTAGTACGTTCTTGTACTTTTGATGATTTCATCAACAAAATTATATTTCTTATTGACCCATAGCATGCCGTGTAGAAATATTGTCATTGTTATATATTAATAGAGGTTATTTTTACTAAATTTAAGGTGGTTAATTTTTTAAATTCTGTTTATATATGCACAACTTTACTTTTTTACCAATTACTTAGCATTTAATTTGTGTATTGCATTATCAGCGAATACAGTAAACAACATAAAAGGTGCATAAATAGGAAAGCATAGCTTATGTAATAATGAGAATAATCATTAAATTTGTATGCTATTATTTTATGTTATTAATAAAATACTTTTTAAATTATAAATACATTAGAAACTATACTTTTATTGTAAATGCTATACATTGAGACATTTGAAAAATTTTGGATTTTTATTATGCACAATGAAAAACATTTGTATATGCATTCATTATTGTAAATCTTATTCATTACATTAATACTAATAAACATCTGTCAACAACTTTTAAACCATCGCATCCCTCATGCATATGTAAAAATGTGACTTATTAGATGTGTATATATGAATATAAAAATTAACATTGCTAAAACGTTTATTTGAAGTTACTTCTAATTCATATAATGATCGTGGAATTGACAGCAACCGTACTCATCACTTCTTTGCACATTATCCTGGTTATGGAATATACAGTTGAAAAATAATTTGGGGGGGATATGCATAATTATATCCTATGTATGATGTACATAGCATAAGCATGGCTTATGGATAGCAAGAAATTTAACAGCTATGCATTTATAAAACACTCGATCACTTAAAACGTACAGTGCACAACTGATTACCACTTTGATGTGTATTTATGCTTTCCTTCGCCTTTCTGTTGTCTTCCATAAATATCAAACAAGTTTAAAATGAAAAGAGTGTGAGCGATACAAGATGCAACATGGAATTTCAAAACAAATGTCTTTTTTGCCAATCTGAGCGATAACTGATTCCTGTTTGGCTTTCAAGGTCTGTTTACCAAGTGAAGATGGTAACTCAGCTATGTAGGTTTTGCGGAAATGGGGGTTCTGAAAAATGTTTCTTTCAACACCATGTCCCGGCTAGCAATAGCAGAGCAGTTTAAGTGTCGTATCAAATTCAAATGTTCGCAGTGCTACAAAGCTCGCAGGAATTAACCTAAGGTGCCCATGAAAGGCACACTATCGAGAGCTAAATAGCACATTAAAATATCCCATTAGTCCATTACCAATAATTGAGAAAATAATTTGAAAAATTAAATCAGCAAAATACATGTAGATGCTAGATCTCACCTCAGATATTTTCAGATATGTGTGAAACCAGAGGATGTGCCAAAAGCCGCATTTATTACCAAATCCAGTGTTTATGCGTTCCGTAGAATGACTTATGCAGAGCACCTGCCATGTTTCAAAGAGTGATGAATGTTAATTCAACACCTGTCCTCAGAAAGCCTATCTATGAAATTCAAATGTGGGCAGGAATAACGCAAAGCTGAATAGTTACAAATTTGTCAGAGCTGCCAGGAAATAATGTAAGTTGTCTGTAGAGGGCAGAAACATGTTCTGCCTTGCATTCCAAAAAGCTCAGCTTAAATACTATCCAACTGACTTGCATTCTGATAAGGAAGCAGAAGTTATAGTAAAGGCTGAAATCATAAATAATTGGTTAGTTTCAAATAACCTTATGTATTTTTGTATCAAATATTTGTATCCTTAAAATATAAGTTAGTGAGAACACCGAGCATTCATGCCAAACAATAAAGTCAGCAAAATTATTTTTGCTCTTATGTGTTAGCACAACCATTGTTGTAAAAGTTGCCAAATTTTTCAAAATGCCCCAAGATTAGGCAATCAAGCACATAATAATGCTTTAGTTTTTAGTAAGCAAAATCCTGTTTTGTATGTGTTCATTTTATTGTATTCCAGTTTTTAGCGATTTTTATGCGCAAATTTTGAAATTTTTATCTCAAATTCACTTTTAAAATATTTATTTGTGAGATTTACATGCAATGGAATAAACTGCAGTAAAATAGCTACAGAAATACAATATTTTGCTGTAGAATAACTGTTTCAAATCTATTTTAAAATGACTGGCAGTGACTGAAATTTCCGCTAGAACAAAAGAAGGAGATTTTCATCTCTGAAGCTAATATATTTATGCACATGTACTATATAGTTGGGCACTGTATATTATGTATTGTATGCTGACAGGGGGGGAACATTAAAATATATATTGACTGATAAGACCACTGTCATTTAACTTTGTCATGAATAACAGAAAATGAATTTACAAGCTGTGTAGGTCATCAGTTGGACACACCATTCATATAGTTTGTTCATCATGCACCATGATACAGTTAGTCACCATTGATATTTCTGTAAAAGGAACTCAAAATTTTTCTAGCTTTGAACTTGATGTTTTTACTTAAAGAATTTTTTATAAAAATTTAAAGCTCAAGGTTCTTATTATGCAAAATTCTTACAACTAATTGTAAGAATTTTGGGAATTAAACAATAAAATCTTTGTGGATTCCACAGAAAGACCCTGACTTTTCGAGGGGAATAGGAATCCCTCTATACAATCACCAACAATTCATGTCTTTTTTGCATTTTTGAACAAAATCCCTATTTCAAATGTAAATTTACTAATCAGTATTGTGAAATATCCTGATTTAAATTTTAAATTATGCCAAAAACGTAAAAACAATTCCGTGGCAAAATGAGAAACATTTAATTAAAAAAAATAGTATCCATGTAGAACAATACTTTCAACTAAATATAAGAATAAAGGAAATAAAATTAAGAAGCAATGAAATAAAAAGAAGTCTGATCATTTTATATGTTCTCTATTAAAATTAAAATTTCTAATCTTACCAGCAATAGTGCAGGTTTTTACTTTTTAAGTTTTTTTAAAATAAAATTTGAAATTCCTTAATTTTGAAGGATTTTTGCTCCTTGTATTTCTTTATATGCATGCATGCATATATATGATGTGTTTATGTGTGTGTGTAAATAAATAAATACAAAGTAAAAAAAAAACAGTTCAAAACCCTATCCAACTGCATGCTGAAAGCAGCAACAAGTGATGGTAACAATGTAAATTAAAATAAATAAAATATTTAACTTTTGTTCCATATTGAATTCAGAATAAACCAATATGCAAAAACTAAAAGCGAGAAGTACAGTGGCAAACTCCAAGAAAAAAGGACCCCCCCTAAAAAAATGCTGAAACCAAAAAATGAAATAAGAAATTTACATCTTTCACTGCATCATTATCAAGAGGTTGGTGCAATGAAAGGAGTAAATAAATCAGCCTATTTCTGAACCAATAAAGACAAATTTTAATTTTATTTTATGCTTTAATTAAATTTATTTTAATTTATGTCTGAAAATAATCTCAGAAATACAATCAAAGTAATCTGTTTTTATCAGTCTAACCCTACAGGCCGAAGAAAGTAGTATAAAAATTGCAAAATTATAGTATCAGAAATGTAAACAAATTTTTCAAAAGCATAAAAATATTAATTTGAACAGACCTAGTCCAAAAATTAAAACATGCAAATACAAGCAATCCGATACATGAAAAAATAAAAACATATAAATTTCGAAACCATACGGGTAACGTCAAAATCCTTATTAAAAAAATAAACTATTTAATTTTTAATATAAATGACATATTGTGATTTTAGTCCGAGAGACTGTATTGAGAAAATTTTAGGAGAACAGATATTAGTAACTTATATACTTTTATATGTAAATTGCAAACTGAGTAATCTTTTGAATGTAAATGGATTTTAAATGCTTCATGAAGTATGTTTGTTAAATGTTTTGTAAATATGAAACTTGTCCTGTTAACTGTTTTGTAAGAGTTAAGTGTTCTGATATTGTGTATGATAAATTTAAAGTACAAGCTAGCTAGTGTTAATGATAACGATTAAAGTAAAAGGTAGCATAGTGAATTTAAGGAGTTAAAAGTTAGTCTTTCCAGCTAACACATAAGATTTAATGAAAATTAAGATTAGAACATTAGGTGCAGTCTTGAAATAGGGTATTGTTGAGGTATAATATGCCTAAGCCATATAGGATTTCAGTTAGCAGGTAGTCTTGAAAACTCTGCACATTTTCATATTCACTTGCATACATTATTGTGCTGGTGAGCAGGGTTGAGAAACTGAGTTTGAAGGAAACAAAAAGTTGTAAAGGCGATGGAGCTGTAAATGACAGGTTGAATACTATAAATGTGAAATAATTGCTTGCTAAATTATTTTTTCTTCCAGATGCCTGGAGGGAGATGAAATCGAGATAAATAAGTGATGACTCGAATTTTTCTCCAACGAAATGCAAACTTTTGTAAAAATTTAAATTTAATTCTAGACATTTAACTTCATAATTGCAAAAGCTGGCTTTTATTGTACTTTTAGAATTTAAATTCTTAACAACATTGTTAAAGATCATTGTTGTAATCACTTAATCACTCTAATAATCACTCTGGTGGGAAAAAGTAGGAAATCTTATGTTAATTAACCAGTTATTTTGATTTCAGCCTTTGCAATAACTTCTTTTTAAATTCTTTACTAGAATGCAAGTTAGTAGTGAGTATTTAAACTTGGATTTTTGGATCTGAGACAAAACATCGTTCTGGCATCACGTACATGCTGCATGTTAGTTTCCTGCCAGCTCTGATAGGTGCAATTATTCAGCTTTACGTTCTCTTATTACCGACATTTTCATTTTGACTCTTTGGCAGAGTAGTGATCCAGCTTTTAGAATAGTGATTAATTGTGTAGTCTTTGACCACTGTTTAACATTTGATTTAAATTTGAGTGTTCTGTATAGTTGTATCACTATGATTGCATTGGGGTTGAATTTGTGGTTATAGTATTGTAATTAAGAAAGTGCATTTATACTCTGAATTCTGTTTAAAAAAAAAAAAAACTGTTATTTTTTATCTTCTCATGACTTTGTTGTTATCTCAGACATAGTGATAATTTGCTTCATGTCTGTTAGGGTTATTGGACTAAAAAAGCATTATCAAATCAAGTGAAATCTTGCAACATGAACAGGCATCTATAGAAAGGAATATGTCTATTGTTAAAGGAACTGCAAATTTAAAAGATCTTGTATTTATCAGTGTACCATACACAGAGGTAGGCATTTTGTCTCCTGATACTATCTCTGTAGTTCCTAAATTTTGCTGCCCAGTGCCTCCTTAAATTCTAAAGCTTTTGCTGCCCCTTAGTTCTGCTGCTCAGTGCCTGTTGAAATTCTAAAAATTTTGACCTTCCTGGATTTTGTTGCTCAGTGCTTCCCTAAATTCTAAAAATTCTGCCACATCAGCTTTGGAAGTGATCATATATAATTTTTTGTTTATTTTCAATGCCCATATTACTAGAGAAATAATTTTTTTTAAAAATATTTTCTATATACATGCATATTTTTAGAATAACAGAAATCTTTAATTAAATGCAAAAATTCTAAAATGAAAAGGAAACTTACTGAGAAAGTAATTGATTGCATAAGAGAAGGGAAATTATTCTTCAAAGGTATATTACTGAAACCTTTACAAGTTAGGAGAGGCAGCAGAGACTATTGGGAACATTGCTTTGTTTTTGAAATGAACTGACTTGGAAAAGATGCTAAAGGAAGGATATAAGCTAAATGTCAGCAAATTTTTCAAATTAAAAATATGTATAAATATTTTGGTGTGTTGTTGCTGAAACATACGTGTTTTGTAGCTCTTAATGTATATCCTAATATCATTTTAGAATCTATGTCATAAATTTTATTTGTAATTATTAGTTATTTTAAACTATAAAATCTTCTCAGATTGGGATTTTAGTTGTGCTTTTTTAGCAAATATTTTTAAGAAATTCAAAAGATTATGAAGACCATGTAAATCTATAACAGCTAAGAGTATTTACCTAACTACCTAATTTAATTACCTAATTTAGTTATTTATAAATAACTGTTCACCCTTAGAAGTTATCTCTTCATGTTAAGGCAAGGTAGTTCCATTCATTAATTCTTACTGTGGACAAAACATACAGCACAAAAATATAAAAATTAGTGTAGAACTTTATTCCTTATATCTACGAGACTTAAAAATAATACGAAACAACTTATCATCTTTGGTGCTTCAGCAGCTTATTAGAATTTTACAGTATATTAACTGGGTTGTGATCCTAGCTACTGTGCTTGAAGTCACAGCACCAACTGGGTCAAACAGACATAGGCAGCTTTCAACATATACCAATGGTGCTGACGTCAGGCGTTCAGACTTGTTCTGATAGTAGGTCTTGCTAGCAAGCAGCAGTGGTGGCAACAGCCAAACTCCTGTTATGGATCATGCTGATTATGATTTTACTTCTCATTTAAACCTATGCCACTTAACATAAAATCTGCCTGCTATCTACTAAACCTCTGGACTGAATGTGTACATGATGAAACAACGCATAAAAGAAAGAATGAACATAAAATTAACTGGCTAAAAATAAATAAAATGTCACTAATCTTCTTTGAAATATGTATGGTACTGTTGTAAGTATAAAATATAAATGTTTCTGGAAGTCTTTAATTTAATTTTAATTGCTTGATAAGTTTTATGAAGTTGATATTGTTTTTGAATTTGTTTTATAATTATATTAAATATTAAATTGTTTTTAATAATAATGTATCCTACTTACAAATCTTTATTCTTAGAATGATACTACAAACGTGAAGCTCAGGCATAGATAATTGTTTTAATTTACTTAACTCACATTTTATGATAAGTCCTTAAAATTTTCCATTGGTGGTTCTTAAAAGTACTTTAATTTCCATGTATGAAAATGTGTACAAATGTTTTCTCAAAACTGGGATGAATTGTGGTTATATATATATATATATGTGGTGTACATATATATGGATTTCTGCTAACCACCAAAAGTTGTTTGCTTGATATTATGAGGAAATTTGGTAATTAGATTTGAAAAAGTTGCCTAAAGATTTCATTTCTCTAAATATTAATTCCAGACATAAGTTTATAATTACAAAGCATTTTAAAATAAAGTTCATGATTTTACAAAAACAGTTGCTGAAACACTTTTAGCAAATACAACACTTAAAAGTCGTTCAATCAATTTCCAGAAAATTTTTTATGTAAAGGTATGGAAATTTTTGAATTTCTTTCAGGGATGAACTTTTTAAAGTGCCAATATTTCATATTGGTAGCAAACACTGAGGAAGAGGGAACCAGAATATATTTACATACCTACACCAGAAGAGGACAAAAAATGTCTGCATATGTGACCATTCAACATTAATGCTAAATTATAACTGAAGATATTTTATGCATTCAGGGCATATCGGTTTCTTGACATTTTTTGAAATTATAGTGAGTTTGTCTTACACAGTTTCATGATGACATCTTGGAAGATTTTTAAGTTTCATTTTTGATAGAATAGTGCTTTATATACTCTAGTTTAATTTCGGAAACAAAGCAGTGATTATCAAGTACAATAAAACATTACTAGTGCTGCCATGAGTTGAGTTTTTTGTGTTTATTGTTATGAAATTGTGTAGTGAATAATTCTTCAACAGATTTTATTTCCCCCCCACTTAGAATAATTTTATTTAAAAGACATACACATGTTGTGTGTCAGTATCCCTGAAAAGTTTAAACTAACCAAAACAGTATGAAAATTAAACTCACTGAAATTTTTACTTCTACTGAAATCAAACAAAAAGTTATGTTTTATTTAATGGAAATCTTTTCACCTATGATTTTGAAATAGTTTTTGTAAAATTTGTAATTGAAATACATAATCAAGATCAGTATTTGAGGAAATGAAAGCTATAGGATTATTATTTGCAAACTGTATATAGAGTTGATTATTTGCTTTGTACTAAAGTGAATATCAATATCTCAAAGAGCAAATAACTCAGAATAGTTAATTAATTCAAGAATTAAAGCAAATTTCTTTTAAAGTCATAAATTTTATATTTAAGAATGTTTATTTTTAAAATGTCAATATTTTGTGAATAATTTACTTTTATTTATTTATTTTTTTAGTGAATCATTAATTGAGTTTTTAAACAAGGATTTATTAGAGTATATGGTATCAGAATTGATAAATGGGAAGTTGAGCTCTGCAATAATCATCTGGGAAAGACATAAGGTACTCATTAGTAATAAACTTAATGAATTCTTATGTATGTTATTGAACATATTTAGATCATATTATAGATTTATGTGAATTTTATGTATCTACATAAGAAATACAAAGGAAATTCTGATGCTCAAAACTTGAAACGAGACAAATATCAAGTGTTTCATAATTGCACAATTTAAAGTTGTATGCCAAATGAATTCTGAGTTATGTATCTCATTCCAAAATTTGATATAGTTCAAAGTAATACTGAAAATTTTTATTTTTCATTTAATTTTTTTGAATAGTTTTTAAACGTTTCATGATATTGTTAAAATTTTGTGTTATGCTATAGAATCTTTTTCCAATTTCACAGTTGGTCAAAGACTTGAATGACTTTATCAGAGTCTTACTACTGGAAAAATAATTAACTTTGAAATTATATTTAATTACATGAGATGGTGTAAATTTTTGGTTCTTTCTTATTATATTCACTCTCCTGAAAAGTATATTTTGATGCAAAAATTCATTATCATAATTCTGATTGGAAGAGAAATACTCTGATGTCAAATTTAAAACTAATAACCAACATAAAAGCAATCTTAGGTTGGCATAGATTTTTAACAAAATTCTGTTGGTTTTGAGAGTTATTAAAACTTTTTCAGAAGCAAACAGTTTTTATGAAGGCTATAGACATTATAATCATTTTATACAGAATTCAATTGATGAAACAAAGCAAAAATGAATGTAGTACCACCCATTGAGAAAAACAGTAATAAAATATGTTAAAGTTAAGATATCAGAATTTTGCAAGGATTAGGAAGGAGAGGATTGGAATTAATGCTACGAAGTAAGGTAGATAAATTTTGTGAATGTGAAAGTCTTCAACTAAATTTGATTCAATTGAAGACCTATAGAACCCAAACCAAAATTGTGATTAAATGTCCAACTGTTGTTTGAAGTTTGTTTCTCCCTTTTGAACATAAGATTCATGCTTGGAATTTAAAAAAAAGGAACAGAGATGGTCAACTATTTGAAAGCCATGTTACGCTATATGTATTGGTGCTAGAAATATTGTGCACGTAGTATAGTGTTCAAAGAATAATGCAAAAAACACAGACATCCAATGGAATGTTTTCATTGATAATTATTAGTGACATATTTGAAATCATTATGAAAGCTACCAACTCGGAGATATGTGAAAAGTAAACAAAGTATTCTAAACAGAATTCATCTACTATTTCAAAAACTGAATTAAAAGTTCTGATAAGTATTCTACTTCTAAGTGATGATGGTATATTCATATGATGATGATATTTTCCCACTAATCTTTTGATGCAAAATATTTTTTTAAAAGTTTTAAATTAAACCACGTTTAGAAGTAAAACAGTAATATTTTTTATGAATGATTAGCTTCAATATTTTTTTGTAGTAAGGTTAGTTTTCTAGGGTTAGTTTTCTAGGGTTAAACACACCCTATCAGTAAAATTTCATCATCTGTCTGTAAAATTTATTGTTCAATTCTTACAGATCTCCTCTCTGATTTTAACTTTTGAGGAATTTATAGCACAGTGTGGTTTGGTATATGTCCACCAAACTATCATTGAAGAGAATTAAGATTTCATGTTAAAGAATGTAAATCTTATGTTCAAAAAAGGAGAAATAAATAAACCTTTAATGGCTAATCATAACTGAGTACTTAATCACAATTTTGATTTATTTTTGTGAAAATTATTAACAACACTTCTTTATTTGGTAAGCTGGATTAGCTATGATGCCTTTGAGGTTTGCTAGCTCCTGCTCAACAGCACCTGGTACCATCTGAATTTGTCATTTCTGCACATATATTGCAATAAAAAATCTGCTTATTTCACAGTCCTCTTTACCTATTTTTACATTTTCCCCATGGTGATACTTTTGAATCACCCTGGGTTACTACCAAGTTTGATCATTAGATTTTATATTTGAAATTTTTAGATAGCAGAAAATTTATCATTTTAACATAATGCAAAAATGAGCATACATATGAGCAGATACCAAGACATTTTATGTTGCAAGTTTTTTATTATCACACAGCAGGAAAAAAAGAACAGATAAATTATTGCAATAATATAATTTTTGGAAATTATTGCTTTAAAACTGCAATCAATCAAAAAGTGTTCTGCAACTAAACTATTGATCATATGTGCTGTATATATTAATGTTTTTCTATTTTTAAATTATTAGATTTCTGCACTAAGTTTAGCATAAAACAACAATTTAAATTCAAAATTTTCAGTTTTTACAATGTACATTGGTGTATATTTATTAACACTTTAAAATAAGTCCAACTTCATATACATCCTATTTGGACAAGAAAATTTTATGTTGGTATACAATATGTGTTTGGAATATAACTCAAGTTTGAATAGTCATGACTGTGGGTGCTACCTTTGCTTACCTCTTTTGTGACAAGGACTAATTTTATGCAAAAGTGTGCTAGGAAATGTATGGCAGCCTCTGATACCAAAAAAGTAAAATGGCTACACTCTCTTCAAGCTGAGATGAGGAAGAGGTTGATGAAGCCTCTACTGCATTAATCAAGGAAATCTTTGCAAAATGGATGAATGTCAAAAAGTTTGCAGAGAAGTACTATCTTTACAATGCTCAAACAAGCCATTATAGTACTGTTTTGAATGCTCAAACAATGTCACATTTTGTAAACATCTTGAGAAGAGAGCAGAAGTAAAATTCTGTGGGCAGAATTCTAGTAAAGGTAGGACCTGGTGATTCTCAGCCAATTAAAGTAGGCATTGTCACCATCACTACCACATAAAGAACTAATACAGGTTTGTGCATACTGGGTGCATATCACATTAGCTTAATAAAGAAGATTTTGTTTACAAAAATACCTTGCAGATCTCATTGTGTACAGCCTCTTTTCAGTTCTCCATTCTTTCTAAAACATGGTCTTGGTTCCAACAGACTCAACATGATCAATTATGAGTTGCGATTACAAAATGAGCTTGACAAGTGCTAATATCTGCTGAGCAAATTAATAAATTATTCTGTAATGGGACCTTACAGAAGAAAAGAAATAAATAAAAAAATATGGTAATTTTTCATTTATATACAGTATATTTCACACATTACCTTTCTATTTTAGTATTAAATAGTGTTATAACAAAAACAGCAGGGGTTTTTTATGAGAATGGATTAATTATTTTTCTTTTGTTTCATGCTGAAAAGTTCGATTGGCATACACTCAGTTTGGTATAAGTCCAAGGATCTGGAACAGATTAATGATGTGTATTAAGATACTCTTGTATGTTTGTGTGATGTTTGCCTATTATATTATGAAATAATTGATGTATACTGTAAAATGCAAAACAGTAATTATAAGGTGTGCCCAAATGAAAGGGAGACCTGAGTTGAGTGGCATTTTATCAAATCCCAGTGAGTAATGTTTTAACCGATAGATGGTGTGGTGGTATTTTCAGTTGCACATGTGTAATTTATGGTTTTGCATTATCCTCATTTCTGGAGAGCTGTTTCCATAGTCTGTTGCATGATGGATTCTTTCACATCAGAACAAAGAGCAATTATCCGGTTTCTTCATGCAAAAGGGGAACATACCTTACAAATGTATCGCAGTATGAAAGAGGTGAATAGAGAGCAGTGTCTCGCATGGTGCATCATATTCCAGTGGTATAAATTCAACCAATTCAATTTAAATTCAACTAACAGTGTATTGTTACCAACAATGCCACGATTTTGGCTGTAGAGAAGCTCATATGCCAGAACTGTTATATCATCCCACGTGAAACGGCTGTTGAATTCTCAATGAGCAAAGGAACTGGGCATTATATAAACCACAAAAAAACTTGGTTATGGCAAAGTTTGTTCACAGTGGGTACCCAAGCATCTGTCAGAAAATCAGAAGATGGGGAGAATGGAGGTTTGCCTGACCCATTTGTTGAAATACACTATATACAGGAGCAGATTTTGTTGCTAAGATTGTGGTATGTGATGAAACTTGGTGTCACCACTTGGATCCTGCCTCCAAATGAATGAGCATGGAGTGGCAGCATCTTGTGGAAAAAGCTGTGAGAGCTAAGACACAAGTCATGGAGTACGAGGACACCTGGTAGCTAACAGAGACGAACAGGTATTTATCGTTATCTGCAGGCATCAACTCTTAAGAGCTGCCTCGAGAGTATAAGTCAAGGACTGATGCTGTTGTAAGAAAGTCACCATTTTAGAGGGTGCAAAATTGAGAAGTGCCAGACAGACTGAAGAGAATGAATGAATGCAGTGCGAATATAATGATTTCCCAGCATGCAGCTGTATATACATATATAAAAAAATATTTCATTAATAAATATAGTTTATTAATAATGTGTGACATTCTGAAGAGTCAATCTTCATCACCCAGCTAACTGGAAACAATTGCAAACTGCTTCGAAATTACATGGCCTTACAAATCTTAGTGCTTCTGAGACATTTAACAGACCTAGGTTAGAACACAAAAATATAACACAAAATTGTTACTATGAGTTAACTACACCAAAATATTGCACTGTGTGAGTACCATTTCAACTGAGATAAATACACTTATGTGTTTGCTATAGGAACTACATAGATGGATCATTATATTATGTAAATGTTCAATACATGCTTTCCTTAGGTAAGCAAGATTGCTAAACTAAGCAAGAATGTTAAACTAAATAAAATTCACTGTTAAACTAAATAAAATTCACAATGCAAGCATACAGTGTTAAATTATGATGCATGTAAAATTCTGTGTGCTTGCTACACAAAGCACATGCTATGCAATACATACAGTTATATATCACATAAATATCTATATAAAATACCCTAAAGATACATTAAACTAGGATAAATACACAATGTATATACAAAATACTGAATTATATTGTGCGTAATAGTCTACATGCATGCTACACAATGCATATGCTATGTAGTATGTGCAATTACATATGACATAAGTACTTATGTAACATACCTTAAAAAGATAAACTAAATAAAATACATGATGCATAGGTACAATATGAGCTAAGACACAGCAGGATTGTCTAAGAGCAGTTACAAAGTGGGGATTTATAGTTTTAAGAAATGCAAGAACACTGAGGATGATTATGCTGCAAAGTGTTTAGCTAAGCTTTCAGAGGGTAAGAACTTAACCTCTGAGTTTTTTTTTTTTTTTTTGTGTGTGTGTGTTATTAAACAGATTTTGGAGTGTTTCTATATATATTAATTGCAGATTATTTTAAACAACTTTATATGTTAATGTGTTAATTTAACTGACTTTTATCATTGTAGGATGAATTCCTTATTTCTTTCTGTGAGCAGAAGTTAAAAATGATTCTGGATTCAATTCCAAACAGTGTACCTTCACGACATTTAACTCCATTTCTGTCTGATGATTTTCTTCCTCCAGTCTTCTGTAGAATTCCAGAATCAATTGTAAGATTCCATTCATTTTTTCCAAATTTAGTCAAACCATGATGTTATGTCACTCTTGGAGCTAATTACAAAATGGCATAGTTACCAGGATGATTTCTGAAATGTAATTTAAAAAAAAATTATATTGAGATATTTTGATGAAATTCAGTATTCAAAGTACAGAAATAAAAGAAATATGTTATTAGTTCACATGTATTTTTACTTACCAAAACTAAACTTTCAGTTTTGTGCAGAGAAAAATCTGCCTTCTTACCTGTTGGGTGAATTACTTATTTTTGCATTAGAAACTCTTAATTTTAATTGTTTAATTTTTTTTAACCGTATTTGGTGTTTTATGTTTTTCTGTATTTTATAATTTTTAATGAAGATGTTTTGAGTTTTTATGTATTTTTGCCTTGCCACAAAGTGAGAACTAAATTTAATTGAATGAGAAATATATTTCTGATGAAATTTGAGGAAGTAAGTTGAAATGAAATGCAACAAAAAATGTATATAATTTAATAGACCTTACAAGGAAGTCATATGGTGCTCACATCAGATTTTTTACTTTAGTTTAACATGATTTTTGATTATAAATTTCTTTTTCATTTATTTATATATAATTTGTATTCAACTAATTTAATACAGTTTGAGTTCAACTAATTTTAATTCTGTTATGCAAATTACATTTATAGGTTTCCGTATCTCTACAGAAATCTTGAGAAATCAGAAAGCGTTAGACAACATTTAAACCATTTTTAAAAACAGTCAAAGGAATCAAACTTTCTTTTTTCAAAAACTCAGTAAAATTAAGAAAGCGAGAAAAGATCAATCTTGTCAAATAATGAAAAGTTCATGTTTTAAATAATATAAATAATAGTAATAATAATAATAATAATGACAACAACCCTCTTAAAAAGACAGCAAATGAAATGTTATTGCTTCTTTTTTTCATGTGGTGGGGAGAAGTATTTTACCTATCTGATGTCTTATATAAATTTATTACCCCATAGATCTCCTTTGTACTTTTAATGAACTGTTGTTCACCCTTCTGATTAGAAATGTAACTGTCTTGACACCTGTATGGGAATGTATCTAAAGAAAATGAAATTTCTGTTAATAAAAACTTTCAGATGCCGTGATTGAGAATACTGTAGTTATTCACAAAATAACTCATGATGCGGTACTAAAGGCTGTAAAAAAATTATATCACTTTGTTAAAATTTTATTTCAACATGTATGATTTATTTAGAATAAAATTAGTTCACATTCCCTATAAATTATAATAAGAAAACTCTCTATATTACATCTCCAAGCAATGGAAAATCAATTTAAAAATATTTGAAAAGCTATTTTTCAGACTTTAAAAAAATTACTTTGAATTTAAAAAAATTACTTTTATTACTTTGCAGCTTTAGCGCAAGTCTTGGGCTTATTAATTTACTTTTAATTATTTTCATTATGAATATATATATATATGAAACACCGGAAGTTTTCAGATTTTATATTGTGCCCAAAGGGGATTTTTTTAAACATTTTTTTTGTTACCTTTATTTATCAAATATCATGTTCTTCACACTTAAATCACGTAAAATTCAATTCAACAGCAATACTGCAAATTATTTAAAAACAGCATATTTTTAGAATTTCTGATAGACAGTCTTCCATGCTAGAGATAAAAATGTTTTTTTCCATACAGTGTTGCCATTGCTCACTTTGAAAAAGGCTTCCAGGTGCCCATGTTCGTGTGGAGGATTATGTTATTCAAAATCTGATGGCTCTAGGTACCATTTTCACAATGTGAGAAATATGCATACATTCATTCAGATTCTTCATTATTTAAATATAATACAGGGCGATAATATTTGGTGGCAACAATTTAAAAACGTGATGTACACTGTTTATAGTGAACCAACACAAAATGCTGTTTTCTGGACTAATAAAAGGTGTCGGAAATTTAAAAAATGTTATTAGAAAAGATGCAGAGTTGAAGCAAAAATTGTTAGAAAAAGACATAACAAGGAAAACATCATTACATTATGTAATTATTGTGAAATCAAGTTTATTTTCCTAACCAGGACTTTTTGGCTAGTTTTTATCCAGTGTAATTTAGAAGTCATCATGCTACCTGGCTGTATGTTGTGATAAAGAAACTGTAGTTGTAAAACATTTTTTTTCCCCCATCCATATAATTTTCAGTTCATTGATTTTGTTTGAAATACCACAGAAATAATATTTATTCTGAATAGTGTTGTGCTTCCAAATTTAATATTTCTTTAAAAACATAACCATTTTTCTGAATGCGCAAACTGAATAGTTTAGACACATATTTCCTTTAGATATTTATTTCATTTGTTTCGCAGTCATGAGTAAAATAAGTTAGAATTTGTGACTGTCTTAGTTATTTTAATGTATTTTGAGATAAATATATAAAATTATTAAGTCACTTATATTTAATAGGCTGACTACTTTATCATGTTTATTCAGATAAACAATTTAGTTTTGTCATGAAAATCAAGAAGAGTCAGGAGAATTTGAATTTTAGTGGGATCAGTATCTTAGAAGTTTTCTGGTATTGCTTAATTAAATTATCAAATTAATGATGCTTCCAGTTTCTTGAAGTTTTATGAGCTTCTTTTCTCCATTTTGCACTGAATTCCAAGATTTTTCTCTGACAAAGAAATTTACACCTCTCCTTACACCACTCTTGAAAAGCAGTATACTGCTTTGCCAGCCGAAAGAGACTGGTCACGTGATTTACTGATCGCTCCGATTTGTTTCTCGGAATGAAAATAGGGAAGATGGGTAGCTGCGGATGAGTTCTGTTGTGCAATACAAAGAGTCTCTTGCTTAAATGCCGACAAGAATAAATAAAAACAAACAACGTATAAAGGGGAGATGCATAAAATAGAAAATTACTGAACAAAAATCAGTTTAAAATTATCACGAGAATAACATACACACACACACACAGAATAAAAACCACACCTATAATAAATTTTTAGAATTTATTTTAATGATTGTAAGCTAAAATAATTGCTGTAAACATGTCTGAAAAGTTAATTACACTAATTATTTACATTAAAAATTAATTATTTGCATTGAAGTCTTTAAAATAGTACAAAATTAAAGAATTTCTTACTTTGGGTTTCATTAAGCAATTATGCAAAAACAATAATAAAAATATTTCAGTTGAAAATTTAACCTTCGTTCTCTGTCGAATCGTCCGAAAAACATTCTGAATCGTCATCATTGTCCAAAGAAATAACTAAAGAGTTGCACATTTCTTCAAGTATACCATCTTTTTCCCAGTAAGCGTTTTCCAAGCTTTCTACGTGTGCACAATAGTTCTTCCATATTTCAATTATAACATTTTCTATAGCGTGTTCAGTAAGCTTTAAGAGTTTTTCCATGTTTATATCTGCCGTTATGTTTTGTGCACGAATAAAATGTTTGATATCTTCCCAAACATACTCTATAGCATTTATGTCACAGTGATATGGTGGCAGTCTCAATGCTGTGAATCCATGTTCTTCTAACATGACATCAAATTTATATGTTTTTTTCGGTGGCAAATGTTCTTTAACAATGTTCAACAGTTCGATCTTTCGCATATTTGGTGAGTACACAATATTGTTTGAAGTAAGCCAATCCATTATACTCTGCTTATTATGAGATGAATTTGGGGGCTCGTTCAGTTGCACTGAATGGTAGGGAGTATTGCCTATTACAACAATTGAATCCTTTGGTAAATTCGGAATCAATTTTTCTGTTGCCCATTTCTCTAATATATTCGAATTCTTGCCCGTGGTAATCTCCTGTGCTACAATTAGCTTTATAAATTAAGTTTGTGTTTGGAATAAATCCCATTTCCCCTACTGCGCATAAAACGATGATTCGCCTTGATGCTGCTCTCGTCTCCACAGCTCCGAATACTTCCTCCGACTGCCAACATTTTCCAGCCGTCAATTACTACTGACCCAAGTTTCATCTATGAAAATAAGAGGCCTTTTCTCTATTCTGAATCTGTGAATATTTCTCAAATATCTCGTTCGCGAAAGTACTATATCATTTCGTTCCATGATGACTTTTATTTTATTTTTACAATTTTTCCAACCGAATCCGATTTCATGAAGTATCTTTCGTAGGGTTTCTTTCTCTCTTGGAAAATTTATTTTTTCCTTTAACTTTATCAGTAATTTTGGAACCGTTGGTACCCTTTTCTCCGTCACATAAAACTCATGGACAGTTCTCTTTATTACATCGAGATCAAATCCGTCTAAAGCCACATTTTCTATCGTTTTCTTTACAGTACGCTTCTTAGACGAAGGAAAACTGGGGGGATGATTTCGGTTGCCTTCTTTACGAATTCTTCTGATGATGCTCTGATACACCGGCGATAGCAGAAGCTCGTTTAGTAGCATGCGATTATGGGATGCATACAGAACCATTATCTGCTTCATTATCACAAAATGTAACAACATTGTGCAAAATTCCTTTGGTCGAGCTTCGAAAGTGTTTGCCTTTTGAATTCGATGATGCTTTGGAATCCATGAGCAAAAATATCAAACAAAAAACACAAAAGTATTAGATAATAATTAATTGCGACTGATACAACGATCCTGAGACGGAAAGAACTAAATTTAAACAAGCGCAAAAGGGAGAAACTAAGAACATTCTGAGATCACTGAAGGAAATTCCAAGCAAGTGTATTTTTCCGTCCCTCCAGACCTTCCTTTCACCCCCCTGGCTTGTTCCATTTTCTTGGCAGCGCGCCAAACCCAGTCTCTCTCGCTTGGACAAGCAGTAGTAAGATATTGCTAATATTTGGTATGCAACAACAACAACCTCTTTTAATACTGGCTTTGCTCAAGTATTAATCATTTCTCTTTTTTCATTTCTTTTCTTATGTTTTTCTTAGGCAGAGTTTTCTTTTTTAATTTTTACTGTTTAAAAGAGAAAAATGCATATGGATTCAATAAAACATTTAGAGCTTAAAAAACAGAACAAAATAAATTTTTCTCTCCCAGATTCACAATCTGAATGAAGTGCTTGGGGACATTTAAAAATAGGAGAGTATAGACACTAAACACTAAAATATCATAAAAATATAATATTTTTTGAAATATTTTTTTTATATATAATTTTCTTTCATAAAATATTTTGATAATATTTTATGAAAGAAATTTTACTCTTTAAAATTTAATTCAACTAAATTTTAAAGAATAAAATTTGGTTCTTAGAGTTGCATAAAATGTATGTACTATGGGTATGTAGGATACAATGGGTAGAGAAGAATAATAATTGCTAACATTAACTTACAATTCACTGATCAATAGGTTATAGAAACTGAATTGCTTTATAATGAAGGAATGGATACAATAAACAATAATAATGATAATAAAATAATGAAATAACAATAAATAATGAATGAAAATAACAATGGAATAAAAGCATAAACTTAGAGCATTATAATAAATGGAGTTTCAGTTGGATTAGTGATGGGAGAAATGAAGTAACATAATACATAGCACATTAAATTAATATGTTTTTTGAAATTCATACATATGCAATCCTTTATAAGTGGGAATCATGTTTTTATGTTTAACTGACAAATGTGTTTTTAACTGTGACAAAATTGTCTGTGACCTAAACAATCTTTTCTTATTAAATAATTAAATAATGTAAGGAATCAATGCTAACAGAAAAAGGAAAGATGTGGCAATTGCTCTTTGTTTCTGAAAATTCTACACACTTTTTTTTTAATGGATCCTGTTTTATACATTTAGTTGTAACATGTTTTTAATCGGAATACTTCACTACAAAAGATGCAGAAATTTAGTTCTTATATTTGTACATACATTTAATAATAACCTATTAACATGTTAACAGTTCACTGCAAAAGATGCTGAAATTTTTGAAATTTTAATGCATTTAAGTCACATGCGTATGCATAAAAAACAAAGTACTCTTTTTGTTTACATCAGATTTCCCCCTTTAAAACCTAATCTTGGCATATTTGCTAAGGGGTCTCACGATCTTTAAATCTTCAAAAATATCAATTTTTTGAAAAACATATATGTTTTAGTTTGAACATTTCTGCGCACGTTAAAAAAAACCGCGTTAAAATATTCCTTATAGTTTAGGATATATCATTAAAAACGTAAAGGTCACTGACATGAGAATCCTGCATGACGTATGTAAACAAACATTTAAAGAGACACGTCATTTGCTCACAGCTTTCCTAGCCGTTATATAACTGAGTGTTGCTACATTCTAGCCTGCAAGTCTTATTTTTATTTCGTCAGCAAGGAGTAGCAATGTTTTTCCTCAACTTAATACTTATTCTGAATGTTTATATCGGGTTTCCGTAAGGTATTACTGCGTTGTTTGATTCTGTAAAGTTACATTGACGTTTGCAGTCTTCATTTGGTGTATATTGAATTTTTGATTTTGCATTAGTCTTTTTGCTGCAATAATAAATATATTTATATATAATATATTTGTGATGGCAAATAACAAAAGAGCTTCTGGAAAGCGAGCTAAAAAACGTCGCTTCCACGGCAACCGTTACACGAATATAAGATCTGAACTTTCTGATAAAAGCTTGTTTTCATCAGGTGATGACAATAATACTCAAATTGAACATGTAGAAAGTGCATCCGAGAAAAAGCTTAACAGTGCATTGTTTAATGGAAGTGATACTGACATTATGAACCGTTTTTATGGCTATATTATTATGGATAAAGACATATTGTTTACATTTTTGAAAGAGAATGTAATGTGCAAATTGTGCTGTAATTCTGTCAATATTTCTGAGAGAAAACACTTCGGATTATTTTCAACAATTTCTGTGAAATGTGAAAAGTGCAGTTTCAAAACAGAATTCAATAATTCAAAGTTGATTGGTGAACACAAAAATGTTCCTGAATTAAACAGACGAATTGTGTATGCTATGCGATGCATTGGTCAAGGTCTGGAACCCCTGGAAACATTTTGTGGTGTAATGGATCTAGGTAAACCTGTGACACAGAATGCTTATGACAGAATTTGCAAACATATAAATACAGCTTCAAAAACTGTCGCCATTCAAAGTATGAAAATTGCTGCGGAAGAAGAGGCATGCAAAACTGTATCAAATTCTGTCACCGTAAGTGGGGATGGAACGTGGAAAACCAGAGGACATACTTCACATATAGGAGTATGTTCTGTAATAGGTGCTGAAACAGGGAAAGTTTTAGATGTTGAAGTTCTCTCGTCCACTTGTAAAGGATGTGATATATGGAAAGGAAAAAAGTATGGAAAAGCTTTCGAAGAGTGGCAAATGAAACATTTGCCAAATTGTCAAAAAAATCATGTCGGTTCTTCAGGAAAAATGGAAGTCGATGGTATGATAAAAATTTTTCACAGATCGGAAGCAGAAAGAGGTCTCAAATATATTAATTATATTGGTGACGGTGATTCTAGAACATTCACTGGTATACATGACAGCAAACCATATGGTGACGAAACTGTTTCCAAACTTGAATGTGTTGGTCACGTACAAAAGAGAATGGGAACTCGACTGAGAAAGCTGAAACAAGACTATCGATCTAAAAAGCTGGAGGATGGTAAACCTTTATCAGGCAAAGGACGACTGACAGACACCATGATAAATAAGCTGACTCAGTATTATGGAAATGCAATTCGCTCAAATGCTTTGTCAGTTGATGAAATGCGTAAGGGTATTTGGGCGGTTTATTTTCATACGAGATCAACTGATGCTGAGCCATTACATACATTTTGTCCTGCTGGTGCAGAATCATGGTGTAAATACCAACAGGCAGTTTCAAATGGCTCAGTAGATAAATTTCATCATAAAGCGACTTTGCCATCTTCAGTCATGGATGTTATAAAACCTGTTTTTAAAGCTTTATCAAGTCCAGATCTTTTGAAACGATGCCTTGGTAGCTTTACTCAGAATCCGAATGAATCTTTTAATTCTCTCATATGGCAGATGTGTCCAAAAACTTCTGGATCTGGGAAACGAATTGCAGAAATTGCTGTATATGAAGCAGCAATTTTATTTAACATGGGTAAAAAGGGTAGACTGTCTGTCATGAGGCAAATGGGGATCCATCCAGGTATAAATGCAATAAAATCTCAACTTCGCAGTGATATGAAACGTGTAAATACTGCTAAGAAGAGAGCAATGCAAAACACTAAAGAAGCACGAAAAGCAAGGAAAAGATCCAAAGCAAGTTTAGAACATCAGCAAATGGATCAAGAGGGAATAATGTATGAGCCTGGAGGTTTTTAATTTGTGTATATAAATATTATGAACAGTAACAGTGTTTTGTGATAATATTCAAGTTATATGTGTCGACAAAAGTTTAAACATCTTGTTCAAGAAACTGATTATTAATATATTTTTATTCTCAGGAATATTTATAGGTTTATAACACAGTTTGCACATTGCATTCTCTTTCATATATATGAACAATATATCTTTATCTACAGCAATGTATCCTCGAAAACGGTTGACTGTGTCATCACTTTCATTAAACAACGTATTGTTAATTTTTTCTCAGATGCAGTTTCCTTATTATAAATATATATTCTGTCATTAACTTTATTCAAAACACAAACAAGAAGCATAAAATACAAATTAGGTACTAAACAGTATGAGTTAGACTCATTAAGGCACAGTGTTACTCATTTTTTTAACGATGCAAACTTTACAGGCCTTTATCTCAAAATGTGTTTTTTTAATGCGTCGCGCATGATATTTCAAAAACTTTTTAATGTATCTTTATGAAATTTGTACCATAGTATTATCATGTTACTCTAAATTAATTGAACTAAAATTTTGGTATTTTAATGAAATGTTTTGATTTTATAAGGTATGTAAAGATCAAAATATAGCAAAAAATTTACATTTAATATATATATCATAAAATAATTTAAAATGCATGAATTGTTTAATATTTTTAGTTCAGTTATAGTCTCAAATATTCTTCTGCATAAAAAAAGAAAAAGTAAACATTTTGGTGCAAAACATTTTTGTTCATGTGCGCGCAGTGTGTATACAGATTAATCAGATGTGAAAAATGTCATATAATTTAACATTTATTTTTACAATTTTTATTATAATTTTCAAATTTCAACTATATTTAATTAAAGTATAGACATTAAACTAATAAAGAAAGAAATATTGAGTATTTTTGATAAGAATTAAAAAAGTTGCACAAGGTTCAAAAAAGGTAAAAAAATTCATCTTTTGACTCATTCAAGGGTCGTGTGACTCCTTAGCTTGTGTTACATTGACAAGTGTAGTGATATCGAAGAGTGTAAATAATTTTATATTTTCCTCTTATTGTAGGATATTGTAGCTGAATGGCTTGTGAATAGAATTTATCAGCTGGAAATTATGGAAAAGGTTTGAATATTTTTAAAATACGAGTTTCAATGGAAATAATGCTTAACAAGTTTTATTTTTGTGTAATATGTAGTAAGTAAATTATTGTGTCATTTATTAACATATAGTGGCTACTAGTATGATTCATTTATCCTTTTTTAATATTAAAAAGTAAGTTTTTTGGCACAGCCAAGTTAATAATTTTTATTTCATTACTTATTTCATTTCTGATTATTATTATTATTATTATTATTATTATTTAAAAAAAGACTTTTGTTACTGGAAAAGTTAAATGAAATTTCTGTAGCTCTTCTAATCTCACCTGATTTAAGCAGAACCAGAAAGATCTAATAATCTATTTGTTTTCAATACAGCCATTACTCTGTAAGATTGTGCATTAGCTCATGCAGATTTAGACTGCTGCAATAAATTAAGGGATCTATACATGCCTATGCATTCATGTCCTTAAGACAGTTAAGTAAAACTATTCACCTGATAAAACATGTAAGACTTTCAAATAATCACTGCAGACTGTTAGTTTGGAACGTTCCTCTTGAGTATGAAATATATGACAGATCCTGGAAAATTTCCTAGGGACCAATCATGTTTAGGAAAGGGGTTTCCCTGTTTCATTATTACAATTTTTATCCATAGTAAGTATTCCCTGAAATTTTAATAACTCAGATGAATTCAGAGTGTCTTAAACTGTTTTTTGGCCAAACTGTCTGCTGTATCATAAAGTTTATCATGGGATGGAATTTATTGAAATAGAATTCAGTAAATATGTAAAACAATTCAATGCTCATATTGTCTCTAATAGTCGTAAACTTTTTCAGATGTTGAGTTGAACTCTGACTAACAGACATGAGTACTATTATTTAGATATGAGGAGAAATTAAAATATTCTTTAGGTTTTTAGGTTTCAGCTTCTGATAATTGAAGTAAATAGCTCTTTAATAATAATAATAATAATAATAATAA
>KK115651.1:420905-443052 GCA_000611955.2 Stegodyphus mimosarum | reverse complement strand
TAATAATAAATCATAATAATAATAATAATAATTTTTTGAAAGATTTTGTGTTGTATATAGATTTAGGGACTTCATATTAAGCTTATGTAGAACTAGTTTATTTGAACAATAATCCACTTAGACACTTAGATGAAAAAACTGTACATACATGCATTCAGTGTTCTGCAAATTAATTTTGGAAGCAGACTGATGCATTTGGAAACAATCTTAAATCTGTCTGTTTGGTGTTTTGTAGATAGTTTTAGCTTAGCATTAGCTTCTCAAACTGTGATGCGTTCCATGATTCAAGATTCAGCACTTTTGCTAGATTTTCAACAGGCTTGTTACTAGTAATTTTAGGATTCAAAACATACTTTAAGTACTTTGAAAATTTGTTCCAGCATAAAAATTTGTTTCTTAAGGGGGGGGGGAATTAGATTAAAGTTTTACAAACATTTCTTTATTATAAATAAACCTGACCAGATTTTGATGCATTAAAATTGTTTTCATATTGATAAACAAACCCACCTACCAGTTGTAAGTCAGAAAAGAAACTTTTTAAGTTGTATGTATGCATTCCATTTATTTATTTTTTATTATAATTTTATTAAAATAAACAATAATGAATTTTTACTATATTAAAAGATATCGTCAAATTCTTGAGAATATTGGGTACTTTCTTATTATCTGCTCCCTCACTGAAAAGCAACTGCAAAGTACTGATGAGGCAATGCACCATCTCCTCAGAAAATATTTATGTGGAAAATACACTGAAGGAGAACATATAATATTTTTGCATGCAGACGGATTTTTAATAGATTGAATGTGCAAGTCTGATAAAAAGTTAATAAAATTTATTCTTGTCACAAGAAATATAACAAAACGCTGGATTTTTCCTCAGAGATATTCGTACAGTATCACAATATCACACAATATTTTAAACTACTAAAATGTTAAACAAAATGCAATCCGAAGCACAGAGAAAGCTAAACTGAACAACAAAATTACAGCGGTAAAGTAAACAACAGCAGCTCACTTAAAATAACTACTGAGCTGAGATGTTTCTCTCCGGCTTTTATACCTTTTTAAATCGGCTGCACGAAACAGTTCTAGCAATTTCTGGAAAGCAAAAAGAGTAGAATTAAGGTTACAACTAACATAATAGTCAATTACATTTATTCAAATATAATATAAATTACAGAGATGAAATTTTATTCAATATTAAATGCACATGCTTTTGTATTGTTACTTTTCCGACGTAGCTTTCTCTTAAAATTTTTCATGCGCTGCATTGCACGGAGAAATAAAACAATTTTAATTATTATTCTCCCAAAAATATCTAACTAAATGCAAAATTTTAAACAGCATTTATAAACACATTAGTAACATCTCCTAAAAGAAAGTTAAAAATTTGCAAATACATTTAAATGATGCAAAATAGAAAATGAATAAGCTAGTGTCATACCAGTTGAAAATAAAACTATTGAATCATAGCTTGTAAGAAAAAATAATAGAAAAGCAGAAATAAGGAAATTTAAAGGTAACAGTTTGTTTCATTTGGAGAGAGAGTTCATTAAATAACTCTCTTTTTATATTCCCCAAAGCCTTTCATGGTGAAGTCTTAATTTATATTTTCTCAAAAATAGTTGCATAATGAATGAAGTTATAGAGGACATGTACCAAAGTTATGTCCCGTTTGTTATTCCAAAGTTAAACCTTGTGGGAACAGGAAATTATTTGTTGTTGTAATCTTAGTATTGATAATTTGTGGAGGAGGGGGTAAGTAAAGACTATTACATTGATTAAGCATTATATATTAGATATCGGTAACTTTTATAAGCAGCTTCTTTTCAATAAGAAGTAATGAAATACTTTTTGTTGAAGTTCAGAAAGTGTAAGTTCCTTTAGGAAGATAACTTTACTGAATAAGAAAAGGTTTTTAGAAGAAGCTAGATGAACTGCAAAAGGTTAAGTGTATCTCATCAAAACTCTTTTCTGATTAGGAATTAAGTAGCTAACAATATTCAAAGCTGTGTTGTATGTTATTAAAATATTTTCATTAATATGCTATGCTCTTAATAAGTTAAACCTGTAATATTTATCTTGTATTTCATGGAAAGAAATTCTTGAAGCACTTAGATATAATTTTCTTTGTGTTTAGGTATTTTTTTCAAGAATTTCTTGCTGATAGATAGTATCAGCTTTATTTCATAAATATTAGATGTTTCATATTTGATTTATTTGTATAATTTCCCTCTTTGTTCCAGAATTTGTGGCCTGAAAATGGTAAAGAACTGATAAACATGTTTCTAGTAATTATTCGAAGCTTGTATGCAAAAGGAGAGAGAGGTGAAATAAGTTTCTCAACAAGTTTAGCGGGTGTATCTATTTATGTAAGTAAATAACATGTCTTAAAGTTTTAAATTTAGATGTAGTTTTATCCCTAAATATTTAAAATATTGTGTCAATAGCCAGTTAGTAGTATAGATAGTTTGCATGATTTTTTAAATTTTTGCAATTGTTTTATGAAAATATTTTTATTAAACAGGAAAAAATCATTAATCCTGAATGCCGTATTGGTCATTTAAACGAACTTTATTATGTACTGGAATTGTTAGAAACTTTGAAAAATGACTTCAATTGCAAAATACCATTGAATAGTTTTGAGGTATGAATAGTTTTAGGTAAAATTTATTTCAACATTTTTTTTTTCTCTGTATGTGGGTGTGTGTGTATGTTACCAACTTCTATTTGATATCATGTCTTTTAATCACAGGATAATAAAATGGGTATCATATTTGCTGTGATGGACAGCATAGATCTAAAGTTCCTTGAACAAGCTGTTGAGAAATTTGCAAGGCCATATTCTATAGATAACGATTTTGATCTAGATTTATGCCTTGAACTATTTGTTAAGGTAAGACATTTAAAAAGAAAATTTTTTTTTTATTAAGTTCTATGAAAATATTCTAGTAGTGTCATCAGTAGTTTGGGGAATAAAATCTTGGTCTTCAGTTTTGCTGTCAATATTTGTTGAAGAAACGTCATTGCTAAGATAACTGTGAGTTATATTAGATTTAGTGTACTTCATTTAGTATGCGCAAAATTCCATGTTTATTTATTACAAAATTTTAAACTATTAGAATAAAAATTTGTGAATACTTTTCATTCCTAAATTTAAAAGTAAATAAAAAAAATTCTGAATTCTGTAAGCTTAACTATTATGTGGTAGAAATCAGCTTAGGAAATTTTTGCATCTTGTAAGAATATTGCATTACCGGGAAGGGGGAGTTGCATTTTTCTTTCACTTTACTTAATGTGCTACAGATACTTTTTGGTGTAATTTTCTATTATTATTTTTGCTGAATTCCTTCAGTTTTTTGTCATAGTTTGTTCAGTCAGTCTTAATCAGCTGAGAGGAAATTAAAATTTTGAATATTGAAAATCCTGTACAATATTTTTATAATTTAAAACATTATATGGCTATTTTTTAAAGTATGTTTCAGGCATGAAAGTTTTCCGTGTTTTTGCGGAATTCCGCTTTTTTTCTGAGATCGATGCAGAACCGTTGAGAATCGCGACCCCCCCCACACGCTTGCCGGTCGCGATATATATATATTTTATATTATATATTTTGTATTTTATTTTATATAATATATATATATATATAAAAGGTTGATATTTTATTAAAATGAGTTTTTTTAGCTCGTGCGTGCGCATTTAGTTTTTGTGTAATTTTGTGTCCGTGCGTTGTTCAACTTTTTTTGCCAACTTGCACTTTCATGCCTGATGTTTATAACTGATAAATTTTCAAGTAAAAATGTTAAAAACAAATGAAAATTATAAGTGCATAAAATATATATTATTATACCTCTGTCTGTAAGTTCATTGTTGAATGAAGTAGTAGATAATGGACTGTACTAGACAGTAATTTTATTTGCCATGATTTAGACAATAATTTTATTTGTAATTATTTTATTGCCATGATTTTATATGGATAAAAATAGATGACTTTCAGAAGAATTTTTCTTTGAATGGAATATGTGCTATTCAACTATCACATTACTTTCCATGCATTGCTTAATCGAGCTTCATCATTTATCGAAAAGCTTTTGATAACATTAGTAACATCATCTATTACATGAGATTTGATCGGTTTTCTTTAAGCTATAATAAGAACACATACAATGTTTTAAAAATATTTAGTCTTTTAACATAGTAATAAGGAATTTTTTAAAAATTGTTATGCATTTAATTAGTCATAAAAGGTATATGAATGTATTAATGTAGGTAGATAGATATAAGAATAGAGGCTACCCAATATATACCACAAATGAGTGGGTATCGACCTTATATGCTACATATCCAGACTAACAACAGCCTTTCAGGGCACCTTGAAATTTTCAGATTGCACAATGATGATTCTGATGACCCTGACATCTTCAGATGGTACATTATGATGATAATTAACTTGAGATAATAATTAAAGAGTTATGGTAGTTAACTTGTACTGCAAAGTTTTTGAGGGTCTAGCTGCTAGGAAAACCATAATTTTTCCAATTTTGTTCCTTGAGGTGAAAAGTTTTTTATTGCAAATCTTAGAATAAATAAAAGTGTGTACTCTGAGTTTTTTTTTTTTTTTAAATAAGATGTAAGGAAATTTTTAGTGAACATTGAAAAAATGTAGTGTTCTAGTTTACCCCCTTCGCCATGTACAAAAGAATCTGTAGAACATATATTCCTTGCATAAAAAATATGTGAGAAAGGGGTTCTGTCCAGTGATGAACCATATGATTTGTTTTGCAGTGTAGGGAGGAGAAGAGTCTATTTTTGGCAATAGGTTGTATTCTCTTTTTTGTGTGTCAGTTGTATCTTATTGTTGCCATAAATGTATAATAGCAATTCATAATTTTGATATTTTAAGACATATTGAAATATAAATTTTTGTATCAGATAAACCTTGGGCTGTTTCTTTGGCTAAATGATCAGTCTCCTCTTTGTTTCCACTATGAACTTTTATCCAAATTATGTAAAAATTTTTACCTTGGCCTTTGAAGAATCTATCCATAAGATCTTGAATAAGTGATCATTTATTGCTTGTATTAGCAATGACACCGACTGCAGGTAAGCAGTTAATATAAATATATATATATCTGAGAAATGTTTGGTTATGCTTTGCTTGAAGAGTTGTATAGACCTTCTGATTGGAAAACACTGTTTCCTTTGTTGAACTGGTATTTAAAATCTTGTGATTCTAGATCATTATAATGCATTTTAATTTACACATACTTTTCTATTGTTGATGCCAGATCCATCAGGGTATATTTTTGGGAAAATGTTTTGAAATTTATCATATTTTGTGCATAACATAATGTTATTCTTACTAGCTGGATGTCTTATTAAGGAGTCTTGGGGAAGAATAGGAATTGGCAATTATTAGTTCATCATTCAGTTTAAAATTTTTTTAGTTGTAGGTTTGGAGTTTTTGTAGATTCTTGATTGCAGTTATGAATAATGGAATACTATTTGTTATTTGGTATATTTTAGCATTTTAAACTGTTCTATATCCTTTGCAATAGTTTAGGTCTTTATATGGATTGTAGTTGTTTTTGTTTTCTTATTGTCAGTGGTTGAGCCCAAATTGCTGCAACATATAATACTATTTTTTCTATAACTGTATTGTAGATTAATTTTAGCATTTAATGATTTGGTCTTTGTCGAATGCCTTGCATTTTTCTTAGTTTATTCTCAATATTGAAAGTTTTCTTTTTTGATTTAGTTTATTGTCAGTAATAATTCCTAGATATTTGATAGATTTATATATTTTAATTCTGTTATTGTTTATATGAAATTTTAGTAATCTTGTTATTTTTTGGGAGGACAGTTTATGAAAAATAAGAGCTTGTGATTTTTTCTATGATAATTTGAGTTTTACAGAAATCATTAAATTTTTATAAACTGATGTTTTTTCCTAAAATTCTCTTGAGTATCCATTAATCATAAATGCTGCATCATCTGCAAATACAATACATTTTGTATGAGAAGGTCATTGATATTGAAGTATTTTGTTGAACATGAGATTCCAGAAGTCTGCATTGAGGCAAGAGCCGTGCTGACATCCTCTTTTTTTGCATTCTCTCTATTAATTCTATTTATTTGAAATAATAATGCTTTTTCTGTTGGAGAAGTATTTTTGAAATATTTCAAATGTGTTTTTAGGGCATTTATTTCTTTGAATATAGCCAATACTTCAGGCGACCATCAAGAATCAAAGGCCTTTTTGGAGGTCTAAGTACACTAATGATGAAAGAAGTCCATGGGCTTTGTTACTAACAACTTACTTAAATGCTTCATCAAATACGTTTATGTTGCTTTTATTAAGAGTAAATCAAAACTAAAGATTATTGATATTATTCATGACTTTTTGAGGATATCTAACACCATTTCTAGCATCTTCCCAGTGTAGATAGAAGGCTTATTGGTCTATATCAGAGTTTCTCAAACTTAGGGTCGTGACCCAGGGGGGGGCACGGGATCTGCAGCAGAGGGTTGCCAAATATTTTAACAGTTTTGATATTTCTTGAACTTATAATAATTTTACAATTACCAAATATTTTTACACAATGTATCTGAAAAAAGATAAAGGTAAGACAGTTCAGACAAAGAAAAAACGAAAAGTTTCAACGCATTCTTTTTATAATATAAACGTTCATTTTACTTGCTTTGCACATGATGCTGCCATTTTGTCTGTTACTTATTTAAAATTTTCACATTGTTCTGTCTTAAAATTAAAGTTAATGACCTAAAACTGCAATAGTATTATTACAGTACAAGTGAAAAAATTCACAGTTTCACTCACGTGTGTAGAATTTGCACAATGCTAATGGGGTCCCACAAAATTTTCATAAATATTATGGAGTCCTGGGGTTGTGAAAAAAATCTCAGTGATAAAAAGGGGTCACGACTAAAAAAAGTTTAAGAAGCCCTGGTCTATATTATGATGGATTAGACAGAATTTGCCCTTTTTTATTAAATAAAACTATGTGTCCTATTTTGAAGCATTGAGGGAATGCTCTGAATTGAAAACATTTGTTAAAGAGTTCTAATATTAATTGAGGAAAGTGCTTACGGGAAATTTTTATTATTTGATTGTTAAAGCTGTGAGGGCTGTGAGCTTTTTTTGGAGAGAGACTTTTTATGACTTCTCCCCTCCCCCCAAACTTTGTAAATGGAACGTCAATTTTGGCACATGGAGATAAATAATCGTCATTTTTGTCTTTGTTTTTTGTATCTTCTTCTAAGTTATCTTTATAAAAATATTGCATCCATTATTTTTTCAATAGCTATTGCTGTTACATCTTCTGTTTTCTATAAATTAGCTATTGTATTTGAATTATGATTTAGGAAGGTTTATAGACTTTGTATAAATTTATAAATTAGCCCCTATGGACCTTTTCCATTTGAAACAAATTTCCTCCAAAAGCTGAATTTTGCTGTTCTTGTATGTTGCTCATTATTTCGAAAATAATTTATATGCATTATTTCTTTCTTCTGTGATGGCTTTTTTCATTTTTTATTGTTATTGTCATTTCTTTCACTTCTAAGATTTTTAGTGTACCAAATAATATCAGAAGGATCTTTAACTTTGAATAGCTAACTTCTAACTTTTGGAATGGTGGTAAGTATTTTTGATGCTAAGTCATCTGTTTTTAACTGATCTTCTGTTTGTTGCATTATTATTATTATTATTACATTTATTTCTGGAGTGACTAGTGTGATAATATTTTTGATTCTATTGTTTGTTGTTTTAGATCCTTTGGATGTTATTGTTTCTATTTGTGAGTTTATTTCAAAATATGTTATTTTTATGATCTTTTGCCATTATAGGCAAGTGCTCACCATTGGGGGAGGGGAAATTATGATCTGAGATTTCTACATTTTCTAGAACTTTCCATTCTTCCATTTTGTTTGCAAAACCATTATTCACAATTGTAAGATAGGACCAACTTTTTCCTGTTCTTGTTTCAAATGCTGTTTTTTTAAGTCACCACCAGTAATATGAAGGATAATTGGAAATCTAATTTATTTTTGATTTTAACTGATCTAAATTGGTGGAAATTTTTTCATTGGGATATATAACTGGAGGTTATCAGTAATTGTTCTTTTGTAGAATTGACAACTGTTGTAATGATGTCTTTTGATGAAATTATTGATGGAGACCAGTTTCTTTTATTGCAAGTTATGGTTGGTTTAACTGAATGATTATTTTCTTGATGAACAGATGAACAGAGCACTTAACAGATGTGATGTTTTCTCTCTCTCTCTTCGGTTTCCAGACATTTTTAAGAGAATTAAATATGTATATATGGTTTTAAAGCTTTTCACTTTTATTAAATCAACACTATTTTTGATAATATTAGTGTTTTAAAGAATTAAAGTTTATGAAGTTATTTATTTACATGCTTTGTATTCCTTACGAGCGCAATATTTTGTAAAACATTCACGTTTGGGAAGTGGAACCTAGCAGAATTGACATAGATATCATGTTTTGCTTACAGTTTTCTGATTCATTATCACTTCCTACATTGGATAACTTAACTGTATAAATTTCCTCGCAGATGTTCTTATATTTCACCAAAAACTCTTTCTTGCTTTCATTGTAATGGTTACTAAATTACTAAAAAACCACCTAAAAACCAAAATTGTGCAATATGTTCAACCTATACCAACAACAGCAACAAGTTACAACTAATGGTAACAAGAAATAAACCCATTATGCATAAAAATGAAAAACAACACAGTGTAATAAAAATTCAAGCAAAAATATAATTCTGTATGGCTCATTCTATTAAGCCAGAAAGGAAAACATAAATTTACATGCCCTGCCCTTTAAGTGTTAAGATATAAGCTCCAGCTGCAGTTTGAGCTTTTGTAAATTAATTTGAATGAATTTAATCACAGGGGTGCTTGATTGCTTGAAAAGTATTATGGGATGAGGGGGTATTAATTGTTTGTGATTGTAATTTAAGTGTTATAATTTTTTAATTTTCAATGCTGCAGTTACTACCATCTTTGATTTTTTTTTTATTTCTTGGTAGTATATTGAACAGTTGGGTGTATATGCAGCATGATGAACATTTATGTCATAGATATTGGCATTGTTATAAAAATTATAGTTTATGCAATGTGGTCTCTCAGCCTTACATTTTTTTTATATTGTACTTTTCACCACAAACAGCACAGTATGGTTGATGTGGACCGTTTCTAGCTGAGTGATTAAATTCTTGACAATTGTAGCATCTACATGCTCTGAAGCATTCCATGTTGTGGCATTCTCTTCAATCAATAAAGAACTGTCTATGTTCTAATTTTTAATGTTCTGGGAATGTAGTCGACTATCTGTTTTAATTTATCATTCTATTTACCAATAATTTTGAATAATACTATAAATTCTGCTTTGGAGACTGGAAAATGCTCCATTATTGTATATTCTAGTCCTTCTGCTTGAGGTGACATGTATATTTTTAGTTGCACGTTTTAAGATTTCTTTTCTATGGGATTTTTGTACTAAACATTTCTTTGATATTATGATTATTATGTAATATTATAAGTTTCAAATTTCTTCTGCACTGCTGCATGAAACTGCTAATCCTCCTTGCTGCTAATCTAAAACTTAGAATTAGGCAAAAAAACAGCCTTAATTTGGTATAGATGTTTTCTGAGAAGTTTTATTTCCTGGAAAAAATTTCTGCAGATTTTTTTCCCCCTCCCTTTTGAAAAAAAGGGACCTATGTCTGATTTTCTCACAATTAATAATATAATTATTGAAAATCTACATAAAACTAAGTTTCTTTTCTCCCTGCTTTTTTTCTTAATTTGAAATGATTGTCGAAAATAAGCTGTTTGCCAACTTAATTAATACTTGATGATATATTTGTCTGTCACTTAACAAATTTTATTATCTAGTTTAAACTTATTTGGCAACTTTGTTTCAGTTTAAATAATTTATTCTGTAATATTTTGATAATGTTAATGGAATTGTTGATCATAATAAGCAATGTATTTTCTATGTTTTCATTTACAAATGGGCAGGACTTCAGGAATTTGATAATGATATTCAAATGATAATATTAAACCCCAATCACATTAAATGGCATCTGGTGTATCCTCATGATACTTTTAATATCCCACTACTGAGAAAAAACAGTTTATGCAGATTTTCTGTTATAGACTCTGCCTCATTTACTCTAAAATTTAAATTTTAAGCTAATTCAGTTTTTCAGTAATTTTTTTTTTTAATTTCATTTTAGATTTACTATATTTATTTTACACATTCCTTTTATAGAGCACTGTATTCTCTACTCTTAGCATATTTCAGATTTTTTTGGGGGGGCTAATAATTTTCATAGAGTTTCCTCCAACCCATCGAATTTTATATTTGTAAATTTTAGTTCCATTCCAATTCTTTAAATTGCAGGTAGCTGTCCATAAAGAAAACTGAAATATAGTCACCTTTAAATTATCTGAAATTTATTCAATACATTTATTGAGGTGTACAAGTACAGTAATATATTTTAATAGGAATGAAATAATGATGGAAAAAAAAAGCATTTAGAAGTAATATAAGTGGTTTAAAAATATATGTAACCGAAGCAGTTGATGGGAGATGGAGACATCATCATTATAAATATTATTCTAATTTATGAATATTACACTGATTCTTGTTGCCTTAACAACTCTAATCATCATTACTGACATACTATTTTAACTCAGCATCTGATCAGTTAGAAGCAAACGAATCTAGGGAATAATGTTATATTTATAAAATAGCTGAAATACCCAACCTATGCCTGGGTGGTGAGCATTTAATTTATTTATGTTTTCAGGTATAATCGTCACTTTTAGAGATAGTTATGTAGAGAAAGTGATTATCAATTCATTCCCGTGTATTCACTGTATTTTTAATAAATAGAAATAAATTTATTTAATTAGCTTATAAGAATAAATAAATACTTTTTATATAAAACTTATAAATTCAAAAAATCAAACCTGGGTGTTTTATGTTTTTTAAAACTATATCAATGTAACCAGAATTTGAGTTAATTTGCAATCTATTTAAATTCTGATGTAATATTAAATTATTTATGTTGCAATTTTTTTTAACTATAGAAAACACTTGAATCAAATATTATGTGGTGGTGCTATGAAAAGGCACCTTGGGAAGAACGGTTAATTGCTGTTATTCAATGCATTCAGGATTCTAGCAGGAGAATGAGTGCTGCACGTTTAGTTGTATCTCAGGCTCATGTGCCATGGTCTGAAAAAATAAAAAAAATGATTAAAGAAGGTTTAGATTTGCATGATCAATGGTAAGCAGTTTCTGAAAATTCTATAAGACTATTTGGTTTTTTATTTCCTATAAAAACCTATATTTATATTAATATATTTATTTTATTGAAAATTTTATAGGACTATTTGGTTTTTGTTTCCGAAATGTGATTGGCATACATATACATTGAGAACTTTGAGAACCATTTAAATATAAAAGGTTTTTTTAATACTTGAATTTTTCCATCACTTTTGTCTAACTTACTTTAAATATTGCCATTAAAGAGATGTATTTTTTTTCCTGTTGAATTATTAAAATGTAAAGAATTAAAAGTGTAAAAAAGTTGCGAAAAATTTTTAACTAAAGAAAAGTTTTTCAAGTCTGAGCATAAGAAAATTAAAGTAAAAATAAGTACAATACAAAGTCTGAAATCTTTTTGTCTTAATATCGGGAATGATCTGATATCTGAACCCCTAGATCACTACCAGCTTCCTTCAAACTACTACTAATAATGATACTAATACTAGTACTAATATTAATAATAGTAATATTGGCACCAAATACCATGCTGTTACCGATTTTCTGGAAATCCTGAACCGACCCTGTTTTCTTAATGTTATTGCTGCCATTTTTTGTTATGTGCCAATATTTTCCTGAAATTTAATCTGATTGGAACTTCTTAGTTTAGTGATTGAGAGCTATGTGATTAGTAGTACGGGCATCATGCACTGCAAATCATGCATTTTGTCCATATTTTGAGTTATTAGAATTTTAATTGCTGTTGATTGATGTATGATTTTTGTTATTAATCCTTGTCATTTACTCAAAGATAAGTAATCGTTCTCCCCACTATTTAGAGTGAAAGGATAAGACAGCTATAATTGATTGGTATATGAATGAAGATTGAATTAATTCTCACTATGAATGTCATGTTTGTACAAAAGATATGCGTCTGGTCGAGTTGAAGGACCAATTAGATGGCTATGAGTGGGCCTGCCATGAGAAAGGTGCTCAAAACTTGAGCTCATACCAACGCTATTGAGGGCATGCAGAACTACTTTAAGTGGAGTTTATGGAAGCAGGTTCTTCTGCAGTTGTTGGATGACATTTTGCATTCCTACTTTGTAGAGTTAATATGACATCATGTATATCAGGAGAAGGAGGATCAGTTCTGGGACTACGTAATTTTCGTTATGTATGTGCAGCAATCATCCAACACTGAAGATAAGACGTAGCCAAGAATGCACAAGGTGAATACTTTGTTGTTTTTGTAATACACATTATAGGCATTGTTTTGGATAGCAGCCATCTTGGAGATGCTGCTGTTTGGTGCCACTCCTGGTGTTATAAAAATCACCAAAAATATCAAGGATACCCTTTTTACCAATTGATAATGTCCAGGATCACACTTTCAGCCTTTGAGTGGTTATAGGGAGTTAGCATTTTCTCTCTGACCTAAGTGAAGCCGCAGTTTTACCATATCTACATGCCATCTTATTAGATTAAAACTAATGATCTGAAATTCTGAAATTTCTGAAATACGAAGTCCTAATGATTCCAGATCTCAGACTTTGTATTGAATAAAGCAGTAATTCCTGATATTATGGAAACTCATTTATTAGAAAGTATTGCAGATGATTAATTTTTTAGACAGTTGTTAAAAATATGAGTTCTTATTTTTTTTTACTCTGAAAGTTTGAACAAATAATTTTACCGATAATAAGAAAAGGGAAGTAATAGTAATATAAATTAAATGTTATAAAAATGATTTAAGTATACATTGTGCTATCTCAGTGAATACTAAGCTCTCTGAGAGGGCATACCTATAGATCTTTGTTATATGTAATCAGAAGCAATACTGTTTTTACCCTGTGTTTAGGCATGTGGTTAACTGCACATCTATAAAAAATAGGCAAGATGTTGACACTTGTCACCTATGTGCTTAATCTCGAGTTAATATTTTATTGTTTAAAATAAATTAAGAATCAAACAGAATTTGCTTAACAAATGTATTAAAAAACTGAACAAAAATAAATGAACAAATTATTTTGTTATCATATACTTTTCTTAAACGAAAAGACATGCTCTTTCTTAAAGGAAAATGTATATAACATTGCTTTGTAATTAGTAATCATTATTCAGGAATATGAATATTTTTTGGAGAATCTATGATAAAGAATTACTTCATTAATTGTTCATTGTGTTGTTTATTAAATGCTCAACCATTATTTTTATTGTTTCTATTTAATTTCTCTTATTTTTTAATTAAACTGCCTGAAAGAAATTTGGAAATACAATTATTTTAATATCTTTAGATTAAAAAAGATTTAACATATTTATGTGATTTTCTGTTTAACTGAGAAGTACTCTAAGAAGTTACAATTTGTCTATAAATTTAAAAGTATTTTAAGCGTCTTCATTCAAGAAGGTAATTGTTAATAGAATTTAATTTTAGAAATGACAGTGAAGGATCACTGGTATGTTTGTGACATAAAGTTTAACATTTTTAATAGTTAGTTCATTAATTAACCATATTATGTTATTATGATTTATTTAATACTAGCTGGGGTACCCGGCTTCTCTCAGGGAGTTGATATGAGGAAGCAGGGGTTTACACTTTTATATTTTTAAGAAAGTGTTTTGACTCTGAAATTTCCCTGGTAATTTCAAAATTCCTGCAGAGATGCTTCCAATGGTGGTAATCAAATATTTCTATTCATGCAACAGATTCGTGGTATTCCTCTACTGAATTACTTCACGTTGCAAAATTGTACGGCATGTTTGTGTTTTTTATATACTTTTGTCAGGTCATAGTGGAATATTTCATTTGTTAGGTTATACTGTTTACTTGTCCTCATCTGTGCTTCTCATAGAGTGATATTTTTATGGGTGGCTTGCATATGCAGTCTTTTATTATAAGATTGTGTTGCAGTTCTTGATTTTTCAATTTGTTCATTTCGTCGTTCTTCAGTTTCTCTGCTTCTCATGGTTCTCTTGTTTTTTTTTTTTTTTTTTTTTTTTTTTTTTTTTTTTTTTTTTTTTTTTTTTTTTTGGCTGTTCTTTTTGCTTTCGCTGTTTTGCGTCAGAACTGGCAAGATCTCCTCCTCTTTTATGTTTGGGCATTCTATAAAATATAAATCAAATCAACTTTTTATTAAGAAATATATTAATTTCACTTTACACACTTTATTTTCGATTTATATTCAGTCACTATATCCCTTTGAATACTCACTCTTCACTATTTGTTTTTATTCACTCGCTGCATTTCACTGATAAGAAACTGATGGGCAGCCCATGCGAAAAAGGCTTTGAATGGTCCACAATGTTCGAGAGTGTTCTGGAATGTTCCACAATGATCTGGGATGTTTCTGAACGTTCCAGATTATTCTCAAATGTTCTCCATCCATGAAGAAGGTTCTCAAATGGGAACTTGCTTCATGGATGGGACATAGAGGGCTACCACACTATATAACTCCCTTGATCGTACGAGGACTCGCTTCAGAGTTTTAGCGGCAAAATGGAATAGCTGCATTGTAGACTTACTTTTATAATAAATATTAATTTTAACTATGCCGAAATCTGCAAAAGCTATAAATGCCATAAATGATATTTTTAGAGAAAACATTATCTTTTTAAGTTAAACATAGATAAATAAAAAAATACCAATGCAGCTATTGCATTTCACTATTAAGATAAAAGTTCAGAACTTAACTGTTAGTGTTTCGCAGCTAGTTATTTGATTATTAGTTAGTAATTTATAACCATCACTAGTATTATTAACTAATTAAATTTCATTAATATTTACAAAAACTGTCATAGAAGAATGCATTTTTAGTTTTAAGAAACTAAATAATAATTAAGTTTCTAAATAAAATAAATGATTAATTTTGGAAAGATAAACTTATATAATAAGTATACTGAATTTTACATAAAAGTCAATTTGATAGGATATTGCATCTAAATATCCACTTTTCCGTCTGTAAATTACTGTGAAAAGATTAACATTTTTATTAGTGTAGAAATTTGTGCAACATACCAACCAAGTACTGTAATGCAGCATTTATGAAATGCCAGGTCATGACCCTGCACTGGATCATGAAAACAAAATACTGGGTCGCAAATAAATTTAAGAAAATTATTAACCTTACATGTTACATTAACATGAAATTTTATTATAGTTTGTCAATGGATGACAGCAATATTGAGTAATTTAATGTCTTCCTATATAACCTATGAAATTTACAGCTTATTAATTTTATTTCTTAGTTTAGTTCCTATTTTAATGTTATCTGCAGTGCCACCAAAACTTAATTAAGTTTGTCTAGAGTATAGCAGCAGATCCAACCAGTGCTTTTATATGAGAATAATGACACCGAGTCTAGACTAGAGTGGGGAAGCATTGCTAGGATCTACTGCCGTATTTCAGTAAATTTTTGATGGCGATACAACTTTATTTGCACTCTCAGGGATTATTTGCCTTTATCAGTTCAGGTACCGCATACATTTTTCTGTAATTATTTACTATTATATCACACCGAATTATCCATGGATAAGTGGTTAGTAAACAGCAGCAGCAACAACAATTACAAAAATATGTGCTTGTTATAAATGATCAAATGATGTCCAGACAGAAACAGATTTTATTGATGACACTAACAATAAACAGTTAAGTGATGTTCAGCAAACCATGAACTTTGAGCATGCACTAACAAATGACTCCTTGAGGTGTTGTCCATTACATATACTAAAAGAAGAAAAATCCTAGATTAGACAGTATTCTGATGATTATATAAAACTGGGATTCATGAAAGGTGCTGATGAAAAACCATTGTGTGTTATTTATTATACAGACTAATCAAATGAGTCCATGAGTTGTCTGTCCATGGGTTGAAGTGACGCTTAGAATTAAAACATCTGAACAAATTGGCCATAAGAAGCTGATAGATTTCTTTATAAATAAGAAGAAAGAATTAATAGCTAACAAACAGACTATGCTTTTGGATATTTTTCTGGGAGCTTTGCTAAAAATCTAGTTATGGCTCCTTATGAAATATCCTAATTAATTGCTTAAACTGGATATCCTCAGAGAGCTGCAGAAAAGTTAATATTTCCTACAATGAAAATGTTGGCATCTCATATATATGATAAAAAGCAGCAGAATCAGATAAATATGTTATTTCTCTCCATTGGTACAGTGAAGCATAAAATTGTGGAAGTAGCTGAGCTGATAAAATGGAAGAAACTATTGTACTTCACTTAAAACAGTCCACTTTTTTTGTCTCTTCAGCTCGATGAAAGTACAGACATATAGGAAAATACCAATTTAATGTATTTTGTGAGATATAATTTTGAGAATATGTGTCTATTGAAAAATTTCTATTTTGGAAACCACTGAGTATGAGGACTATGATAGAAGAGATTTATAACTTGATTGATACTTACATCAGTCAAAATGGCATTAACTGGAAAAAATTTATGGGACTGAGCAGTGATGGTGCATGTGCAATGGCAGATGTGCTGTCCTTTCCCCCAAAATAAAGGCCGTGCCACCAGAATGTATATAGTTACGCTGCAGCATACGCAGAGAAGATTTGGCTATTAAAAAAATGCCATTGCTTTTGCAAACTGCTGTTTGAAAGTACACAAAATTAATAAATTTTATAAAACATTATTCCTTGAATTTCAGGTTCTTCAGTGTATTATGTGAAGAGATGGGCAATGAGCATGAACATCTTCTTTTACATTACAAAGTATGATGGTTATCGAGAGAAAATTTTTTGAGGCGACTTTTGAAAATGACAGAAGTTTTAATGTTTTTAGCTAACTTCTCCCAATGGCTAAAGATGCAATATTTGAAACTGAAGATAGCTTTAATGATGTTAATTTCTTGATGACCTTTGGGACATTTTTTATTTTTAAAATAAATTAAATCATTCATTACAAGGCAGCAGTGTTTAAAGTGCCAGAAAAGATGGAAGCTGCAATGAAAAAGCTCAGTTTCACTCTTTATGTGAAGTGAGAAATTATAATACTATGAAGCTAACTGAAGTGCAAAAAGAGTACAATATTAGTTCTATGCTTTGTTATCAAGGAACATTCGATAGGATTGCAGAAAAGTCTGAAAGAATATTTTCCTCCAATTCATAGTAACAAAATGTGGATAAGAAAATCTTTCACAATTAATATGGAATCAGAGATGGAATTACTGGATTTATGTACTGAATCCATAAGTGAACAGTCTTGGGATACGGTGCTTAAAGACAGCTTTGACATAATACCATTGATAGATTTTTTGGCTATCCTATTGTTAAGAGTATCCATTTTTCTCACAAAAGACAATTTTAAGTTTCTAATGCCTTTTGCTGCAACTTACAAATGTGAAACATAGTTCTTTTCACTTGTTTTTTTAAAAAAATAAGTACAGAAACTGATTAGATGTAGAAGTAGATTTCAGAGTAAAATTGTATTGAAAAAATTACTGGATTTATGTACTGAATCCATAAGTGAACAGTCTTGTGATGCAGCACTTAAAGACAGTTTTGACATAATACCATTGATAGATTTTTGGCTATCCTGTTGTTAAGAGTATCCATTTTTCACACAAAAGGCAATTAAGTTTCTAACGCCTTTTGCTACAGCTTACAAATGGGAAACAGCTTTCTCTTTACTTGTTTTTCTAAAAAATAAGTACAGAAACGGATTAGATGTAGAACCAGATTTAAGAATAAAACTGTCATCTTTTTCTGTAGCCTGAAAATTCTAGTTAATGAGAAACAGTATCGCACTTTCCATTGACATTTTTTTATTGTTTTATATTTTTATTACTTCACAGTAAAAGTATTTGAATATTAAAGTTTGTTTAATTTACCAATAATTCATAAACATTTTACCGGATCACAAAGGAGAAATGTTAAAACAACCAAGTTATAAAAACAAATTTCGGGAAACCCTGCTCTAATTGTTTGTAACATAAGGCAAAATTTCATGTTATACATTTCTGGATGACAGTCTTTATTAACTTAATACTAAAAATTAATGCTTCTATCCCTGGAAGTGTTGATGTTATCAACTAACGATTTTGTGTGAATAATTTCATACTTAATTGTTTATGCAAAATATTTCTACCAACTTTTTTATATAATTTTTCTTGCAAAATTCATCTGATTATATTTGATATTTGCCATAAATCTGGTTGGGAGTAGGGGGATTAAAATTTATCATTTGCCATCAATGCGGAAAGGCTTTGTGCATTATTTTTAGCAGCATTGTGGGATCACACCACTGCAGATATAATCCGAATACAATGTTGGATCTGAAGTCAAATAAACAATGACAGTGTACATTTATCATTAATTTTATTATTGAGATCATTTGTAATTATATTCTGCCTTCTTTCTGTATTTCTGAAAACAAATTCTACCACATCAGAAATCAAATATAATTGTTGGCCTGCTGTCATTAAAAGTGTTTAATTTGGAGGTAGTCATTAGTCAACAGTGTTAATCCTTTGAAGTACGGAATTATATACAAGTATGAAAAAATTATTTTGGAATAACCATTGGGTATATTAGTATCATAGTTATCATTTAAAAGGTTTGCATCATCTGAGTTTTGTACAAACAAAAAAAGTGAACTCTGTCATAAATCAGAAAACCATGTAGGTGCTGCCATTTGGGTCATCAAAATAGCTAAAATCTGCTATAACAAATCATCATATAAGCTGCTTCATCAGAGTTTTCAAAATAAGATATAATATACCAGAATCTTTCTCCTACTTTTGTAAGGTGTCAGCCTAGCAAGCAATATTATAGATATAAGAAATATCTTGTAATAGTGACAGAAATAAGCAGTAGAGGTATTTTTAGCCTTTGAAAGTTGTATTTAAATGTTTGTGCTGCAAATAATCATTAGCCTCATTAAAATTTTTTATTATAGATCATATTTGAGCTATGTCTATTTTTCTTAAATAAGGCATAACGCAGCACGATCTTTCTACTACTTTAGTTAGTTTCAACGTTGCAAATATGGGTAAGAGAAACTGTGATTGATACTTCATCCTGCTGTATTGATAGGAAAAAAATATATTTATATTTAATATAATTTAAATTGAATGTTGTGGTAAAAATTGACATTAGATATCTTTTTTAATATTGAATTAATTTCAGTAATAGAAAACTGACATTTTACCATGTTTTTAAAAATGACTATATGATTAAATATCTTTCAATGTGATTGATTTAAATAAACATGCATTAAAAACATGAGATGTCTGATTAAAAATATTCAATAATTTTATAAAGTTATAGGAATCGAACTCATTAAAATCATTATATACTTTTTTATGATAATTATTTTAGGTACCTAGCCATGTGAACAACTATTTTTTCAAGGAATAGTATAGAGAATATAAAAATACATATAGCATGTTCTAACATTCTATTGGGTATTCTAAAGATATGCTGTTTTAAAGTATATTGTGATTTTGCTGTTGAATTGAATTTTAAGTGGCGTAAGTACAAAGAACATGATATTTAATAAATAAAGTTAACACATAAAAAGTTAGTAAAAAAAAAAATAATTGGAGTGGGGCTAGTTTCTTACTAAGAAAATTTAATGTTGATATGTTGAACGGAAAAATGACTGAAAAAAATATAAATATGTATGCTAATACTTAACACTGCACTGTTCAAAATGTATGTTCCTATGCAGCTTTTAAAAAGTTTGTGGTTTCGTTGGTGAACTGTATGTGGTGTAAGTACAAAGAAAAGGATGCTTAAATAATAAAGCTAAAAAGACCCTTCTTCATTGGGGGAGGGATACAAAAAGAAAATCTGAAAGGTTTCAAATTTTAAATTACGTCCAATCGAGCGTTTTTTAAAAATATTTTCTGTTACACCTTTATTTATTAAATATCATGTTCTTCGCACTTAAACCATAAAATTCAGTTCAAGAATAATATCGCAAAATAATTTTCAACCGAGCATATCTTAAGAATTCCGAATTTCTCACGCGCTGGAGATAAAAATGTTTTTTTCTGTACAATGTTGCCATTGCTCGCTTTGAAAGCCTTGAGTTTGTTAATCAAAAATTTGTTAAAGTTTTACAAAATATGAAATCGATAATGAAACAAATTCCAAATTTCATCTTCCAGATGCCCATATTTGCAGTAGAATTATTTGGATTCAAAATTGGATGGTTCTAGGTACCATTGTTTTATCACAATGCGAGAAACATACATACATTTATGCAGATTCTTCATTATTTAATTTCTTCAAATATAATACGGTATGATAATATTTTGTGGCAACAAATTGAAAAGTGAAACAGACATTCAGAGTGATTCAACACAAAATCGAAAAATGAAAACAATAGTCCTTCAGGGACAAAGCCCCTCTGGAGGGGGAGGGGAAAAAAAAAAGAGCTGGAGTGCAAGAGCAAACTGGTAGACTTTGAATTCAGCAAGAGCATAAAAAATCTTAGCTAACCCTTTTGGGCTACCATTAAAATCTGAAAACTTTCAGTCTTTTTTTTAAAGTTATTTATTTATTTTGCTACTGTTCAGTCATAAATGCATTTTGAAGTATTTGGTGATTTTATTTTGGGACATTCTATATATTATCACTCTTTCTATACTATGCCTTATATAGAATTTCTTATCCTTTATTTCTCAATTTTAGGAAAAAAGAATTTCAAATGCAGTCAAAATTAGCTGGTCTTAAAGAAATTGTAATTAAATATAATTTAAAAAATTTTCCGATCAATGGGGACCAAGAGCCTGTTGATGTAAGTAAAATATTCTCCACTGATGTAGTTGTATTCAATATTATTTAAGCCATTATAAGTTTGAATTGAACTGTATGTTATTTCAGGGCCTTGTAAATCACATTTTTAAGGAAAATAGATCTTCAGTTCTTGAAGATGCAAAAAAAGCAATTGCAGTGTATAATGAATCATTGGAGGGCGATGTTTATTTCAGATATTTAACTTTTGCAGTTAACCAAAATGAGGTATGTAGTGTTTTCTGTGAAATGCCCTGTGTTCCATAAATTTTTAATTCCTCCCCCCCCCCATAATCATAAAATTTTTCTTGCATTTGTATTCTTGTACAGAGCAAAGTTTAAAATATTTATTTCATTTCTAGAAAAGTTTTTTTTTGGGGGGGGGATACTACTGATAATAAGTTACTTCAGTCTTTTTTCAAATCTATAGTATTTGTTGCTTAAAAGTAATATAAATGAAATGAGATATTTTAGGCATCTGTTTAAAAATTTAATAATTTAAACAAACATCATATTTATAATGCAGGGAAAGCTCAGTAAAATATTTAATTACTTTATTTTTAGTTCAATGTTTGCTTTCATACATTATTTAAATTTTCAGATTAATGAGAAGCTAGGAGTTTTATCAACTATTCCTATAAAAGAAGCTGTAGAATGTGCCCATAGACTATTGAAATATACCACTTTAAGTTTGGAAGATTCTTTATTGGATGTTAAAAATGAAGTATTAAATCTTTTACGTATCCTTACTTTTTAATTCATTTATTGTGTGCCAAAATAGTTTAATGTTTACATTTATCCAAATTACAGCTATGTTTACTTGTTATTTAATAGAAAAGTTACTTCAGTATGTCAGTGGTATTTTTTACCTTTTATTTCTGCCTGCCACTTAAATTTTTAGCATTTTCGTTTAAGCAGATAAATATGTACCCTACTTTTTTAAAGACGGTAAAAAAATTTTAAACTAAATTAAAGAAATCTTTATAAAACATAAAAAAAAGAAATTGTGGTACTTTCCTGTAAATGCTATATCCTATGTTTTTTGGAACCATATTGACAC
>KK115651.1:399408-413878 GCA_000611955.2 Stegodyphus mimosarum | reverse complement strand
TTTTTTTTTTTTTTGTAATTTATGTTAATTGATGATAAACAAAGTTTACTGAACCTATAAAAATAATATCTATTAGAAATCATCAGAGTTCGTTTTTGGCAAGTTCCCGGCAAAATGTTTCTTCCTTATTTATTTATGTATTATTGATTATATTTATGTTGTAAAATTTATTGATGATGATTACATCAATATGGCTGGGAATTACTGAATAAATGAATATTATATGCCATGTTTTGCAATACTTTGCTATGCCATATATGGCGGTACGGCTTGTCCGATGAACTTTCATTTTTTTTTAAAAGTTAATTATCATGTGTGCGACACCAGGATGACTTATCTACCCAAAATTACGGTATTTTTTCAATGGTGTATCTGCAATTTTTTTCAATGATATTAATTTTCTAGAAAAATAACGGGTGTGATAAGTTGCATTTTAAAGGCATCATTAAGGTAATGGATAAGTTTCATTTTTAAGGCAGGGAACTGTAGAGTCATTAGTTTATTTTGAAGTAGGTAATGTGAAAAGTGTGCAGTACCCTTGTCAGGACTCGAACCCTGGAGCTCTCAAATACGCATCAAATATGATTCCAATTACATCATAAAGGCATGCTGAAAGGACTGAGAAAATATCTTATATACTCCTCCTTTTTTAAAAGGTGACTGGGAATTAAGGAACCAAATTGCCAAATCCTGATGGTGACGAATTATTGTCCACTATCCTTTAGTTCAGACACCACTTGAAGAGTCATTAGTTTTTTTTTTTTTTTTTCAAAGCAGAAGACATGAAAGATGTGTATTGCCCTCGCTAGGACTCGAACCTGGACCTCACGAATACATGCCGAGTGTGCTATAGTTGCACCGTGATGGCATTCTGTAAGAAGAGAGAAAATACCTTATAAAATAATTTATGTGCATTTTTATGTTAAAATTACATAATTTTTGTTGATATTAAAATTTAAATATTTTTCTGTTAGAATGAATTTTTAGAGGAAAAGTAATAAAAATTTTTCCTTTATATCATTTTTCAAAATTTTAATATCTATATAGCATAGAGTCTTCTACATAGCATCTCAACTGGCTGTGCTGTAATTCATATGCATATTGCATTTACTTATATGTAGTTGATGCATTTGAGGTATCACTTGCTTACTACTATAAAGTTATGTGCCCACATGGATTTTAATATTTCAAAAAGCTTAGTGACAAGAGAAAAATTTGATCAAACCAAAACTTTTGGCTAAATTTGCAATTTCTATTAATTATTTGAATTAAATGCTTGAAATTATTATTTATTTTATTTAGTATGTTAATCAAAATGGATTACATTAACTGCTTCATATTTATGCTATATTAAATCAATCAAAACTTTCACTACTGGAATAACAGAAAATATTAAATGACTTCCAATGTCCTGACTGATCACATCTTTTCAACTTTATGATAGGTTTCCTCAGTGTTGTGTTTAGTTATTCCAAAATGTATAGACTCTCAATTTTTCATGAAAAACTTCTTATATAAAATTATCTCTTACTTATATTTTACATAATGTGTAAAGATAGCAAAAAAGTTCATACATTTATCTTATTCTGCTGCAAACTGCAGCAGAATGGTACAAAAGTGTTTCACAATTGTATTCTCGTAGCTGTTCCAGAGTCTTCTTAATTTCAGTTTGAAGTGTCAGCATAGTCAAAAAATGACTCTATCACTAAACAAATACTTTTGATGTATAATAAGCTCCTGATTACCTATTACAAACTGTGCTTAATATTTTTCAGATAATCTGCAATATTGGAAAAAATTTAACTGTCAAATATATTTTATAATAGATCTGCTGAAATTTTTTTTCTTGCAAACATAGTACATTAAAAGTTAGCTATAATTGCTATATATTGAAATTAACATGTGATTAATGTTTTTAGGTCTAAAATGGTAAAATATTTTGTAGGAAAGTAAAGATACATCTATGACACCAAGTATTGTATAAAATTGCATTAGCATGTTAGATAAAATGGTATGTTAGATTATTGAGACTTTAATTGAGATTAAATATCTAAATTTCCAGCATGACATATGTTTTCAAAATAATGTAAGAAATAAAAAGTCCAGTTCCAGAAGCATAAGTTATTACTATCACTGCACAAAATGTTTATATTTGTTTTTAAGTGAAACATTCATATTTTATCGAAATAGAAGTTTTTGCCATTTTATATGCATAGAATCTTGTCACTTAACCATCCAAATTAACTGATGCTAGTCTAGAGAAAATGAAATCTATGTTTCTACAATAAGTGAATAGAAGAAAAATCACACTATGAGTTTTTGACTAAGAAATTCAACGATTCAAAGTTAGCAATGGCAACACTGTACGGAAAACAAAAAAATATTTTTATCTCCAGCGTAAGATTGTGTATCGGAAATTCTAAAGATTTGCTATTTTTAAATGTTTTATGATATTGTTATTGAATTGAATTTTGTATGGTTCAAGTGTGAAGAACATGATATTTAATAAATAAAGGCAACATGCAAAACATGAAAAAAAGGCTCTTTGGGCATAATATAAAATCTTAAAGTTTAAGATTTTTTTGAAAATTTTTCTATTAACACATACAGAAAAAATACACATATTTGTTTGTGAATAATTATAAACTTATTTATTATTATTATTATTTTTAAAATAAATTATCAAAAATCTTGAATTTTTTGGATTATTTTGCTATGGGTTCAATAAATCGCCATGAATGGTATCTTTGTTTGTATTCATTTTAAAAACAGAGCAGGATTATTCAAGAAGTCTGAAGAAATTTATATTACAAGCCAATTTATATAATAATCAGATTTTCTGTTTAGTTGCTGTTCTAAGAGTTTTAAATTTAAGAAAAAATTTGGTATGAATGACAATTTCTGATTTTCAAATTTTGTTATGTGTATTGTGTATATAATTGATATGCAGCTTAAGATTGAGTTACTTACTTGTTTGGCAAATTATTGTCTGTGAAGTGAAAGCATTATTTATATAATTTTGCACCTGATATGTCCAAAATCTTCTTTATTTATATCTTTATATATAACTCATAATGAAATATTAAAACTATTTTTATTAGGATGAATTTGGAATATATGCCACCCTTAAAGAAATATCTTCTGAAGAATACTGTAATGAATTAATTGAATCTGCAGTGTGTGCTTTCTTAGATAAACAACATGGTTTCAAAAGGGTAAAAATATATATATATATATATATTTATTATTGGGAAAAATTATTTCTTATTTAAGCTTTTATTTTTCTATTAGTTATGAATTACTAAAATAAGTTTTTCCCAGCTTGAAAAAATGCAATTTTGCCATCTTTATTTTATCCTAATAAGCATTTTAAATCATTTGCACTATATTTCACAAAACAGTATTTAACACAAATCATAAAACAATAAAAATATTCATTAACAGTTATATTTCATGTTCTACTATCTTTTCTATTGTATTTTTTATAACTATTACACACTTCAAGTATTTGTATCATCTTTAAAGATATAAAAAAATAATCTTTTATGTTTTTTAAACATTCTGTACTCGATGTTTTCTTTCTTCTTTTTATTTTAAACACTAACATGCAATATGTAAACAAATGAATATTGATCTAATTAAGTAGCTATATTTCTATGAAAGAAAAACATGCCAATGTAAATTGCAAAATGAGGGAGACCTTACATTTGTGTAGATTTTATGTAAAATCCTATCAAGTTTTACAGTTGACTGGCATATATTCCTCTTCTTTATGGGCTCCTGTGAAAGTTTTTTGCAGGGATCTTTCTTTTCTGGCTTCTGAAGAGGAGCAACCTCTGTCGGTTATTCTGAAAATTGATAGAATTTTCATATAAAATCCATATAAATTCAAGTTTTTCTCCTTCCCAGTTTTACTTAAATGTCAATAAAGAGGAGATAACAGATCGTAGTACTAGAAATGCTGAATTTGATGTGAACCTCTTTTTTAAAAAGAGAGTATATCTTGAAGTATAAGAATATGTTGAATCACAGCAATTATTTATTCTTATTTTATGCTGGGAATAAAAAAATAATTGGTACTTACGTTTTCGTGCAATCACCTTAGGAGATGTGTCCAAATTTTCAGAATGTGCTATACTTTGGCAACTGTACACATAAGAGTTCCTTGTTTATAACGAACTACTTTGCTATCTTTGTAGCCATTCTTTTTGTCTTAAACCAGTTGCCAACGGTGTTTATAGATAAATCGTGATATAAGTATAAATAAATGAATAAATAAATAAATATAAACAAAGGTTAAATTAAATAATATATATATATATATATATATATATATATACATTGACTACCAATAAGTATTTGGACACCTATGTAAATGACGATATCTGCAGTCCTAAGGTACGTCGCGGACTCCGCCAGTATATATCGTGTAGGAAACAGCATCGGCTTTAGTTGCATGCAAGATGCCTCGTAGTTTGGAGCTCTCTGATTTCGGGAAAGGTATAATTATCGGGTATCACAAATGTGGCCGATCCTTAAGGGACATATCTAGCTATCTGAAGTACCCAAAATTGACAGTGGCCTATGGGATTAAGAAGTGGAAGGTGAGCGGGGATTGTCGGAATGTGCCCCGAGTCGGCAGACCAACGAAACTGGGAGATAGAGACCGACGAGTGCTGTCCAGAGAATTAATTGTCCAGAGTCCAGAGAATTATGTCGTCCCTTAATTTTGTTACTTGGTGCTTCTCTAAATTCCAAAACTTTTGTGTTCTCTAAATTATGACGCCATGCGGCCATACGAGCTGTGGCGCCGGTTCTGGGTTTATGTGAATAAAAAATCAGTTATTCTTAATTCAAATAGCACTAAATGTAATTTGCTATATTAACTGCCCATGAGTATCATTAAGAAAATCTATTTTTAGCATATAGAAAGAAATTTTTGTTAAATTTTTCCTCGTCAATATTTAGTGCATTTAACTTAAATCTGCAATCAACACCAATCATAGTGTCAATATAAAAGGTTTCCATTCTCTTAGTTTTACTAATATAAAAACGTTCTTTAGGCATCACTGCATGAGTCATTACTCAAGTTGTCATTTGTTGATAAACATATGGTGATGAAAGGAAAATATAATAAATAAGGGTTTGCCAGGTTGGCGTCAGCAGTATAAAATATTAGTAGCTGTAAAATTTGTGATGTTTCTATATAGAATGTTTTGGTTTGAGATGTATGCCAAGCAGATATGGAGCCAAATTATAGTCACACAAATTTATGCTAAAATGATTGTTTCTTCAATAACAAGGTATTTTTTTTAGTGCTGAAGTGAAATTAAGAATCGCAATTCCATGTGTTTTCTTGCGGGGAAAAAAGTCAAATGCGCATGCATAAAGCATAAAAAAATTCGTAAAAAATTTTTTTGTTGGTGCCTTTAAGGTTCAGATTTTGGATCATTCCAGATATTGCACATCCAGATCTTGGACTTTGTACTGTATTTAGTTTTTAATGATTTGCTTTTATTATAATATTAATTTTATTACTGTTACATTATTCTTTGTTGGTACTTTTCTGTTATTCAGTTGCTATTAAACAAATTTAATTTTATCATTCTACTTTTAGTTTGTTTAAAATGCTGTCTGTATTAAAAAAATAGTGTTTTCTTTTAAAAACCTTAAGAATTTAAATTATATAATATTTAGTGTAAAAATCAGAATGACCAGTTGCCCATCTGGTATAAATAATACTTTTGGCCCAAGGGGGATTTTTAACATGTAGATTTTTTTTTAAAGAAAAATTCTTCAATTGTTACCTGGCATACCATTTAAATCGGCAGTTTTCAACTGGGGCGGATTATCCTCTTGGGGAGAATTTTATAGTTTTGGGGGGGGGGATGCGGTCAGCCTTTTATTTACCTATTAGGTATTTAGTTTGTTTATGAGTTTGAAAAAGTACTTTTGTTCTTGTTTTGGTATTTTTCAACATTTTCTACACTTTCTATTGTTTAATTTATAAAATGTGTTGAAAATTCTCATAAATCTAGACAGAAAATGCAACGCCATTAAAGATTGGGTAGAATGTGATGTTTGATACAAAGGCAGAGCCTAAGTAAGTGATATTATTTTAGAAAGGTAACTTCATACAGTGCTGAAATACACTGACTGCCAATAAGTATTTGGACACCTATGCAAATGACGATATCTGCGGTCCTTAGGTATGTCAAGGACTCCGCCGGTGTATATAGTGTAGGAAACAGCATCGGCTTTAGTTGCATGCAAGATGCCTCGCAGTTTAGAGCTCTCTGATTTCGAGAAAGGTATAATTATCGGGTATTACAAATGTGGCGGATCCTTAAGGGACATATCTAGCTATCTGAAGTACCCAAAATCGACAGTGGCCTATGTGATTAAGAAGTGGAAAGTGAGCGGTGATTGTCGGAATGTGCCCCGAGTCGGCAGACCAACGAAACTGGGAGATAGAGACCGACGAGTGCTGTCCAGAGAAATTCGGAAGAACCGCACCCAACCGATGGCCTTCATCCACGAGGAGTTTCAACAGGCATCCGGGAGTATTGTTTCAATGAATACCATCCGTAAGGAAGCACATCTGATTGGTTTTCATGGTCGTGCTACTGTCCATAAGCCTTTGATCATAAAGTCCAACCGCGCTGCTCGGTTAATGTGGTGCAAAGCACATCGAAATTGGACCGTTGATCAGTGGAAACGGGTTCTTTAGAGTGACAAAACAAGGTTCACCCTTTACCATTCGGATGGCAGGGTCTGGGTCTGGCGTCTACCTGGAGAACGTCTCCTGCCAGGATGCATTGTGCCAACAGTCAAGTTTGGTGGAGGTGGAATTATGGTCTGGGGGTGTTTCTCCTGCTTCCCTTGGTCCCCATTCATGGTAAGCTCAACTCCGATGCCTACTGCACTATTTTGGAGGACAATGTGCTTCCTACGTTGTGGCAGTTTTACGAGTTGGGCCGCTGTTACTTTCAGGACGACAGTGCCAGTTGTCTTGTTTCGACGTTGACCAAGGCTTGGTATGGTGCCAATGAAGTTCATCGAATGGACTGGCCTGCCCAGAGTCCAGACTTGAACCCTATCAAGAACATCTGGGACCAGTTGCATCGCCGAATTCAGGAGTGCACTACCCGTGCAAAATCGGTGAAGGAACTTCTATGTCTTCTCCAAACCGAGTTGAAGAAAATACCACTAGCTGTCATACAAAAAACTTGTGGAAAGTATGCCCTGCAGGGTCCACGCTATAATTACCTCTCTTGGAGGCTCTACCAACTCTTGATTTTGAATAAAGTTAGTTTTTCTTTTCTATCACAGGTGTCCAAATACTTATTGGTAGTCAGTGTATAAATGAAGGTTAGAAATTTCAAATTTAGATTATAAATTATTTAAGCTGGAGAATCAGTGAAGCAAGAGACATGAAAAATGTGCAGAGCCGTCACTGAGAGTCGAACCCTGAACCTCTCGAATATGCATCTAGTAAGCTTCCATTTACCAAAGGCATATGTAAAAGGAGGGAGAAAATGCCTTGTAAAGTCACACAACATGCTATGAAATTAATTAAATAATCAGGAAATAATTATTAAATCAAAATAAGGACTAACAGTCTAACAGGAAGCACATACATCAAAATTGAAAAAAAAAAATAAAACAATAAAATAACACAACATAAAAATAATAATAATAATAAAAAAATTATTGAAAAATCTTTGGTCTTTTTCAAGAAGCAGCCGAAAAATTTTCAACAGAGCCATGTTTCTGAATTATATCTTGAAATAATTCAAAAGAAAGTGCCAAATAAAATACATTTCTTTTTAAAATTTTAATTGTTTATCGAGATGTAATCTGCTCCAGCATGACCCTACAAAAATTAAAACTGTGAAAATAATCTGTATAAAATAAGAATTTTCAAAATTGGAAAAGAGAAGGGGGGAAAAAAGGAAAAAAGGGGGGAATAGGAAAATTAAAAGCTGTTCGCTAAATGAATATTTAAAAAAAAATTATGAACCAAATAAAACGCATAACTGCTAGGAAAAATTTTAAATCAAAAGTTACTAATAAAAATATATTTAAAGTAAAAATTTTGAGGAAATAAACTAATTTATTTTAAAAGGAAGTTGACTCAAAAGTTAAATTTAAAAAATAAAAGTAATTTCTGCCTTCCCCCTGCTCTGAAAAAAAGTTGTAAAATTGGGGTGGGGGGTGAAACATACAAAGGAGTTGAATGCTTACAGATTAAAATGAGAAATATTGCACTATGCGTAAAACTGGAAAAAGGAATTAATTCAATTAAAAAGTAATAATCTGAAAGGAATAGAAAAAATAAAAATAAAAGCCTGAATAAAGTTGTAAACCAGAATGAGTTCTTAGAATCATGTTAAATGCAAATGAGAGGAAGAATAGTATTTAAGTCAAGTTCAACTGACTTCGACAGAGAGAAAGTTAGGATTCCTGAATAACGCACGTTTGCCTTTGGGCTATGTCTCTCTAAGCTGTTACTATGCTCGGTGTTATGTACCTTTTGATAGTTCACTGGCTAATTTAATATTATGGTCCAACTAGTTTAGAATTGTGTTAGCTTCAGCTAAATCTCTTTAATTAGTCATTAGTTAGTTCTTATTTCTTGCATTTTTAGTTTAAGTGGAGTCTTTGTTGTATGCTCTAAGGAAGGGGCCGACTGTTATTCTTATTTTGAGCAATGAAGGAGAATTAACCCTTTTTGAGTTTACATTTCTGTTCTTGGACTTGAGCGATTATTCGCTTAGCAGTTCACTAGGCTCCTCAACACTTAGTCTGGCAGAATGAAACTAAGGAACCCTGCAAAGTTATTCAACACCTCATGATGAATTTTTCAGGAGACTATCCAGAATACTGCTGTGAAATGTAGAATGTTGTTGAATGAATGCTATGAAATGAAATGTGAAATATTGAGTAGTAGTAGGGTAGTTTGATAAAATGGAAGTAATAAAAAGAAAGAAATGAATTCATTTGTACAGATGTAGCCTGGAAGCTTGAAAAATGAAAATGTTAGAGATTGTAAATGTAGTGATTAAATTCTGAAATTTAATTACAGTCATGAATTGGTTTAAAAATTTAAAAATTAAATGTTTTAAAATGCATAAAATAATTGCAAAAATGAAAGTGGAATAAAAAAAGGAAATTAAAATAAAAATTAAACAAAATTAAATTAAATTAAAAAATTAATGAGAAAAATAATTTATAAGTTAAGAGAAATTTTTTAAGAAAGTTTTATTAATATAAGTATTTTAAGTGTGTAAAAATATTTTAAAAAACAGTAATAAAGATTTGAATAAATTCTTTCAAGCTTTTCAAGTTTGGGTCACAAAAAGAATTTAAATAAGAATATTATTGATTTAAAATGAGAAGTAATATGTAGGTAATGCGGAATAGCAAAATTTGTGATAAACAAAAAAATTTGAGTAACAGTAAAGTCTTCATCTATTTGGAGTATATTAGGGTGCGAATAGAAATGGCCATTTGTCAATAACAGTGGTAGAGGTAGCTATAAACCTTCCATACTTTTCTATTTTTTCTCCCTCAATTTGGGGGGTGCATTAATTAAAGCTTGTTATTTATTTTACTTTTAAGCCATTTCCCTTCTAAAAGAAATTATTTTCATTTCCTCAAAATTTTGAATTATATTTGCAATAGTTTATTTTTGTTTCACAAAGTTTTTTAGCAATCTTGCATTTTCTTTGGTTCAAAATTTATTTAAAATATTTTCTTAGCCCATTACTTTTTAAATTACCCAATGGATTTCCTGCTTTGTAATTTCAAATATTCTTATTTGTACTGCTTATTTTTAAAGGTTTCTTTGTTTTACGGACATGTCAGAACAGATAATATCTTTATGATTAATTAAAATTAAAAAAAAAACTTTATTTCATATTTTATTGTAAATTTTTCTGTAAAACAAATTTTGGGGGGGGGCTTATAAATTTAATTTGAATTGTTACAAAGACCAAAGATTTTTCAACAATTTATTTTATTACTTTTATTATGTTATGTTGTTTTGTTTTTGTTTCTCTTTTCGTGTAGTCATTTTCTGTCAGACAAAAAACCTCTATTTTGATTTAATTATTATATATTGATTAAATCTATGCCAGTTGTTTAAAATAGTGGGGTTTCAATAATCCTATCTCTAGGTAGTGGTGGTTACTTCCTTACCTGGAGTAGAATTAATTCTTTTACAAATTATGCAATTTTTTAGTACAGATTTCATGCACATTTTTCCTTTGATGGTAAATTATTTCTCTTGAAGATTTGACAATGTGGTAACTACTCCAAAGTTGTATAACCTCTCATGTGTATCCCTAATCAACAGCTTAACAAATTTAGGTTTGTCAGGAAGTACCCATGGATGTTTATTTATGTAATAACTTGGAAATTTTGGAAGCATTGTAGATGCATAACAAAGAATAAACTCGCAGATGGGGACAAATTCCATTGTTCCCTTTTTATTCATTCTATACATATGTTTCATTAATCCAATGTAAATAAAATGGATGTTTAATGCCCCCCCCCCACAGTTTTGGAAGCTTAGCACATCTTAACATAATGGATGATATATGAAAATAAGTGGGCGTGTTACTTTGATGCAAGCAAATTTGAAAGTGACACATTTGGAAGAAAACATGGGAGAATTAGAAAAGTTTTGGCTTCAACTGGAATTTTATTCAAAGTTTGGTTAAAAGGTGTCTGCATTCCAGTATTATATAAGATCATAAAGCAGATTAATTTTGAAATGATGCATTTTAAATTGATATATGAAATAGTTTCTATTTTTAGGACAGAAAGGGGAAGTACCCAATTTAAAGTGAAGAATAAAAAGACTATTGTCAATTAAAATTAGAAGTTTGCTTTTATACCTTTTATCTCACATATTCTCCCCTTCAAATAGAGAAAGGCTTTGCAATTGAAAAACTTCTTCAGCGAAAAAGCATTCAAGCAGCGGAATAAGAGAAATATATTATGGAAAATATAATCATGAAATTTTGAGAATAATTGTAATTCTTAGAGTTCTAGTTTTCAGTATTCAGTTTTATTTAAAAATGTTCTTGTTTTTGGAATGTCCACATGATGATTATGATTTTTGAGGCAAGTTTTTAAAAAATGTTTTGCAAAATATCACTAAAATAAAAATTTTTGCACCGATTATGTATTTTAAATATTCATAACAAATTTCAAAATTAGTATAACATAACTAATTTTTACATTTTAACATATTTTGATATCATAAATACAATAGTCATACTGAAATTAGAATTTCATTGTTATTATTACATTTCTAATTTCCTTATTTTATACAAAATTGGAAGACCTCACTCAGGGTTGCCACACTACCTGGAAAACCGGATAAACTCAGGGAATTCAAAAATTGACCAAAAAGTCAGAGAATTCAAATATTTTAGTCTAAATCTGGAAAATAGGAATTTCATACAGCGATCCCCCAAAAAAGCCAGTTTTGCGCCAACGTTAGAAGCCGATCACTTTCTTGGCGCGCATTAGCATCGTTCGGGCAGCTGGCATAGAACCAATTCTTGCAGCTGCAGATAGATTGTCTTTTAGAAAATAAAAGCAAGTTTCCAGCAACTTTGGTTCCCAGTAACCTCGAGAATCAAAATACTCGCATGCGCATGTGCAATGCATGTTGAATTAAAGAAAATACGTATTTTTGTATTAAAAAAAATCGGTTTAATCCTAGCATAGCGGCACCATGGAGGTTAGAATAGCCTCCGTTTACGGTACACATGGGATTTGGCGAAATTATGATGAGCAGTAAACAGGCCATTTTTGGTGTTAGCAGCAATTTTCAAAATTGTGTAAAGACCGTAGCGTATAGTAGGATTTTACCGCAAAATCTTTTGAATACTTTTTTTCTTTTTAAGAAATGCCTTATTTGTCATTTTGCAGTAAAATAAAAAACTAGTAATCAGTCATCTAGGCTAACCATTTAATATAACAATATTCGTCAAAATATCATTAATTATTGTAATTCAGTTTTTAATTATTTTAATGTTATTCATATCTTTTAATGTTGCTTCTTCCCCTTAAATTTATTTATTATTATTAAATAATACTTTCAAATTTCAGGAAATTTTCTCTGTCATGATCCTGAAACTAACTCTAGCAGTATGATGACATAACATCACGGAATTCAGTGCACATATTTTTTGCTTATGTATTCCGCTAAATAAATATAAATACCTAAATTTATTTAAAAATATCATTAAGTAGATTTCTTTCTTTCGTTTAGCTGCAAAATGTCAAAAAAAAAAATTCTTTATCCACATTGAGCAATACTGATCTCAGTTCTTCAGTGGAGAAAACAACTATTATAGTTATAATAGTAATCTTTGAGGGTAATATATAAGTCATATCTAATTGGCAAATTTTTGTGTTTTCAATTTACCTTAATTACAATAATTAAAAAGATTAATTTAAAATTATTGATTTTTTTTAACTGAGGGGAAATATTGCTTCATGACTATATCATTTGTGTAATGGATACTCATTCTTTCATGTAATTTATTTTATTTCTAATGAGTGTCACTTAAATTTTTTATACGGAATAATTATATGAATATATTGAACAATGTATGAAATATATGCTTGTTATAAATTAATATGATACTGTAATTGATGTGCCTTTTCTGTTCTAAAGCTATAATACTTTTAAAATATTTCAATCTTAGCTTTCAATTGATTTTAGGAAACAAAGCATTCTGAAAGGAAACTTTTTTCTACTTCTAATAACATTTCAAAAATAAATAGGTTAGTCATTATTTTTTCCTCCATTTTTATTGCTTTTATTATTTATTCATAAAATGCATTTGTATAGTTAACTCAGTGGCTGTGTCAAAATTTTCCAGAACTGCAGCATGACTACTTGCTAACAAATTTGGGTTAATGCTAACAAAGACAATTTATACTTGCTTTTGAAATGCATATGTATGTTTCAAATGATATTGAGTGACTATGTTAAAGACCGAGGTGGGTTAAGCAATTGGCAGCCCATGGAGGTCCTGAGGTTTGAAGGGGTTGATCAATGTACATTTGTCTGGAAATACAAGCTTTTTCTAATAATTAATGATAAATCAATTAAAATTATGTAGTACACTTAGTTCAGTATTTTTTTCCCCTAATGGCAGGCATTTGCCTATTCAGCTTTGGCCATTCCTAAGGCTTGCTTAAATGCGATCTCCTTATGCTTATTTAGCCTTGTGGCTTTTATAAGCTCTGTTCTAGTGATCCCTAAGGCATTGAAATTGGCGACTAACAACTAAATCCCATCTCCTTTAAGGCAAGAAGTGGTGGCTATTTTATTGTGGAGGCATCTAATAGGTGGTCACCATTGTTTCCTATAAAGGGACGGACAATTAAAACATGCTTTCGCTGGGATTCAAACCTGGGCCCTTCAGTACCTCAGTAGGCTTTCCTAACCACTATACTGTCTGGGCAGCATTAGCTCAATGTAATAAATAATCTATCTATTTATTTTACTTTAAGGTAACAAATTTGTGTGGGGGGGGGGTTTGTGATATTTTGAATTTAGTCACATTCTTCTGTCTACTTATTATTTTCTGATATCAGAAATTATGGACTGTAATCTGAAAACAGCCACTTGTAGTTCTAAGCAGTTTTGCTCTGCCATAGAGGTGATAGTCTTGGGGGGGGGGCACTACCATTTATGTGCTTAATTTGTTCATTTCCCAAGAAATAATGGGCAGTTTCTGGTGTGATTATGGAAGTGGCCACTATGAAAGGTATCAGTAATGCTATCAAAGATTTTGTTTGGCCGATTAAGTAACCCTCCCAACAAGGTTTCCTTTAAAATTATATTTTGGAATATGTGGGCTCCCTAACGGGGTCCCTTTCAAAATTATATTTTCTATAGTAGAATTCTGTAGAATATTAGCACTATTTCAGAAATAAAAGTTGTAAGCACTTTTCTAATGTATTGTGTATTAGCAATTTTCCAGGACTTTCTCCTTTGCTTTCCTTTATTTATGCCGCTGGCAGTAGCCCCGAGCCTCTCCTGTTCTTCCAAGAAAGGGCAATTAAGTATCAGTATATTCCAGACCAGTAGAATCGATAGCAACTTGACTGCTGCCTTAATAACAAAAAAAAAAAAAAATTTTTTTTTTTTTTTTTTTTGTAAAAATAAATTTGAACTCTATATCTTAATGCCATTATTTAAACATTTACTTTGTTTTAAGATTAATATATTAATATATTTGCTACATTAATTTTATTAAATGAAATGTCTTTTTTTTTTTTTTTTTTTTGTAAAAATAAATTTGAACTCTATATCTTAATGCCATTATTTAAACATTTACTTTGTTTTAAGATTAATATATTAATATATTTGCTACATTAATTTTATTAAATGAAATGTCTTTTTTGATAGAGTAAAATAAAAGGTGAAAAATAT